>CM052798.1:128678809-128712285 GCA_028533885.1 Nasua narica | reverse complement strand
TTCATTTTCGCTTTTGTTTCCTTTGCCTTTGGAGACATGTCCTGAAAGAAGTGGCTGTGGCTGATGTCAAAGAGGTTACTGCCTATGTTCTCCTCTAGGGTTTGGACAGATTCCTGCCTCACGTTGAGGTCTTTTATCCATTTCGAGTTTATCTTCGTGTATGGTGTAAGAGAATGGTCAAGTTTCTTTCTTCTACCTATAGCTGTCCAATTTTCCCAGCACCATTTATTGAAGAGACTGTCTTTTTTCCACTGGATATTTTTTCCTGCTTTGTTGAAGATTATTTGACCATAGAGTTGCGGGTCCATATCTGGACTCTCTATTCTGTTCCACTGGTCTATGTGTCTGTTTTTGTGCCAGTACCATACTGTCTTGGTGATCACAGCTTTGTAGTAAATTTGAAATCAGGCAATGTGATGCCCCCAGCTTTGTTTTTATTTTTCAACATTTCGTTAGCAATTCGGGGTCTTTTCTGGTTCCATACAAATTTTAGGATTGTTCGTTCCAGCCCTTTGAAAAAAACTGGTAGAATTTTGATCGGGATGGCATTGAAAGTATAGATTGCTCTGGGCACTATAGACATTTTAACAATGTTTATTCTTCTGATCCATGAGCATGGAATGCTTTTCCACCTTTTTGTGTCTTCTTCAATTTCTTTCATAAGCATTCTGTAGTTCCTCAAGTACAGATCCTTTACCTCTTTGGTTGGTTTATTCCAGGGTATCTTATGGTTCTTGGTGCTACAGTAAATGGAATCGATTCTCTGATTTCCCTTTCCATATTTTCATTGTTAGTGTATAGGAAAGCAATTGATTTGTGTGCATTGATTTTGTATCCTGACACATTACTGAATTCCTGTATGAGTTCTAGTAGTTTGGGGGTGGAGTCTTTTGGGTTTTCCATATAAAGTATCATGTCATCTGCGAAGAGAAAGAGTTTGACTTCTTCATTGCCAATTTGAATACCTGTTATTCCTTTTTGTCTGATTGCTGTCGCTAGGACTTCTAGTACTATGTTGAACAAGAGTGGTGAGAGTGGGCATCCTTGTCATGTTCCTGATCTCAAAGGGAAGGTTGTTAGCTTTTCCCCATTGAGAATGATATTTGCTGTGGGCTTTTCTTTGATAGACTTTATGATGTTGAGGAATGTTCCTTCTCTCCCTATACTCTGAAGAGTTTTAATCAGGAACAGATGCTGAATTTTGTCAAATGCTTTTTCTGTATCAACTGAGAGGACCATGTGGTTCTCGTCACTTCTCTTATTGATTTGTTCTATCACATTGATGGATTTGCGAATGTTGAACCACCCTTGTGTCCCAGGGATAAATCCCACTTGGTCATGATGATTAATCTTTTTAATGTGCTGTTGGATCCTATTAGCTAGGATCTTATTGAGAATCTTGGCATCCATATTCATCAGGGATATTGGTCTGAAATTCTCCTTTTTGAAGGGGTCTTTGCCTGGTTTGGGGATCAGGGTAATGCTGGCCTCATAGAAAGAGTCTGGAAGTTTTCCTTCTGTTTCTATTTTTTGAAACAGTTTCAGGAGAATAGGTATTATTTCTTCCTTGAATGTTTGGTAGAATTCCCCAGGGAATCTGTCAGGTCCTGGACTCTTGTTTTTTGTGAGTTTTTTGATCACTGCTTCAATATTGTTACTAGATATTGGTCTATTCAGGTTGTCAGTTTCTTCCTGTTTCAGTCCTGGAAGATTATGGGTTTCTAGGAATGCATCCATTTCTTCTAGGTTGTTTAACTTTTTGGCATATAGCTGTTGATAAAAATTTTTGATGATTGTTTCCATTTCCTTTGTATTAGTCATGATCTCTCCCCTTTCATTCATAATTTTGTTAATTAGGGTCCTCTCTCTTTTCTTTGGACGAGTTTGGCCAGTGGCTTATCGATCTTATTAATTCTTTCAAAAAACCAACTTCTGGATTCATTGATGCGTTCTGCTGTTTCTCTAGTTTCTAACTCATTGATCTCTGCTCTAATCTTGATTATTTCCCTTCTTGTGCAAGGGGTTGGCTTAATTTGTTGTTGATTTTCTAGTTCTTTAAGGTGTAAAGAGAGCTGGTGTATATGTGATTTTTCAGTTTTTTTGAGTGAGGCTTGGATGGCTATGTATCTCCCCCTTAGGACTGCCTTTGCTGTGTCCCATAGCTTTTGCATCGATGTGTCTTCATTCTCATTGGTCTCCATGAATTGTTTAAGTCCATCTTTGATTTCCTGGTTGATCCCAGCATTCTTGAGCAGGTTGGTTTTTAGCCTCCAAGTGTTTGAACTGCTTCCAAACTTTTTCTTGCAGTTGAGTTCCAGTTTCAAAGCATTGTGGTCTGAGGAAATGCAGGGAATCATCTCAGTCTTTTGGTACCAGTTGAGTCCTGATTTGTGACCCAGTATGTGGTCTATTCTGGAAAAAGTTCCCTGTGCGCTCAAGAAGAATGAGTATTCTGTTTTTTTAGGGTGGAATGTTCTTTATATATCTATGAGGTCCATCTGGTCCAATGTGTCATTCAAAGCTCTTGTTTCTTTATTGATTTTCTGTTTAGTTGATCTGTTTGTTACTGAGAGTGGCGTGTTAAGATTTCCTACTATTAACGTATTCATATCAATATGACTTTTTTTTTAAAGATTTTATTTATTTATTTGACAGAGAGAGAGATCACAAGTAGGCAGAGAGGCAGGCAGAGAGAGAGGGAGAAGCAGGCTCCCCGCTGAGCAGAGATCCCGATGTGGGGCTCAATGACAGAACCCTGAGATCTTGACCTGAGCCGAAGGCAGAGACTTTAACCCACTGAGCCACCCAGGCAGCCCTCAATATGACTCTTTATTTTGATTAACAGTTGGCTTATGTAGTTGGCTGCTCCTATATTGGGGGCATAAATGTTTACAATTGTTAGATCTTCTTGGAGGATAGACCCTTTAAGAATGATGTAGTGTCCTTCTGTATCTCTGACTACAGTCTTTAGCTTAAAATCTAATTTATCTGATATGAGAATCGCTACCCCAGCTTTCTTTTGAGTCCCGTTAGCATGAAAGATGGTTCTCCATCCCTTCACTTTCAATGTGGATGTATCTTTAGGTTCCATATATGTCTCTTGTAGACAGCATATGGACGGATCCTGTCGTTTTATGCATTTTGCAACCCTGTGCCACTTTATGGGAGCGTTTCGGCTGTTCACGTTGAGAGTGATTATTCAAAGATAAGTATTTATTGATATTATGTTGTCTGTGAAGTCCTTGTTTCTATAGATTTTAAATTTCTGTTCTAAGTCACTCATGAGTTCTTTCTACTTTTATGGAACCCCCTTTAATATTTCCTGGAGTGCCGGCTTGGTGGTCACATACTCTTTTAATCCTTGCCGGTCTTGGAAGCTTTTTATCTCTCCATCCATTTTGAATGTCAGCCTTGCTGGATAAAGTATTCTTGGCTGCATGTTATTCTTGTTTAGTGCCCTGAATATATCATGCCAGCCCTTTCTGGCTTGCCAGTTTTCTCTGGATAGGTCTGATGTTATTCTGATGGGTCTTCCTCCGTATGTAAGGAATCTCTTCCTCCTAGCTGCCCTCAGGACCTCCTGTCTAAAATTATAATTTGCACATTTTAAGATTATGTGTCTGGGTGTTTTTCTAGACTCATTGATCTTGGCAGGTGTTCCTTCTGGCTCTAGGATACGAACTCTTGTTCCATTCCCCAGATTGGGGAAATTCTCATTCAGAATTTGGTCAGGTATATCTTCTAGTCTTCTGTCTTTCTCTACCCACTCTGGGATTCCAATAATTCTGACGTTGGAACGTTTCATGGCATTGTTTATTTCCCTAAGTCTCTTCTCATGATTCCTGAGCCGTTTGCTCCAGCTCTCCTCCTGACCTTTCTTCTCAACCATTTTATCCTCTAGATCACTAATTCTATCCTCTGTATCCGTAACTCTGTCTGTTAGACTATTTAGATTGGATTGGATCTCATTGATAGTGCTTCTTACATCAGCTATACTGGATCTCATTTCTGCCCTTAGAGATTCCATGTTGTCATTAATGTTTTTCTCCATCCTAGCCATTGCCTGGATAATTGTTATCCTGAATTCCCTTTCTGACATACTGTTTATGTCCATGTCTAATAGTTCTGAGGGAGAAGGTGCAGTCTCTGGGTTTTTCCTCTGTTGGGTGTTCCTCCTTCTAGTCATTTTGATGAGAAGTGGATGGGAGGATGTATAGCTGGATATATCGCCCATGATCCAGGCAGGGTGCACTCTGGAAGTTTTAGGAGCAATTGGGATTCACCACCTAAAAGAAAGAATAAGGATAAAAAAAGATAGAGAAAAAGAAGAAATCCCAGCCAGAATGGGCCCCCAAAATAAGATTTATAAAGTATGTAAACCAACACGAACAAACATTAATACCAACAAAAGTAAATGATAAGAAATAAAAGAACCTAGTCAGATTGAACCCCAGGAATAAGATTTATATAATACCAGAACAAAACCAAATACATAGAAACACTGACAGAAGGATAAGATGGGAGGGTGGTTATAACTCCTCGCGGGCGAGGAAGGTTATTTCAGGTCTTCCTGGGTTTATGGTTGTATTAAGCCTCTAGTTGTAATGTTAAGTAGTTTAAAAAAAAAATTAAAAAAAAATGTGAAAACGAATGAATAAAAAAAATAGAAAATAAGAATGAAAAAAAACCTTGTGTCTATGAAATATACTGTTTTGAGGGGTATTATCAGGTGCTTAATATATTGATTTCCCCTGGTCTTGGGGATTTAAAATTTTTTTGGGATCCTGTGGTTATAGTCCTTTTGTTTTTTGACTTGACTTCTGGGGGAGGGGCCTGCCGTGTTGTTTTCCAGTCATTTTGCATGGGTTGAGTCCCCCTGCCCCCCAATCAAGGGCCTGGGTTCTGTGGAAACTGGTTTCTCAGTCTTTCGCTCTCTGGAGGTTTTTGGCCTTTTGTAGCTTTTTCACCTTTTCGGGGAGTCCAAGCAAGGAATCTTCCTGTACATACCAGACCTCCAGGTCACAGAGAAGCTTCAGTCTGCTCCCCTCTGGGTGGTCCAGAACACACACTCCCCTCCCTAAAACTCTGCTCAAAGTTCAGCCTGTCACAGGTGGTGCACACTTTGGGGACATTTTCGCACAGTTTGGGGACTCTGTGCTTGCTCCTCTGCTCTCCAGGCTCCAGGCCTCACAGGGTGTGGTCAGATTCCTGCCCGAGATGACGCTGCCTGCCCACGTTCTCTCGGGGCTGGCTGGGAGTGCCTAGAGTCTGCCACAGGTTGCAGATGTGTTTTCAGTCAGTCCAGAGAGTGGGGCGCGCAGCGAAAAGCCCACAAGATGGTGCAGGGAGCAGAAACCTGCAGGTTCGTGAACCACAGGCTGAAGCCCCCCACCAGTCTCTCTTTGAGGCAGGTGGTGTCCTTCCAGGGAGCGTGGGCTCAGGCCCTTTCCCGCGACCACCCCCTTCCACTAGTTGCTCCTCAGAACCGTTAGCTCATTTTAAGTGTTTTAACCAGACTCTAAGTTAATGCTGGTCCCCAACCACCGGGCAATTTCCTTCGGGGTATTACTGTCCTTGGATCGCTTCTGGTGGCTCCCTCCCCATTTTGTTTATGCTCCGATATCGGTTCGAGTGTTCCCACTTTGCTTTACCTCTCCACTGCTGTCTTCTGCTACTGTATAGATCTAGAAGTGAAGAATCTTGCTCCTCAGGCTGATTTCATGGGTGTTCAGCATGTTCTGGTATATATCCAGCTCACTTTTGGGAACAGTTTGGCAACAGGATCTCCTACTTCTCTGCCATCTTGCCCGGGCTCCTCATTCATCCACTTTTAAGTTATTTTTGTGATTGGATTTAAAGTATCTTTAGACAGGATGTAATTGGATATTTTTAATCCATTCTGCCAATCCCTGCCTTTTAATTGGAGTGTTCATGACTGACATTTAGTTGTAATTACTAATAAAGGACTAACTCCACCCATTTTGCTATTTGTCTTCTATAAGTCTTGTATCTTTTTTTTCATTTACTCCATTAATACCTTCTTTTGTGTTTAATAGATTCTCCTGTATCATTTTTATTTTCTTTTCATATTCCTTATTATATATTTTGAAGTTATTTTCCTAGTAGCACTGGGGAATTATTTAATTTACAACAATCTAGTGTGAATTAATATCAATTTAGTTTCAATATTATACAGAATTTCCCCCTATTTAGTGTCATCCCACCTTACAATGCCATTGTCACAAATTCCATCTTCAAATGTTGTGTAATCTATTAACTTAGATTTATAATTCTGCAATTTTATGTATTTGTTTTTCAAGTTCTATAGAAATAAAGAGGAATTTCACCCCAAAATTCCTCGATACTAGCTTTTAACTTGCCAGTTAGTTAGGTTTACTGGTGTTTACTTCTCAATGTGGATTCCAGTTACTTTGTACTTTCTTATTTCAGCTTAAAGGATTCTCTTTAGCATTTTTTTTTCTAAGGCAAGTATTGTCTTATAACAGTTTGCTTATAAGGCTTATCAGTGTGAACCCCTTTGTATTCAATTCGTAGTTTATTGAGATTCTTGGTTGTGTCAGTGTATATATTTCATCAAATTTGGGGTTTTCTTCCATTATTTCTTAAAGTATTTTTTTTGTCCTTTCTCTCACCTCTCTTCCTGTGACTCCCATTATTTATTTGTTGGTATTCTCACTGTGCTCCCACAAATATCTTAGGTTAGGTTCATTCTTCATTTTTTTTTTTCTTTCTACTCCTCAGACTGAGTAATGTCAGTTGACTTTTTATTTGCTCACTCTTTCCTCTGCCTGCTCATATCTGTTACTGAACCATTCTAGTGAAGTTTTCACTTTGGTTATTGTAGTTTTTTCTCCAGAATTTGGTTCCTTTTTATAATTTTTATTTTCTTTATTGATATTTTCTATTTGGCAAGACACTTTCTTATGGTTTCCTTTAGTTCTTTGAGCATTCTTAAAATAGTTTAAAGTCTTTTCTAGTAAATCCAGTATATCTGCATCTCAGAGAAAGTTTCTGTTAATTTCTTTTTCCTATGTATGGGCCGTACTTTCTTCATTCTTTGCATGCATTGTATTTTGTTGTTGTTTTTGAAAACTGAGTATGTTAAGTATAATGTATTAACTCTGGAAATCAGATTTTCTCCCTTTTTAAGGGTCTGTCATTGCTCCTTGTTGTAATTTTTCTTTTTTTTTTTTTTTTTGTAATTTTTCTTTAGTGACTTTTGTGAACTAATGTTGTAAAGTCTGTTTGTTATATCTGGCCTCTCAAATCTCTGTTGTGATATCTTCACGGTCAGCTGATGATTTGGCAGAGAATTCCTTCAATACCTAGAACCAAAAAACAGAAAAGGAAAAAGAAACCTCCCCCAATCTTTGCATATGGCTTCTATATGCATGCTGGGGTGTGCCTTTAGTAAGTACTTGATCAGGCAGTTTACAATTCTTTGTTTGACTTTACTTCTTGCTTCTGAGAAACTGGAAGGTCAGCCAGAGGTGACAGCTTAGGACCTTCTCAAATTTCTCTATGAGCATGAGCCTAGCCTTTACATTGCATGTAGCCTTCTAGATTTCTAGCAACATCTGAGTCTTTCTGTGCACTTATTCCCCAAAGCGTCTTTTACCCTAATCTTTATTCCTAAGCTTTTTGGGTTTTTCCTTTTGTTTGCTTTGTTATCCCTTCTTCCAGATGGAATTGGCTAATACATTTCCCTATAAATGTTTTGACAAATGGATTCAGATAGCAGCCTCAGGCCTGGAGAGTTCTTAGGTGAGATAAAGGCAAGTCCTTTGAGATGGTTCTTTAGGGAGCCACCAGGTAGATCAAAATGAATAACCACAGTTCTCTGAGTATTTGATTTGCACTGCTCACTGCTCTCTCCAGTCCTGGGAACCTGTACTAGGAATGAGAGCAGTTGTTTTCAAGGCCATTACCAAGCTGGATTGGGGGAGATGTTCTCAGGTAAGCTAAAATGCCGCAAAATTCCTTAGCAAATTTAGCTGTTCTTTTCTTTGATAAGCATTCCTTTGGTTTTTTAAGCTTTTGATTCCAGAATTTAGAAGTTGGTTCTGAAGTTTTTGACAGTTTGTTGCTTTGGTGGAGAGAGACTTACTTTTTTTTTTTTTTTTTTTGAGAGAGAAACTTGTAAGGTTTCTTTCTTGATTACTTTTGCTGACTTACTCTCGTTTCAATCTTGACTCATGTTTTCTTATCTTTTGATTTACCTCCTCATTTTGCTCAGTGCATTTTCCAGGAGCTTCAAAAAAAGGGTATTGGTTTGTGAATTCTTTGAATTTGTGTATTGGAAAATGTACTAATTACATGCTTGGTTGATAGTTTGGTTAGATAGAAAATTCCAGGTAGAATGAACTTCTAAAGCCAGACACAAAAGGTTGGATATTGTATGATTCTGTTAATATAAAATATCTAGAAAAGGCAAATCCATAGAAAGTAATGATTGCCCAGATGGGATTGAGAATGGAGTGTGACTACAAATGGGAATGAGGTATCAGATGGTAGTTGATATAAATATTCTAAAAATAGATTGTGGCAGTGATTTCCCAGCTCTGTAAATATACTAAAAATCATTTAGTTGCACTCAAAAGGAATGAATGTTATAATATGTAAATTATACTTCAGTAAAGCTATGGAGGAGGAGGAAAAGGAGAATTGCAGAAATCTCCTTGGTAGTATTGTCAAAACTTGCCACGTGAAACCTTCCTGAGGCAGGGAGCCTCAGGAGGCTGTACTTTGAGAACTCATATTCATACAGAACTAGCTGAGTTTTCATTGGATTAAATATAAAATTTGATTAACAAAATTCCAGGTTGAAAATTATTTTCATTCTAAAATTTTAAGGCATTTTGCTTCATCTTCCAGCAGGCTGTATTAATTGGCTTTTAATTCTACGAAGTTCAGTGCCATTCAGGTCTCCAGTACTTATAAATCCTTGTTTTCTGTTTTTGCTTTTTGTTTTTGCTATTATTGGCTTTGGAAGTATTTTTATTGTGTGTTTATCTTTGCTTTTCTAAATTTCCTATTGTACCTTTGTGTAGGTTTTTTCCCCTCAGTTTTTTTTTTTTTTTTTTTTTTTTCTGGGTAGTTGGTGCACTTTGGTTCTTCCAATGTGGAATTTTGTGGATATTTCTTTGATAATGTTCTCACCTCCATCTTCTCTATTTTCTTCCTGAAATGCCTATTATAGTCAGGTATTAGTGATATTAGTCTACTTGATTATGTAATTTTCTTATATTTTCTTTTTTACTTTCTATCTTCTCCTTCTTTTGGTTTTACTTCCTAATAGCTTTCCCCAATTTCTTTACCCCCACAGAAAAACTTGGAATTGAGTATTAGCCACTAGTTCTTCTAAAAGCCACAAGTAATTCCCATCACTGGAAAATTCTCATTCAGCTTTTATATGTGGCACTATAGCCACAAGAGCTGCTCAATCTCTCTCTTTTTCATTCTCTAAGTTCAGAATCCTTAGCCCACAGTGCCTATTCCTTTTTAAAAGATCTTTATTGGGGCACCTGGGTGCCACAGTTAGTTAAACATCTCACTCTTGATTTCAGCTCAGGTCATGATCTTAGGGTCCTGAGATTGAGCCCTGCGCTGGGCTCCCTGCTCAGTGAAAGATTCTCTCTCCTCTTTCTCTGTTCCTCCCCCGACTAAAACAAATAAATCTAAAAAAAAACCCCAAACAAACCCAAACAAACACAGATCTTTACTGAGGAATAATTTGCATACTATAAAATATACCATTAGTATACACTTTATTGTCTTTTTAAGCAAATTTGCACAGTTGTGTGACCACTAGCACAATTCGATTTTAGAACATACTTATCACCACAAAAAGCAACCTGTCCACATTTACAGTCAGGACCCATTCCCATACCACCCAGCCCTAGGCAACTAATATTAATCATTGTCTTTCTCTATTGACTTGCCTTTTCTGGACATTTCATGTAAATGTAATCATATAATAAATCATTTACATATGGCTTCTGTCACTTAACATAATGTTTTTCAGGCTCATCTATGTTGTAGCACTTATCAGTAGTTCCTTTTATTGTTGAGTATGTTCATCGAATGGCTTTACCACATTTTGTTGATCTATTTACCTGTCGATGGACATTTTTGTTGTTTTCTGTTTTGGGAAGCATGAATAATGTTCCTGTGAACATTCCTGTGAAAGTTTCTGTGTGGACGTACATTTTTATTCTCTCGGGTAGAAGTAGGATTCCTGGGTCACATGTTAAATATATGCCTAATTTCATGACAAATTTTTTCCAAGTGACTATCACCAGAAATATCTGGAAATTCTAGATGGTTTTAGCCCTTACTAACACTTGGTATTGACAATTCATATGATTTTTTAGATACAGCAATTCTAAGAGGTCCTGATTCCAAAGTACTATAAACCTAGCAATTTCACTACTGGTTTTCTACCAAAGAGAAATGAAAAAAATGTGTCCACACAAAAACTTAGAGTATATCCTTTTTATCCAACTTGTCAAATGTTGGCTTAAAGTTATTTATAGTATCTCCTATTTTCTATTTAATATCTGTGCAATCTGTGGTCAACCCTTTTTAAAAAAAATTAATGTATTTTAGAGAGGGAGAAAGAGCAAGTGGTGGTGCGGAAAGAGGGGCAGAGGGAGAGGGGAGAGAGAGAGAGAATCTTAAGCAGAGCCCAACATGAGGCTTGATCCCATGACCTTGAGATTGTGACTTGAACTGAAACCAAGAGCAGGACACTTAACTGACTGTGCCACCGAGGTGCCCTGGACAGCTCCTTTTTGATCCTTGGCATTTGTTTTTTGTGTTCTCTGCATCAATTAATCTAGTTTAAGATTTGTCAAATTCATTTCTCTTTTTCAAAGAACCAGCTTTTTTGGCATCTTAATTTTATATATTTTCTATTTTGGGGATATCTACTTACAAATTTCTTTCTTCTACTTAAGGTTTAGTTCTTTTTCTAGCATTTTAAAATGGATTTTTAGGTCATTGGTTATAGATATTTTCTTATAAGAATTTATAAATTTCTATTGGATTACTGCTTTAGATATACTCCACAAATTTTGATGTTATAGTGTCATTCATTTTAAAATATTTTTAATTTCACTATTTTACCTTTGACTTGTGAATTATTTTAAAGTATGCTATTTAATTTCCAAGATACTTGAAGTTTTTCTGGATTTATTATAGTTTTCTTTATTTTGTCATTGGAGAATATAGTCTGTGTAATTTCAAGTCTCAAATTTATTTCTTTAGCATTGTTTTATTGAAGTGCAATTGACATATACAGTATTAGTTTCAGGTGTACAACGTAAAGATTTAAAATTTGTATATATTTGGAAATGACCATTTCAAAAGTCTACTTAACATCTGTCACCATACATAGTTACAATTTTTTTTTTCTCATGTTGTACTCTCTTGGCAACTTTCATATGTGTGGAACAATATTATTAACTATAGTCACCATGGTGCATATTATTCCCATGACTTATTTATTTTATAACTGGAAATTTGTACCTTTTGACCTCTTTCCCCACTTTGCACATGTTCCACCCCCAACTCTGGCAACCTCCAATCTGTTCAGGTACCTTAGTTTTTTTTAAGATTCCACATGTAAGTGAGGTTGTGCCACATTTGTCTTTCTCCATTTGACTTATTTCACTTCGCTTAATACTAAGTTCATTCATATTGTCACAAATGGCAAGATTTCATTCTTTTTTATGGTTGAGTAATAAATATTTTATTGTGCATAAATATACCACACTTTATCCATTCCTGTATCAGTAAACAGGTTGCTTCCATATCTTGGCTATTGTAAATAATGCTGCAATGAACATGGGGGTACATATATATTTCTGAATTAGTGTTTTTGTTTTCTTTGGGTAAATACCCAGAAGTGGAATTGCTGGATTTTATTTCTATTTTTAATTTTCTGAAGAACGTCAATACTGTGTTTGATAGTGGCTGTAGTTTATATTCTCACAAACTGCATGAGTTTCCTTTTCTCCATATCCTTGTCAATGTTTGTTATTTTTTGTCTTTTTGATATACTAGATATTTTGACTGGTATGAAGTGTTAGCTCATTGTGGTCCGATTTATATTTCTCTGATGCTTAAATGTTGAGCGTAATTTCATGTGTCTTTTTGCATCTGTAAGTCTTCTTTGTAAAAATGTCTATTCAGGTTCTCTGCCCATTTTTAATTGGATTTATTTTGGTGTTGAGTTGTAGAGTTCATTATATATTTTAGATATTGACCTCTTATCAGTTGTATCATTTGCAAATATCTTGTCCTATTCGATAGGTTGTCTTTTAATTTTGTTAGTTTATTTTTGCCTTGTAAAAGCTTTTTAATTTGATGTAGTCCCAATTTTTGCTTTTGTTTCCCTTGCCTAATGAGACAGATCTAAAAAAATATTGCTAAGACTGAGGTCCAAAATATTACTACCTTTTATTTTAGGAGATTTATGGTTTTAAGTCTTACTTTTAGCTCTTTCATCCATTTTGAGTTTGTTTTTGTGTATGATATAAGAAAGCAGTCAAGTTTCATTCTTTTGTATGTTGCTGTCCAGTTTTCCCAGCACCATATTGAAGAGACCTTTTTTTTTTTTTAAAATAGACTTTGTTTATTTGAGAGAGAATGCACCAGAGCACACATGTGAGGGGCGGGGTGCCGTAGAGGGAGAAGGTGAGGGAGAAGGAGACTCCCTGCTGAGAGGGGAGGCTGTTGGTGCTAAATCCTGAACTGAAGGCGGAGGCTTAACTGACTGAACCATCCAGGCCCCCCCTTGAAGAGACTGTCTTTTCCCCATTGTGTATTCTTGACTCTTTATCCATAGATTAATTGACCATGTAAGTGTAGGTTTGTTTCTGGGTTCCCTGTTCTGTTCCATATGATCCCGTAGGTCTTTTTTGGGGGTGGGTACCATAATGTTTTCATAGCTTTGTAGTGTAGTTTGAAATTGGAGTGTGGTATCTTTAGTTTTTGTTCTGTCTCAAGATAGATTTGGCTGCTCATGGTCTTTTTTGGTTCCACACGTTTTAGGATTTGTTGGTTCTAGCTCTGTGAAAAATGCCATTAGTATTTTAGTAGGAATTGCATTAAATCTGTAAATTGCTTTGGGTAATATGAACACTTTAACAATATGAGTTCTTCTAGTCCGGAGTATAGAGTATCTTTCCGTTTATTTGTGTCATCTTCAGTTTCTTTCATCAGTGTGCTATAGTTTTTAGAGTATAGGTTTTTTTTTTTTTACCTCTATGGCTAAATTTATTCCTATTTTATATTTCTAATGCAGTTATAAATAGGATTGCTTTCCTAATTTCTCTTCCTGATAATTTGTAATGTGTATGGAAACATAACAGATTTCTGTTAATTATATTCTGCATCTTATTAAATTCACTTTTTCTAATAGGTTTTTTTAGGGAGTCTTTAGAGTTTTCTGTATAAAGTATCATGTCATCTGCAAACTGACAGTTTTACATCTTTCTTACCAATTTGGATGCCTTGTATTTCTTATCTGATCATTGTGGCTATGACTCCCAGTACAATGCTGAATAAAAGTGACAAGAGTGGACATCCTTATCTTCTTTCTGATCTTAGAGAAAAAGATTCTACCTTTCGCCATTAGGTATGCTTTTAACTGTGGGGTCATCCTCCTTGGGTTTTATTATGTTGAGGGATGTTTCCTCTGTACCCACTATGATCTTTTAAATGTATTGTTGAATTTTGTTTGCTAATATTTTGTTGAGGATTTTTGCGTCTATGTTAATCAAGGCCTGAAGTTTTTTGTAGCATCCTTTGAGAAAAGGATGTATCAGGGTAATGCTGGTCTCATGAGTTTAGAAGAGTTTGGAAGAGTTTCAGAAGGATTGGTATTAATTCTTCCAATGTTTAGTAGATTCATCTGGTCCTGGATTTTTGTTTATTGGGAGGTTTTTGATTCTGATGCAATCTCCTTACTAATAATTTGTTCACATTTTCTCTTGTGATTCAGTTTTGATAGCTTCTATATTTCTAGGAATTTATCCATTTCTTACTGGCTGTCAAACTTGTTTGATGGATAATTGTTCATAGAAGTCTCTTAGTGTATGTTTTTTTGTATGGTATTATTTGTAATGTCTTCTTGTTGTTTGATTTTGAGGTGTTTTTTTTAAGCCCCTTAAATTTATTGAGACTTGTTTTATAGCCCAGCACATGGTTTATCTTGGTGACTCTACCATGTCTACTTGAAAATAATTCGTATTTTGCAGTTGTTGATGTAGTTTCTATAACTGTTAGTTAAATCAAGGTGTTGATATTGTGCAGGTCTAAGTATTTTCTGATTTTTTTGTCTAGTTCTGTAAAGTGCTGAGGAGATCATTTTATATTGATATTTTTGTGGAATTGTCTATTTTATTTGTCATTTTTCCTTTATATATTTTGAAACTTTTGTCATTTGGCACAGCACATCAATAATTATCTCTTTAGCTGAAACTAAGATAGCCATTCCTGCCTTCTTATTCCTACTCTTTGCATGGTATATATTTTTATATCCATTTACTTTCAACAGTGTATGTCTTACAGGCAGCATATAATAGTAAGGTTTTCTTTTTTTAGTCCATTGAGTCAATGTATGGCCTTTAATCACAGTGTTTAACCTAAGAGCAAACCATGTCCCTTAGTTCAAATCCCTGTTTTGGAAATAAAATTTTATTGGAACACAGCCACATGCTTTTCTATAGGTACTTTTGCAATATAAGACTGAGTAGTTGTGACAGAGACTTTTATGTCCCCAAACTCTCAAATATTTACTATTAGGTCTTTTACAGAAAAAAGTTTGTTGACCCCTTGTTTAGACCATTAACATTTAAGGCGATATAGTTGGATTTAGGCCTTTTATTATTTATTTTCTGTTTGTCGTATTTTTTTCCCTTTTTTCCTTTTCCTGCTTTCTTTTGGATATTTTTGAATTTTTTTTTTTTGGTATTTTATTATATCGGATTTTTAGCTATATTTTCTTGTATTTTTAAGTTGTTTGTCCAGGGATTATAATATCTAACTCAGTGTACTTATTATACTACTTCACGCAGAATGGTTATGGTAAAACCTTGCAACCATGTGTAGGTTTCTTCCCTCCACCCCATTGCACTGACCTTTTTGCTGTTATTGTATCATCATATCTCCTGCTTTCAACATCCGCACACATAAAATTTAGAGGGAAAAAAAAGGAGCCCATTATATTTATCCAGTTATTTACCCTTTTTCTTTTATTCATTTCTGAGTATTAAAGTTTCTGTGTAGTGTTGTTGCCTTTCAACCTGAGAAACTTCCTTTAGCATTTCTGGTAGATTAACTCTACTAGTTAGAAATTTTTAGTTTTCTTTCTTTTCTGAAAATGTCTTTTAACCTCACATGATTCGGTCTCACATGACTACCCTCCACTTCAGATGACAGTTGCAAGTAGTAGGTCCCCAGATTACTCAAAACTTCTGTCCAACTTGGCTATAAATTAGAGGTTAAGTCAAGTCTCCCTTCTTGGATTGGATCATTTGCTAGAACAGCTCACAGAACTTAGGGAAAACCAACACTTAACCAGTTTATTATATAACAAAAGCTATGATAAAGGATACAGATGAAGCAAAAGATACATGGGGGTGAGGTCTAGAAGGGTCCCACGTGCTGGAGCTTCTATCCCTGAGGAGTTGGAGTGTGCCACCCTCTGGGTACATGGATGTGTTCATCAACCCAGCTCTCCATACCCCATACTTTGGGGATTTTTATGGAGGCATCATCATGTGGCATGATTAATCATTAATTCAATCTCTAGCCCTTCTCCTTCTAGGAAGAGATGGAGGTGAGATTGAAAGTCTCAAGCTTCTAATCATGGCTTGATCTTTCTGTTGACCAGCCTCTATCCAGAAGCCCACCAGAAGTCACCTCATTAGAACGAAGGACATTTCTGTCACCCAGGAAAACCCTAGGGATTTAAGAGCTATATGTCAGGAAGCAGGGTCAAAAACCAAATACGAGAACAAAAGAAAGATGCTCCTAGTATTCTTATCATTTAACAAAATTACAAGAGTTTTAGGAGCTTTGTGCAAGGAACCAGGGATGGAGACCAGTATAGTCTGGTCTCCATCCGTTTTTTTCTGTTTCACAGTATGGAATTCAAGCTTGTCAATTCTTTTCTACTAGCACAGTAAAGATACTGCTCTGCAAGTGATCTTTTATGGTGATAGATTCTGATGGGAAATATGTAGATATTTGAAGCACTGTTTTTATTCTCCTTTAAAGATAGGGACCCTATCTTGGATCTTTTTCACCATTACCTAGCACATCTCTGATATGTAGATGTACAGTAAATTTTTCTTGAATTTATTTTGATAGTATTACATTCATTAAGTAAAGGAATATGAAGACTAGACAGGCTTATTGGGGTTCTAGTCTGGCAGGATCGGAATTGCCCAACACATATTACTGCCATTAATCTTTATAAGATCCCTTTACTAGATATGAATAATTAGAAGAAAGAAACCATGCATTACTAATTTTCTTAAATGTTTCTCTCTCCCATTTTTCCTTGGTTAGTTGGCTTCCTTTCCATGTAAAAGGAAAAAAGGAGGCAGTACTTATCAAAATTTTTTGCTTCTCTTTTGCATAGAAACTACTCATCATTTTATAAAATAATGGACTATTAAGGGACATTCAGAAAACAATGAGCCAAAAAGTGTTCTGGGAGAGTTCTTTATTTTATAACATTACATCTGATGTTTAATATCTATAGAGAGAATTAAATACAGCAGAGATTTCCTGTTGAAGCTCTCAAGTGTTTCCATCTGCAGAAAAAAACCAGACTTTCTGCCTGATCATCCCATTGTACTTCAAAAACCAGTAAGTAGTTTCCTAATTTTTTATTAATTCTAAAATATTTCACTGGATTCTTTTCCCTACATTTTTAATTTTATTGTAGAATGTAACTCATAAAAGTACATAAACCTAAATGTATAATATAACCCCAGCTTTGTTTTTCTTTTTCAACATTTCCTTAGCAATTCGGAGTCTTTTCTGGTTCCATGCAAATTTTAGGATTGTTTGTTCCAGCACTTTGAAAAATGCTGGTGGAACTTTGATCGGGTTGGCATTGAAAGTATAGATTGCTCTGGTACTATGGATATTTTTAAAAATGTTTATTCTTCTGATCCATGAGCATGGAATGCTTTTCCATCTTTTTGTGTCTTCTTCAGTTTCTTTCATGAGTGTTCTGTAGTTCCTCGAGTACAGATCCGTTACCTCTTTGGTTAGGTTTATTCCAAGGTATCTTATGGTTCTCGGTGCTATAGTAAATGGAACCGATTCTGTAATTTCCCTTCCTATATTTTCATTAAATGTATAATATAACCAGTTACTGTAAGTAATTATCATTCTGGCCAAGAAATAGAATGGAATTCTATTTTAAAAAATATTTTTTCCATTGAGAGAGAAAGAGCCTAAAAGTTCTTTTGTTTTTCATTTAAGTTCTGTAATCCATCTGCAGTTGATTTTACCGTATGATGTAGGGTAGGGGTCGAGTTTTATTTCTTTCTTCATGGATACCCAGTCATCCTAGCAATATTTATTGAAAAGATAGTCCTCTGCCATCTTTGGGGCAATATATGTGTGGTGTGTTTCTAGGCCCTTTACTCTTCTCAATTTGTCTTTTTATATAGTTACAAGTTGCCCCACTTATTCTTTAGTGTCTTATGTGTCACTGCATCAAATTTCATCAAAATAAATACAATAAATACACATATCTATCTTTCAGCACATTGATTGGAAATGACAAGTTTTGGTATCGGACTTGGGTTCAAATTGTAGCTTCACCTTGTGTATTAGTATACTGTTCAAACTTAAGTCACTTAACCTTGAAACCTTAGTTTTGTGATTGCAGATGAAGTTGATAATGTATAGAAGGACTTGGATAGTTCTTAGCTGTCATTATGCACTTAGTAAATTGTCTTTATTTCCATTTTGACCAGTGTGACTTTAGAGTTTTCACAATCTTTTTTATATGAGTAAAAGTATTCAATTGAGATGAACTCAGAATGTAAGTATGCTGAGAACGGTTCAAATGTGAGACATAACATATCATCTCCTGCGCTTTCCATTTTTGCAATTTCTAACCCTTTGGAATACAAAGCCTCTTTTTCTTCCCAAATCCCTAGCTTGTAGAACTCTAGTCAGTTTTTCATAATACCTTGCACACAGGAATATTTTACCATGAGAAATGTTCCTAATGTTCGAATTATCCCACCTGTTGAGAAAAAAAAATCATAGGTATATGAATGAATAAATCTAAACTTGAGTGCTATATAAAATATGGTCGTTTTTTTCATTTGCAGACCTATTTCATCTCTAATATTTTATTTTGTAAATAAAATTTTGACATACATATTTTGAACAAGCCAGGTACCACAAAAACAGAACAAGTTTGGAATATAATCTAAAATATTTAAAAATGAATTACATATTTTTTAAACATAGAACTGTTTTGACAAATTCCAGTTACTTTAATATTTCTATAGTAACATGCATTTAAGACCTGTAAACACTTAATAGGATCACAGTATTTGGTTTGATAAACTAAGTAGTAAAAACTGTATCCTTTCAATCTAATTTTTTCTTCTATGTTACAGGAAAACCACCAAAGTTTTAAGTAGCATTTTAAGAACAGATGAATTTGAAGATAATTATTCGTTTTCTATTTTGGACACCTGCAAATGAAGTGGATCTAGTAACAATAACTGTAACGGACTGTGACAATTCAGTTTATTTTTAATTTTGATGGTTGGGTATTTGGTTTCTCCTAAAATGAGAAAGATATTTTAAACTATAAGGAAAGAATTTTCTAATCAGTTTCAGCTTTGCAGGCAGTTTCCTGCATAAATTGGGAAGTAACACTGGAAAGTAAGAATTTGGTTAGTAAAGTGGGAAGGCTGTATTTATAATTTGCATGCTACTTGCAGTTTTTTGTTTTTCATCTCTTGTAATAATGGAATGGAAATGTAAGCTGTAAAAATTCTCAAATATAAAGTATTTGCTATGATGTATATATGGTACATAATTTCTTGTGGTTTTTAAGGTTGGTTTTTTGTTTTGTTTTCCACTGATTTCATACCAGCACTCTGAAAGGATCTCTCCAGAGGCTTAAAATGACCCAGGATGTTCAACGCATAGTTCTCAATGACAGGATGGAGAATATTTTAATAGGCATTTCTTTGTTCTCTACCTAGGTTTTTGATAAAATTGTTTAAGATTTATAATTACTAGCAGAGATTGACAATTTGGAAACATGAAACTCAAGGTGAAAAATAGCTGCTACTTGTTTCTAATCAGACTCCATGAACAGAAGAAGTTGGATAATTGCAAATTAAAACTGTTATTTTTATTTCCAAAACAGGAAAAATTTAGGCATTTGCAAATAATTGAGGTACATTAAGTTTCTATTCTGTAAGTTCTTATAACAAGTATGGATAAAGAATTTGGGGGCTAAACTTTTTAGTTCCTAGAAATTTTATATATTAAATCTCCTGCATTTTGTCACTCTGGATGATACTATTGAAAAAAAGAGTTTCTTCCAGCATAGTGTCAAAAAAATATTGCTGTTATAAAAAGGTAAGTGTAAATTCTCCCTACTTATATTCTCACAGATCCCCAGGTCTACTGGCAAGGCATTTAAAACCCTCATTTGGCAGAAAGTTTATCATAAACTGAATTCTGAACTCTAAAACCAGTACCTTTTTCTTCACTGGTCTTTGGTCTTTCAGCTTTTTACCTGGATTCGAGCTTTAGTCTGTGGTAGGCTTCTCATCTTGGTCTTTTAGTACACTACTTTTCATTACTTCGTTCCCCAGAAAAAAATACATTAAAACCATAAATTTATGATACATTTAATGATACATTTAAACCTAGAGCCCAGATTTTTATTTTTTGTCCTATTTTCCCTTTATAATATTATAGGTTCCAGTGTGTATATATGTATACACACACACACACAACTTATGTATAATTTGTATGATATATAAACCATAATTAAATTGGTTTGCTTTATTATTTGCCTATTCTCAAAGGTTTTCTTTTGACTCTAATTTAAAAAATGATAGAAACTATTCCAGTTTGGAATCTAAAGAGCGCTTCCGCTCAGCACTGTTACCGAGGGCAGAAGCCTTTTTAAAGTCATACCACCATTGTACTTTGGAAACTGCCTCACACTTAAAAGACTTAGGTACTTTCTGAATCTAATACTGAAATACGTTTTGATTGATTGGCTATAATTTGTATTTTTTGAAACCATTCATAACCAACCTTTTCAAGAGTTTTATGTCAAAAGTCACTGTATATAATCAGAGAGACTGCAAAGTGTTTTATTATCTGTTTGTTTGCCTTTGTACATATGTATAGCTTGTTTGAATAATCATTGTATATCTCCATTAATGTTCTCTGCTTTGTACATAAATTAAAAGAGTTGAGCCAGGTGTTGTTTCATAGTGTTTGTCATCTTTAGAAATGACCAGAGACATATATACACACACGTGTGTGTGTGTACACGTCAAAATTTACTGCCCTTGTCTCATAGAAGCTATGAAAAAAATTTTTACTTAGATGGATGAGGACTGAGGCATATACAAAGGTATACCTTTGATAGAAGCTAATAGTCCATAAATTCGTTTGAGAAAATATTTTAGGTCAAATTTTATATTTAAAAATATAATTTAGTTCAATCTTCTGAGTTTTCTAACAGTAAAAAAAAAAAAAAAATTACCTTACAGTTTTTCCTTGAAGACCTGTGGTTTCAAAGGAATTTGGATTATATAACAAACTTCATATGCACTGGGTTTTTATTAGCAGCATTTATCAGAATAGATTTTGTTAAAAATATGAGCCTGTATTAGCAAAGTATATTAGGTATACAGAACACACCAACTGTTCTGGTGAAATTAGAATTGCCATTCTAATGTTGAAATTGGAAAAAGTTTTCTGTCCAGTATCTTCCCTCTGTTATTACTTCCTTGAAATTTTGTGCTTGTTTTATATTTCTTCATTTACTTAGGTTAAAATTTTATTATTTAAATATTTTGAAATTATTTAAATGCAAATGTCTATTTTGGCATATGAGCCAGAGGATTAATTTATTTATGAAAACTTTGATTCAAACTTTCTCAAAGTAAAATTCCATTTTTTTGACTTGTTGAGAACTTACATATAAGAGAATTATGATGCTAATAAATAATGGTGTAACAGTACTAAATGGTACCCTATCACAGAATTGTTCACTTGTGAAAAACCAGTTTATAACATGATAGGTATATAGAGTCTATAGATTACAGCCAAGACCATTGTATGCTCATGTATTAACTTTTTTTTTTTTTTTTTAGCTTAAACAATAGAAAGGTATTTTCTCACGGTTCTAGAGACTGGAAGTCCAGGATCAAGGTGTTAGCAAGGTTGATTTCCTCTGAGGCCTCTCCTGGCTTGCTTTTGGTACCTTCTGTGTCCTCATGTGGCCTTTTCTCTGTGCACCTGCTGTCACTCTGTCTGCACATAAGGACACCATTTTTGGTCACATATTAGCTTTTTCAGTAAAGTGAATACTTCTTAGATCATGAGTTGGGAATGGAGTGAGCACTAACCAAAGAAGAAACTTCACAGAAAATCAGTTACTTAAAAATGACAAAACACTGATTTAACCTCGATAGTTTATGACAGATCTATAAAACCTATTCTATGAAGTGATACTCTAAAAGTCCCCACTTCCGTTACTTTATCATTTTTCACAATTTTTTTCCTTTATGTGTACACTTTTTTCACATATTAAGATTTTGCCACTAAAAGGTTTTAGGTTACAATGTAGCAAAACAGCCAAAATTGAGAATACTGAACTTCAAAAATTTAGGTAAACTTCACATAAAAGATTACAGAAGACATTTTAGAAGAGTGCACATCTTAAATATATTAAAAGTATAGTATAGTAACTGCAGAGACTTTTCTAATTCACATTTTAGATTAGATAAGAATACTTGTTTTGCACTTGGAACCGTAAAATGTCTAGGAACATCTAGTTGTTCAGGATCCACCATGAAGCTGAAAAGAGAAAAAAACAACTACTATTAAATGAAAATAATTGCCAGGGCTAAGTTATCAAGGTGTAATCATTCTTAGACTATTTTCTCCCACCTTTAGTCTGCATAATTATCTTTCAAGTTAGTCACTATTTTCTATTTGAACCAAGATTGAACTCTTCCTGTGCAATATTTGTGCCAGATCTTTGGGCACTTGGTCATAGTCTGTTTTGTTTTGTTGTTATGTATGAATGGAGCTTATCTTGGCAATGAGATTATAAATGCCCTGAAGATGAAGTCATGTTGTTTTAATCTACCCAGTACTGGCAGCAGTTTGGGAATGTAAGATACTTTTACATAACAATTTCAGAAAGATTGGGTAGAAGCACCTGGATGTGTTTTAAATATTTTTTGGTATATCTATATTGTAAGGTTGAAAATGTTTTCCCCAATGAATATAAAGATCCCAAAGACAAATCTACGGCAAAGAAGTAAGATTGATGGAATGCTGTGAGAAACAGACAAATGGAAAACAGACTGTAGTTTGTTTGGAAAGCTATTTAAGAAATATACTAGTTGGCAATAGGATCTTAACTTCCGTGTGTATCTTCTTTTCGTATAGCTAAAGGCCTTTCTCATTTGCCAAGGGATATTCTGCTCCACAGATTGAATTCTTTATATTTTATGTCTGGGTGTTTATGATGGCTAGTGGGCCTGTTTGGCTGTACTTTCAGTATGCCTCATTTGAATGATTTTGATATTTGAGAGTCCACAGCAATATATTTCTTAAGATATTTCTTATGTAAACCACTTAGAAACTTAATAAAAAAAAGCAGTCTTAGCAGAAATCATAATTTGTGAGTTAAATTAAAAATACAAACCTACCCATCTCTTTAGGTATTTTTTTCAGATTTTTACTTTAGGTCTAAATATGTACAGCTGAAATACTTGTCATTGTTTTTATTTTTAGCCTTCATAGCCATATAAGAAACAAAATGTATAAGACTGGTTACTAAAAATAGAAGTCATATGGCCATTGAAACTTTATATGATATATATAAGCTATTTCAGCTGTTTGTTCAGAGAGGTATGTCTGCTGTTGCAATTTATAAAATTTCCACATTCAAAAAAAAAAAAAAGAATAGGATGCCCCAACTAGATGTTGGGGGGGGGGGGGATTTAAAAAATTGTGTTAGAAATCAAACCTGTCTTTTCTTTTTGTTCTTCCAAACTTCAGTGGTCACTGTTGAAATTAGATGTGATATGAAAATTCATACAAAATAGGGTAACAAAGAAGGCATTAAACTGCACTTAATTTGGGCTCTGAGAATAAGAATTGATCCAGTATTATTTGTGCCCAACTTTTCTCTCTAAATTAGGGAATGCTCTGAGAGAGAAAGAGAATAGAAAAATTTCAGCCATATTCATGGCTTTCTTATTTGAGTATTAAATCTGAGATATACAGCAAGGGAAATTCTGTCCTTAAAATCTAGAGTAATAAGTCTATACCAAAAGCTCAAGCAGAAATGGTAGGTCTGCTCACTGGAAAGCAATCATATCTGATTTCCCCCATCTTCTCATCTACCTTCAATTCCAGAATTTACCTTTTCACTTTACATTCATTCCCCAATCCATCAAAATCTACCCTAATTTTAAATTCCTACCACTGTATTAAAACTGTTCTCTTGAACAGTGACCTCTTGTCAAATCCAGGTTTCAGTCCTATTTTCTTCAGTCCCACCGCATTGCACAGGCCCGACTGAGCACTGTGCCTTGCATGGTATTTCTCTTTTAGTTTCCTTGCTAATTGACTACTCTGACTCTTCACCTCTGAGTGGTTCCCCTCTGTCTCCTTAATAAAGGAAACTTTCCCCTCCCTTTTAAATAAAAGCATTTTCCTATGCTTTTGTCAGATATTTTATTCTTACCTATACCCTTTCTCACTAAACCCAGGCTTCAAATATCTTGCTCTGGTTAACTCCTGAAAACTGTATTGGCAAGGAAACTCTCTCTGGGTAGCTCCTGGTTCAGGTGCCGCCTTTTTCCTGGCCTAGATTATT
The DNA here is from genome assembly GCA_028533885.1 of Nasua narica. NCBI lineage: Eukaryota > Metazoa > Chordata > Mammalia > Carnivora > Procyonidae > Nasua > Nasua narica. The sequence goes on along the minus strand of CM052798.1, from coordinate 128,688,116 downwards.
GTCCTACCTACCTCTCACCTCTCCATGAGGTGACCAATCTCTCACCTCTCCATGATATCCACCTTTCTCCCTCCTACCAGTTACTACTGATTAGAACGTTCACTGTGCTGCTCAAAAACCTTTAACGAATCCCTATTACTAAGTTCAAACTCATTGTATTTTCAACCTTATTTCCTAGTCTCCTTTCTCTACATGTACTATATATAAGCCCTATGCTTTATTCTTACCTCTGCACCAATTAGCCAAGAACATTAACATTTCTTGCATTGTTCATGTCTACATTTTACTTCTAGCAAAGTCTCTTCCATCCTTATTTGTCCAACTCACCTTTTAAGTTCCAGCTCCAGAGTCATCTCTTTTTTAAAAAAACTTAATCCCTTCTCTAAATCCATATGCATATTATGAACGGCGGTAACTACTGTGTTATGCTGGAGCTCGTTTTTTTCTGCAGGCATTTGTCTTTCCTTCTGAACAGCATTTTATGGGAAGGGACTGAATTTTTACTTTGCACTCTCTCTAGCTCCCAACATAATGTTTATTCAAAATTGGAACTCAGCACTACTAAGGCTAAGCACCCCAGTATCCCCAGTACCTAACACATAAAACACTCAGTAAATATATTTAATTGGTGACTGGAAGGGTAGATGAACAAATGAGTTTTGGTTCTCTATTATCTTAAGCCTTGGCTAGGTGAAACTTCTTAAACAACTTCATTTCAGATTTCTCTTTCCATTCTGCTTTCCTCCAATTACAAATAATATTTTAACAGCTATTAAAAATATTTCCAGTATAATTCTAATCTGCAATATATGGGTCACACATTTCAAATTTATTCAGTACACTAAATTATAATATGGTAAAATATATGAATAATTTTTTTTCTGGAAATGTCATGATTTGACTTTGTTAGATTACTGAATGTGACCAGAAAAGGATTAATAACTAGGTTTAATATAGTCAGAAATACAAATAGGATCAAATTAGGTCCTCTCCCCACTTTTAGATTTTAAGATCTAATAAAGAGAGCACCACTGATCAAGTTTGGGGGTAAGAAAATACATCTTTTAAAAGCAAAAGACAATACAAAAGCATATAGAAGCACTGTGAAACCAGGATAATTACCAGGAACTAGCATAGTAGATGTGAGTTCTGGAGTTTCCAAGAAATCCACGTTGCTTCTTTGGAATGTCTTGCTATAATTTGTCTGAAGGTGGCTGTATAAATAATTAATTATAGGTTAAGGCTGTGCACTTTTATTATAATCTAGAGTGCAACAGAGTTCACAGTCAAGATGGCAAGGTTTTGGATGATTTGGAATAAGTGTCTGAATATAGACATCTTTTTATCATTATTTAGTCTTAAAAAACAGAAGAACATTAATTCCTCATGGAAAATAAAAGGAGAAAGACTTTAATTGCAGAAAGAAGCTTAAACAGAAGAAAGAATATACTGGCTGTCAGGATGATTTCAAAATAGGGTAGCTAAGAAGAGAGACTATAGGTTTTCTCTCCCTAGGGAAAAAAAGAATGAAAAATCATCTATCTCAAAGTGTAGGCCTGGAGTACAGAATTGAGTGAGTTGGCTTGAAAGCTCCCTTCTGTGTTTGAAATTCTATTGGTGTCATTATATATTATAGTTTTAAAATAGTCACAAAAATAAAACTTTTAGGTGAAATATGGATAACTAAATTTCCACGTATTCTGTTACTTTCATTACCATATTTAAAACCTTAAATACGGGGGTGCCTGGGTGGCTCAGTGGGTTAAAGCCTCTGCCTTCAGCTCGGATCATGATCTCAGGGTCCTGGAATCAAGCCCCAACTGGGCTCTCTGCTCAGCGGGGAGCCTGCTTCCCCCTCTTTCTCTGCCTGCCTCTCTGCCTACTTGTGATCTCTGTCAAATAAATAAATAAAATCTTAAAAAAAATAAAACCTTAAATACGGACTTACTAGAAGGCTGTATTCTCTGCCATTTAAAACCAACTAGTACTATATAATCTCAGAATAGCAGAAATTTTCTTCATCCCATTTTTCCAATTGTATGTTACTTATTTGTAATTATTTTAATTTCAAATAGGCAGATTGGTTTAACTTTGTTTAGAAATAACTGACAAATATCTACATTCAACATGTACAATATGGTTTTATATACAGTATACACAATAGAATGGTTCCCAAGAGAAGTTGATTTTTTAATCTTTTTTTGCAGTTTAATGGTATTTAGAAAAATTAAGCTATGATGGTCTTGTTAGTTTTACTGTGAAGTGCCACAGAGTTTATGAAAAATTAGAAAGTAAAATTATTTCCTCATCCTTCCTTTTCTGTGTCCTTTGTCCACCCACCCTCCTGACACTTTAGATACCCATGACCCGTATCCAACTTTTACTTGAAAGCATCAGTAAAATGGTTATACTTAAAGGAGGATCATTACCAAAAGTATTTGTGCTTCAAGAAGAGAAGGGTTTCTAATCTATGAAATAAATTCCTAAAAGGGTAGGATTTAGGAAAATGAACAAATGGGACAGATTTTAAGGCGAGGTAAAGGGAATAGAGTTTTTCCTATAAGTTCTAAAAACATCATGTATATTTCTCTCTCCTTACCCCCCCCGCCCCGCCCCAAAGCCTGGTATTACTTACCTATTCCACACACTGCTATTCTCCCAAAACTCATAAATTATGTACCGAGACTCATTGGAAAGCTTCTGTATGGAAATACTGAAATGGAAAAAAAAAAGGCGTAAGTAGCTACAGGAAATTAAAGACAAGAAGCAAACTAATTTTTCTTTTAAAGATTTTAGTCAGTTATTTTAGAGAGAATGTGAACAAGCTCAGGTGGAGGGAGAGAATCTCAAGCACGGCCCACACTGAGGAAGCCCTACGTAAGACTTGATCTCATGACACTGAGATCATGACCTGAGCTGAAATCAAGAGTTGGATGCTTAACCGACAGCCACACAGGTGCCCCAAGAAGCAAACTAATTTTTCTACTCATCTCTGTATGTGGTATGAAACAATCTTACCTATTTATATGGAAAACACCTATGGTGCCTGCATGAAAATTAAAGTTTTGTGAAGAATTGATTAGTTCAGTATGTCTGTATTGTTTGACATAAGTTTTTAATTTTCTGGTTTTGTATCATGAACATCATCTCAGTATATTATAAACATCACAAATAAAACCTCTGTAAAATTTCATTCATTCAAAAGATTGAATATCTGTTGTGTTATGGTTCCAAAAAATGTTGAATGTGTGTCATTGTACTTGCCCTCAAGTGCGGCTCTGAATCTTTGAGTCTGCCTCCATAGCTCTTTCCAAATTCCTGGCCTTATCCCATCCATAGATTGACTGCTGCAAGGCTTCTGGTTTGTCAGTGCTCATGATTCATTCTCTGTCATACACACACTTCTGGTTTGCCCAATGGTTCTCTCTCTCTCTCTCTCACACACACACACCCCCCTCTGGATTTTCTCTCCAACTTTGAGAGTCCATATTCTAGCCATAATTGTAGTGTTTTTTTGTTTGTTTGTTTGTTTGTTTGCCTTTCCAATTTAGGGCAGACAAATTTGTTCCTTGCAACTCTCTGATCAGCCTGAGAGGCTAAAAGGTTATGTGATGTGTTTTGGAGGTGCTGGATTGGGAGTGTGCTGAAAAGACACATTGGGATGAAGACTGGATTTAATCTTGGAGCAATGAAGAACCACTGAAAGATTTAAAACAGGGAGGTATCAGGGTTAGAGATGCGTTTTAAAAGATCCTGGTGGTGGTGTGAGGTATCCCATGGAGAACAGTCGTATAGTACAACACAGGAAGAAAAGCCAGAAACGTGAAATTGCTTAGTGAGTAATAACAAAGATCCAAATTAAGGTAGAAAGGAGGAGGGGATAGATTCATAAATTTAAGGGAGGATGGAGACAAATACAAAGATGCCTTTAAAAAATTAATTCTAGGGACTTCCAGGGAAGATGGCAGATTACAAGGACCCTAAACTCACCTTGTCCCACAGACAGAACTAGATGATAGCCAGCTCAGTGTAAGTAACTCAGAAAAACTGGCAGAACAGATTCTGCATAGCTAAATGTGGAGAAGAGACCACATCCAACAGGGTAAGACTACTGCTGGGAGCTACATGGACTGTTGGACTCCTGGTAGAGGGGAGGGACATGGAGGGGTAGAGGAGAGAAACAGACCCTCACAGTGGGAAGATGAATTTGGTTTTGAAAAGAAAGGCCAAATTAAAGACCAGTGTGGGTCTTTAAAAATCAGGGTTGACTCGGGGAGAGCCTGGAGGGATTCGGTTTCTCTTAAGGAGCAAAACAAACAGCCCCATGATGATACAGCAAAGCAGCAGCAGTTTGAAAAAAATGCCTGTACTATACTTGTTTACTAACTTCGGGGCATGTGCTAGAGAGGCAGGAATCATTGGCAGACTTTTCCAGGAACACAGGAACAGTCCGGTGTCATTTCCCTCTCTTGCTCTCCAGTATAAACACAGGGTTATCTGTGAGAACCAGAGCAGCATGGATAATCCCTACATAATTTGCTAGTACTGTGCATCCTGCCCAGCCCCACTCCCCCTGGATCCTGCACTTGGGCAGATCCACCCTCTCCAAGTTGGCCTGTCTTGGTTCTGGTGGCTGCAGGTCTTTCCCACAGCAGCCAGGGCAAACCTTGAACATCACACATCCAGCCCCTGCGCATTCAGCAGATCTGCCCTCTCCTATATGCTCTTGGCTGGAGCCCATGCCAGGCAAAGCCATAAGCTTAGCTGTGTACAAGCAGCTTTGACGGAAGTCAGCACCACTCCAAGGTGATGCCTGCGCCTGGGAAAGGGGGAGAGAACCATACATACACCAGTTTAACTACAGCCCTAGCAGTGGGCTGCGGGGAGACCTCTGGTCTGACTGCAGGCCCTGCTCAACAATGAACAAAAACTTCTCAGGAAACAACACAGTGAAAGTGCCCTGAGGTCAGTGTTACTATATTTCTGGCAAATGCCTGGTCTAACTCAAGCCCAAGGTGGCCCAAGACTGGTTCACTAACAGCACAGGCACCAAACTATTGCTGACAACAGGCAAAGAGAGCCATTGTGATGACTGGACTTAAGGAAAAAGTGGCTCAGTCACAACAGCAGGGTGCATGCAACACACACAGGAGACACCCATGAAGTGCCAGGTTCTGGTGAACAGGGTACAGTGCACTGCAGGGCACTACAGGACTTCTTTTTCATAGGGCCACTACCTTCAGGAGGAGAAGAGCTGACTTTCCTAATACATAGAAACAGACAGAGACAAATGAGACAGAGGAACACATCCTAAATGGAAGAATAGGACAAAATCGCAGCAAGAGACCTAACTGAAATAGAGATAATATGCCTAAAGGAGAATGTAAAGTACTGATCATAAACTCAATGGATATGAGAAAGGAGTGGAGGACATCGGTGAGACCCTTAACATTGAGACAGAAAACATAAAAAAACAATTAGAGATGAAATCAATAAATGAAATTAAATTACACTAAATGGAATAAAGAGACTAGAGGAAGCAGGAAAACAGTGACTTGGAGGATAGAGTAATGGAAAGCAATCAAGCTAAACAGGAGGAAGAGAAATAATACAAAATGAATACAGACTTGGAGATCTTAGCAACACCATCAAGTGTACTAACATTTGCATTATAGGGATCCCAGAAGGAGAAGAGAGAGAAAACAGGGCAGAAAATTTATTTGAATAAATAACTGAAAACTTCCTGAGCCTAGGGAAGGAACCGGATATCAAGATCCAAAAAGCACAGACTACTGAAATCAACCCAAGGTCCACACCACAACACGTAATAATTAAAATGGCAAAAAGTAGAGATAGATATTTTAAAAGCAGCAAGAAAAAAAACATTTATAAGGGAAACCACACAAGGATATCAGCTGATTTTTCAGCAAAAATGTTGCAGGCCGGAAGGGAGTGGTGTGATAGGCTCAAAACGCAGCCAAGAATACTCTATCCAGCAAGGCTATCATTCAGAATAGAAGGACAGATGAAGTGTTTCCCAGACAAAAGTTAAATTCATCACCACTAAACCAGCCCTACAAGAAATGTTAAAGGGGACTCTCTGAGTGGAAAGCAAAGACCCTAAGTAGGAATAAAAAAAGTAGGAAGCACAGAGTAAAATTAAGTACCTATGTAAAAATTGGTCAAAAGACTCACAAAATCAAAGGACGTAAAGCTGGCACCTAAAATTTGGGGGAACAGGAGTAAAGAATGAATTCAAACGGAAGCAACCATCAACATAACATAGACAGCTGGATGAAGATGTTATATACAAACTGAACAGCCATAAATAAAAAACCAATAGATATGCAAAATATATAGAGAAAGGAATCCAAGTATATCATCAAAGAAAGCCAACTAATCACAAAAAAAGAGCAAGAGAAGAAAGGAACAGAGAAAATCTACAAAAATGAACATAAAACAAGTAACAAAATGTCAGTATGTTTGTACGTATCAATAATTATTTTGAATATAAATGGATTAAATGCTCTAATCAAAAGACATAGGGTGACAGAATGGATTAAAAAAAAACAAGACTCAACTACATGTTGCCTACAAGAGATGCATTTCGGACCTAAAGACACATGCATATTGAAAGTGATGGGCTGCAAAAACCTTTATCGTGCAAATGGTATGAAAAGAAAGCCGAGGTAGGAACACTTACATCCTGCAAAATAGATTTTAAAATGAAATTATAACAAAAGACACCACATAATCATAAAGGGGATAATCCAACAATAAGATACAACAATTGTAAATATTTATGCACCCAACATGGGAGCACCCACATACATAAAACTGATTAACAAACATGAAGTAATCAAGAGTAATACAATAATAGCAGGGGACTTTAACACCCACTTACATCAATGGATAGACCATCTAAATGGAAAATAAATAAGGAAACAGTGGCTTTGAATGACACACTGGACCAGAAGCATTGAAGAGTTATATTCAGAACAGTCCATCCTAAAACAGCAAAACACACATTCTTTTCAAGGGCACATGGAACATTCTCCAGAACAGATCACATGTTAGGCCACAAATAAGCCTCAACAAAGTTAAAAAGATGGACTTCATATCATGCATCTTTTTTGAATAATGTTATGAAACTAGAAATCAACCTCAAGAAAATCTGTAAAGAGCACAAATACATGGAGATTTAATAAAATGTTATTAACAATCAATGGGTCAACCACAGAAAGAGGAACTTTAAAAATTCATGGAGACAAATTAAAATGAAAATGCAACGGTACAAATCTTTTGGATACAGTAAAAATGGTTCCACGAGGGAGGTTTATAGCAATATAGGCCTGCCTCAAGAAGGAAGAAAAGTCTAAAAGAGCTAGGAAAAGAATAAAATCCCAAATCAGTAGAAGGAAAGAAATATTAAAGATTACAGTAGAAATTAATAAAACAGAAACTAAATAAAAAAAGAATAGAACATATCAATGAAAGTAGGAGCTGTGTCTTTGAAAAGATCAACAAAATTGATAAACCTTTAGCCAGAAATCATTAAGGAGAGAGAGAGAGGGGGGGGGGAGGGAGGGAGAGGACCCAAATAAGATCAGAAATGAAAGAGAAATAACAACCAATATCACAGAAATACAAATAATTAAGAGGATATTATGAGCAATATGCCAACATATTAGACAACCTAGCATAAATGGATAAATTCCTAGAAACATATAACTTCCCAAAACTAAAGCAGAATGAAACAAAATTTAAACAGATTACTAGCAATGAAATTGCATCAGTAATCCAAAAATTCCGACAAAAGTCAAGGACCAGATGGTTTCACAGGTGAATTCTACCAAACATTTAAGTAAGAGTTAATACCTATTCTTCTCAAACTATTCCAAAAAAATAGAAGAGGAAGCAAATCTTCCAAATTCAGTCTGTAAGGCCAGCATTATCCTGATACCAAAACCAGATAAAGACACTGCAATAAAAGAGAACTATAAGCCAATATCTCTGAAGAACACAGATACAAAATTCCTCAACAAAATATTAACAAACTGAATCCAACAATATATTAAAAAAATCATTCACCACAATCAAGTGGGATTTATTCCTTGGATGCAAGGGTGGTTCCAAATTTCACAAATCAATCAATGCGATACACCACATCATTAAGAGAAAGGATAAAAACTATATAATCATTTCAATAAATTTAGAAAAAGCATTTGACAAAGGACAACACCCATTCATGATAAAAACCCTCCACAAAGTAGGTTTAGAGGGACATACCTCAACATATATGAAAAACTCACAGTGAACATCATACTCGATGGGGAAAAACTGAGAGCTTTCCCCCTAAGATCAGGAACAAGAAAAAGATGTCCACTTTCACCACTTTTATTCGACATAATAGTACTTGGAAGTCCTAGCCACAGCAATCAGACAACAAAAAGGAATGAAAAGTGTCCACATCAGAAAGGAAGGAATAAGACTTTTACTATTTGCAGATGACAGGATACTATTTGTAGAAAACCCTAAACACTGCACCAGAAAACTGCTAGAACTGATAAATGAATTTAGTAAGGTCACCACAGGGTAAAAAATCAATATAGAGAAATCTGTTGCATTTCTATACACTATAATGAAGTATCAAAAGAGAAATTTAGAAACCATTCCCATTTGCACCAAAAATAAAATACCTAGGAGTAAACTTAACTAAGCAGGTGAAAGACCTGTACTCTGAAAACTAAAACACTGACGAAAAAAACTGAAGGTGCAAACAAATGGGAAGACATTCCACACTCATGGGTTGAGAACATCAATACTGTTAAAATGGCCATATTACCCAAAGCAATCTACAGATTTATTACAATCGCTGCCAAAATACTAACAGCATTTGTTACAGAGCTAGAACAAATAATCCTAAATTTATGTAGAACCACAAAAGACTGAATAGTCAAAGCCATCTTGAAAAAAAGCAAAGCTGGAGGTATCATAATCCCTGATTTCAAGTTATTCTACAAACCTATCAGAATCAAAGCAGTATGGTACTGGCTCAAAAATACACACAGAAATGAATGGACAGCATAGACAACCCAGAAATAAACCTACCATGATTATATGATCAATTAATTAAAGGAGGCAAGAATATACATTGGGAAAAAGACAATCTCTTCAACAAATGGTATAGGGAAAATTGGACAGTCACATGCAAACTGGACCACTTTCTTACACCATACACAAAAAATAAACTCAAAATAGATTAAGGATCTCAATGTGAGAACTATAATAGTAAAAATCCTAGAAG
>CM052798.1:128607715-128678309 GCA_028533885.1 Nasua narica | reverse complement strand
TACCATGATTATATGATCAATTAATTAAAGGAGGCAAGAATATACATTGGGAAAAAGACAATCTCTTCAACAAATGGTATAGGGAAAATTGGACAGTCACATGCAAACTGGACCACTTTCTTACACCATACACAAAAAATAAACTCAAAATAGATTAAGGATCTCAATGTGAGAACTATAATAGTAAAAATCCTAGAAGCGAGCACAGGCAGTAAGTTCCCCGACCTCAGCCTTAGCAACATTTTTCTAGATATGTCTCTGAGGCAAGGGAAACAAAAGTAAAAATAAATTCTTCAGACTACATCAAAATAAAAAGCCTCTGCACAGCAAACAACAAAAAGGCACCCTATGGAATAGAAGAAGGTAACTGCAAATGACCTATCAAAAAAAGGGTTAATATCTAAAACATAAAAAATTTACACAACTCAACACAAAAACCCACAAATAATCTAATTAAAAAATGGGCAGAAGACATGAACAGACATTTCTCCAAAGAGGACACACAGATGCAGAACAGACACATAAAAAGATGGTCAACATCTCTAATCCTCAGGGAAATTCTAATCAAAACCCATAATGATATATTACTTCACACCGGTGACAATGGCTAAAATATAAAACACAAGAAACAAGAGCTGGTGTGGATGTGGAGAAAAAGGAACCCTTGTGCACTATTGGTGGGAATGCAAAATGAAGCAGCCACCATGGAAAACAGTATGGAGATTCTCCTAAATACTAAAAATAGGATTACCATGTGATCCAGTAATTCTACTACTGGGTATTTACCCAAAGAATATAAAACACTAAATCAGAATGATATATGCACCCTTATGTTTATTGCAGCATTATTTACAATAGCTAAAAAAATGGAAGCAGCACAAGTGTCCAATAGATGAATGGATAAAAATGTAGTACACAACACACACACACACACATGCATGAGCACATGCACTCACACAATGGAATATTACTCAGCTATAAAACAGAATAAAAAGAATAGAATCTTGCCTTTTCTAACAACATGGTTGGGTTTAGAGACTATAACACTAAGCCAAATGATTCAGAGAAAGACAAATTCCATGAGTAGTATTGGAATTAAAATTAAAAAAAAAATTCCATAAGTCCAGCTTTGTTCAGTCTAAAGTTTACACTATATTCAGATTAGAAATCAAAATTAGAGCATAAACTAACAGCAAGGATACGGATTTAAAAGAGAAATAATAGGGCGCCTCGGTAGCTCAGTTGGTTGGGCTCGGGTCGTGGTCCTGGAGTCCCAGGATCCAGTCCCATGTCGGGCTCCCGGCTCTGCGGGAAGTCTGCTTCTCCCTCTGACCTTCTCCCCTCTCATTCTCTATCTCTCTCAAAAAAATAAATAAAATCTTAAAAAAAAAATAAAAAAATAAAAGAGAAGCAATAAAGAGAAGAAAAGAAGAGAAAAGAAAAAAGAAAAAGAATGCACTGATGCATTCTTTTCATCACTCATTCACACAAAAGTCAAGCTAAATGCAGTTTAGGATTTACCTAAGTGTGACCAGTAGGTGGTGGTAACGACACACAGAAATTTTAATACTTTCTTCCTTTAGCTCTTTGCCTGTAAATAAAATTTTTCATAGTTGTTTATCTAGCTTGCTTAATTAAGGTATGATGTAGCAAATGTTGTTGGCTCAATTTCAGGTTTTCTAGGAAAAGATTTATAAGAGAATCAAAGGAATTGGATGGGAAGTAAAATCAGGGATTTTCTAACACTAGGAGTTCCTGAATGAGCTCTTGGGAGGTTTTCCTGGAAATCGCGGAAATAAGCTGCAAATTGCTGTGCATGTCTATTTTTTTTCTAAGAAGAAAATCCAGAGCTTCCACAATAGTCTCAAAGAATCTGTAATCTCCAAACATAATCTGACAATGTAATGGACAAATTTCAACCCATGATTGTTTTTTTTTTAAGTTTAAAATATCCAGGTTAGCATTTTAGGCTCTTCAAGAACTCCCTGCTCTAAACTGACTCATATATATTACTTATTATATTAAAAACCAACTTATCTTGCAATCTGGACCTCCCATTTTTCTGGACATTTGTAAGACTGTAAGAAATTTAAAAAATTCTAAAATCATTCTAAAGCTTTTAAAGGACTGAAGAAAAGCATTAGTGTGATCAGGCAGTGGTTTGAAGTAGAGCCCAGCAGGCCTACCCTTCTCTACAACATAGTAGCTTAGTCACTCTGGGCCCGTTACTTACCTCAGTTTCCTCACCTGTAAAATGGTAGTAACAACAGTACAGTGAGGATTAAAGTGTTGCATGTAGAGTGCTTAGCCCAGTCCTTGGCAAATTTTGTGTATTTAATTAGCTGTTAGCTCAATAGCCCAGAAGAAAGTTGCAGTTCCATGGAATGAGCAGTTTACAAAAAGCTAAGTCTTCAATGATGTTAAAACTGAGAAGCATGACAGAAGTAAAAAGAATTGGAGAGAAAACAAGACCAGAAAAACAAAAAAAACAAAAAACCAAACCAAACCAAACCAAAACAACAACAACCCTGAAGGAAATAGACATATTTGTGAAAACAACATAAAGCAGCAAGCCAATAATAACGATGATAATCGTTACATTATCATCCGCGCTAGCAGCGATGGTGACAGTTGCTTACACATATGGCTCTGTTCCAGACCCTGGTCTAAGTACTTTACATGGATTAAGTAGTTTTACCTTCACAGAGACTCTGGGGGTGATACAGCAGACACTATCTGTTGCCCCAGTTATTCCTCACCTCTTTCTTAACAGAACCCTGCCAGTGTTGAGGTATATCCAACCTCAGTATTGGGTACTGGATATATATTGGATATATATTAGATATATATATATTGGATATACTGGATACAGTATATCCAATGTATCTGTCAGCACTGGACTGAGACAGTCATCACCATCTCACTCTTTTCTGTTGAATACTGGGTTCCTCACCTCCCCTGGAGTCAGGAATGACCGTGTGACTTGATCTGGGCCAATGAGATTCCAAGGAATGTCTTCTGGGAAGCAAGGGCTTCTGGGAAATGCTTGCATCCTGAGGCTCAGGCATAAAAGGAGGGCTCGATGGTATTGCTCCCTTCTCTTTCCTCCTGGCCATAGGCCATCTGGTGAAGAGCCAGATGGCAGAGCTGAAAGCAATGCAGATTTTGGCTCAAAGGGACATGGGTGAAAATGCTCATCAGAATTGGTCTATAGACTTGGTGCTTTCAGTTAAGAGTGAATCTGACCGATACATAGCAATGTATTTAGGGACATGCTGTTTAAGACTGTACAATACAGATAACGATATGTATGCAATGATGACACCAAGAAAAGGTTAATTATGAAAAAATTCTGTCAGCAATATTTCTGTTGAAAAGGCTTATTAGGGCTTGAATGATTAGCTTTCAATTATCTACAAACAGAATTACACAGAACATTTTCTGAGCTGTTGCTAATGTGCTTCAGTCTTCCTCATTGATGTGTTCAGGCTTCCTGTGACACTTACCATTCACTGGCAGAAGGAAGAATTCTTTGGCCAAGCTGTCCCTGGATGTAGTCACTAAGAGCTTCAGCCCTGAGATCTGGGAGACCTTGAATATTCCCAGCAGTTAGAAAGAGAAAGTGAAATAGCTTCTAGGGGGAAATAATGTGGCTCAGGAATAGTTGGGGTTGAAGATAAGTTACACAGGACCCTCTTCCTCCTGGCTTCCTCATTTCCCCATATGCCCCACTTTAACTCACAGAAACTAGCTACTGGAGAAAAGGCACAATAGGAGGGAGTCCCCGCCCCATTTCTCTATACCAAGCTCCAACCACCAATTTATTTCACTTGCATAAAAATGCTGATAAATGATTCACGGTCAATATGCCACAGGATATCGTTAATTCTTAAAGATGTTTCTATGGCCATGGTAAAGTGTCAGGGTCAAGTCTTTTTTTTTTTTTTTTTTTGTACAGTTTGGGTCAAATCTTATAATCCTACATTCATGTTCCTTAGGCCCTTGACATAGAGATACAGAGCTTAGGACACATACGAATTCTAGAATTCATATCTAAGAGTGACTTCAGAAATCATTTTATTCTATTTAACAGCTGTGAAATTTTAGACTATGAATGAGTAACCTATTTTCCCAATTGGATTCTAAGATCCCTGAAAGCAAAAACTTTTTTCACTTTTTTTGGCATCAAGCATGGTTCTAAGAATACACTGTGTACACCACATATAGTCAGTTGGTACCTCCCCACAGGGATTAATGAGCTGTCATGATTGCAAATAAGCAAAATGAGGGGCGTCTGGCCGGCTCAGTCAGTAAGCATCCAGCTCTTGTTTTCAGCTCCGGTCATGATTTCATGGGTCGGTCATGAGACTGAGCCCTTCGCAGGGCTCCATGCTCAGCAGAGAGTCTACCGAAGATTCTCTCCCTCTGCCCCTCCCCCCACTTGCTCTTTCTCTCTCAAACGAATCTTTAAAATAAATAAGAAAGAAGATCAGCAGTGTCTGTGTGTGTGTATGTATGTATGTGTGAGAAATGGGTCACGTGATTTACTTGACTTTTCCACTAACAACTCATTTTGAAACTCAATTGACAAATACTCTGACAAGGACTTCGTCAGCCTCTAAACCACTGAGTCTGATGGTCAAATACCTTCAGGCAAAAGCCTCTGTAATTGCCTGAATTTAAGAAACTAAGATATAACTGGAACGGAAGGGATCTTGTCCATTCTACCCCTGGTTAACCACAGAGAGTCCAGAAAACTTTAATTGAGGATGACCAAGTACTGGCAAGAAGGATTAAATGTGGGTTTTGGAGTTAGACATGCTGGGGCAAGATGTTTAACGCCTCTGAGCCCATACCCTTCAGTGGACGTGATACATACTTCAGATGACTGCAGTGAAGATCAAATAAGAAAATGGATGCCAACTGCCTCATCATACATCCTTAATTTCTGCTTTGTTTTACAGCAGCATTTCCTGTCTAGCCATGGTGAAGCTGAGCCTGACATCAGGGGAGGAGAAGAAACTGCAAAACTGATCATTATGAGTTTTATTTTATCAGCCAAGAACAAGACGATGGTGCCTAACAGTATGAGTGGCCCATTTGATTGCTCATCAACTGATAGAGAAGAAAATGACTTGATGAAAATTTAGACAGGCAGCCCGGCATCACTTATATTTCGCATGGTTTCTAGCCATGGGACAGATTCTTTGATGCTCATTCCATCTGATAAAGTCTACTTTTTGATAATTCTGATAAAAGAAGAAATCAGTAGGAAAATCAGCAAGCAGGGAATGAAGAGTCCTTAAACAAACCAGTCTTGCAAAGGAAAAGGAGAGACTGAGCGTCTCAACTTATCTCCCTGGAAGAGGATTCTCTCCCTCCCTGTTCTTCACAGCTGGCACCCTGGGAGCAATTTCCCGGCCCCGCTGAGAGAACAGTCCTCAGCAGGTGGCACAGATCCGGCTCCTCAGCTGCTCTCCCCCTGCTGCTTCCCTCCACAGGCTGGCCGCCTGGCCTCGGGCCCTTCTCTCAGCACACGTTAAAGCACTAGCTCTGAACCTTAAGAAATAATCAAACTTTGTGCCTTATTTATAAACGTAACAAGTCTAATCCATTGTTGGAGATCGTGATACACCAAACCAGACTTTATCTTCCTTATGTCCCCGCTTCTTTGGTTAGTATTGTGCTCTACTTTCTGTAGTTCCTACTGTGGATGGTGTGTACACACACACACACACGCATGCATGCATGCACGCACTATTTTTGCATTTTCCAAGCATTCAATTTCAGTTTCAGGCTTTTAAAACTACATATACTCGCACTTGGACAGATCCCTACATCACTGAACTAAAATGGTTTCTATTTGAGCTCTTCTGAGTTTGTTGTGAAGAACAGCAACTTCTGTTTGCTGTTTAAACAGCAAAAAAACCCCAGCATTTTCCTGTGTTTCTGTTACAAAGGCATGACTGGAAGGTTGTGAGCGGTCGGAGGAACAGCACTGAGTGAGTCCCCTCCAACTCTAGAGAGGGCGTCAGAGGTCAGCTAGCCAGATGATGAGAGTAACCTCCGCTCATGTTTCCTGGGCCTTGCGGTGCTGAGCACTCACTTAATCCTCACAGTCGTCTTTGCATCTTAGGAAGTTCTTGATAAGGAACTGAGCCTTAGAGCCTGTAAGGATCTTTCCCTAAATTACAAAATGAATACAATCCCATGTTTAACTCCAGAGCCAGACTTCTTAACTGGGGAGCTATTCTGCTGGGGCATAAATAAAATATAATTACTGGGAATAACACCAAAGCACACAGAGACATAAAGTATGCATTTCAGTGTGCCTGTGTGTGTGTATGCACACACACACATATGCACACATGTGTTAAAGCGATAGTCAAAAAGCATTATGAAACTCAGTTTAAACAAACCCCAAGGTAGGGATAAATTTGGTTGTAGTTTTCCAGAAGCAGGTGAATTTGGGGCTAGGATTTGGACTTGAGGCAGAACACGCACTTGGCAGAATCTTACCTGCCGGGTATACACTTCTGGGGAGCAGAGCGGCCAGGCCTAAGGCACAGGTTAAGCTGGAAAGATAATGGGCAGCTGGGCCCTGCTGCTCAGGGAGAGAGAACCAGTGCCGTGCATTTTTAAGGAGGATAAACATAGGGTCAGAGAAATATCTAGCATTTGTTTAGACCCTCAAGAGTTATTGCAGTTCCCGATGAAAGGAATTCAATTGTTTCTGTAAAATTATTCTAGTAACTGTTCACTGGATGACTTGGAGTGGAGAAACTGAAAAGGAGTAATAGTTCATAACTCTTAGTAGCCTAAGATAATCGAAGCCTGAGCTGTGGTGGCAATGGAAAGAGTTTTTTTATTATTATTTTTTTTTACGACCAAGGTCTACAATCAAGACTTCAGACATTGTGCAATTTCCTAATGGCTGAAATGATTATCAGGCTACAGGGCATACTGCCAAGGGAGCAATCAGAGCTAGACGCACTGGAGTTGGGGTTCATCTATTAGAGATGATTTTAAATCGGTGTTGGTCTGCCTGGGTGCAAAAGGGGAGACGCCAGTCAATGTGAAACTACCCTCTTCAAATTGTTCTCACCATTTTTATTTCGCTTGGTGCCCCCAGTGATCAAATCCACAGAGTTCAAGGATAAAACAGAAAATACCCAATTAAAGTCTGCAAAATGCATCAACATAAACACAAGAGGATTCTCAAATGCCTGTCTTCCAGACCCCGTCTTCACCTAAGGACGGTGCAGGAGCACTTACCGCAAACACCCACTCTGGGAGGACGCGCTCTCCACATAGTGTTTCAGAGCGAGCTGGAATTCTTCCAAGTCCTCTTCTATCACAGACATCTGACGCTGGACAAGCATGATGTGCTGCCGGGGAAGAGGCAAGGGTTATAGCCTGGCTGTCGGGGAACCTTGCTTCAGCTGACCCCCTGTACCCATCCCACCCCCACCCCCCACACGGCAAACAATTCTCATCTAAAAATATGACCAAAAGTAAGACTGTGACTAATCCAATGAATACATTGTATAAAAACTGTAATGCAGGCAAGATACCTTCCTTGCCTCAAGTAGCAGGTGCTAAAGACCGTGCCTCCCAATGACACACTTCCCTTTTAAAAACAGTGGTTCTCAATTAGAGGCTCTGGGGAGGTTTCAAAATTGCACTTACGTTAGAATCTCTGGAAGTGGGGTTCAAGCACTAGTATTTATATAAGCCCTCCTCCCCCCAAGTGACTCTACCGTGCAGCCCGGGCTGGGATGACCAGCCTATGGTCATTTTTAAAAAGTAGTCCTACTCTATACGCTGAACATCTCCAGCTTCACCTTAAATATTTCATGATATTAGACATGTGTATCATTACAAACAACCAAATTTCAACAAACTGTGTGATCAATGTCGCAGTTCCAAAGGTACATTGACCACTGACCACATAACATAGGCCCTGTTCAAAATCTCATGGCATCAGATGGAGCCTTTGTTTAATGGATCACACTGGGCTGGATGCCAACTGCTTCTTGTAACAAATCCTATTATGTTTCTAGCACTTGTAGTTTGAAGACCTTCCTATAGATCTGCCTATGGGCTTCTCAAGGCACTTCAATCTCAAGATCAAGCCTTTCCTCCATCAAGGGTTAAGAATGAATCACAGAAATGCAAAAAAAAAAAAAAAAAAAAAAGGATTGGGAGTGAATTATAAAAGTGCAAAACAACAACAATGTAAGAACAATTGAGTATATGAGGAAAATATCTTGCACTACAACCCAGTGCTGTAGTGGTAAGGCCAGGATTAAGCCCCTGGTTTGCTGTCTCCTCTCCAATGAGTTTCTCACTTCATGTTAATAGCACCATTGTTGGAGATCACGTATATCACAGGTATCATATCAGGCACTTTAAATATTCAATAATAGTTCCTACTTTGTTTTTCTACAGGTAAATGCTAGGTTTTGGATTCTGGGTATACAGTAACAAATCAAGACAGAATCCTTACCTTCATAAGGTTTAGTAAAGAAATCAACAAGGTTATTTTGTGGGTTTTAAGATTTTACTTATTTATCTGAGAGAGACAGAGATAGTGACAGAGAGTATGAGTGGGAAGGAGAGGGAGAAACAGGCTCCCCAGAGCAGGGAGCCTGATGCGGGATGTGATTCCAGGTCCCTGGGATCATGGCCTGAGTGAAAAGCAGACATTTAACTGACTGAGCCACCCAGGCGCCCTCAAGAAAAAAAAAAAGGTTTGAAAACTATGTCTATGGAATAATTTTAGGTATTGATCCTAGCACATGAAACTGCCTATATGTAAATTGACCAGAAGTCTATTAAATTCTTGGAAGAATTGTATTGTCAAGTAAATCTTGATCCCAGTCTCAAAACCCTTTGACTCTGTAAGCCTTAAGGTAATATTTGGGCCTCCAAACTCACACGAGCAGGAAGCAGGCTATCAATACTGCATAACCCCTAAAAGGGGCAATACTCTCTGATGAGCTATTTCCGATGTGGTCACGGACGAAAATGAACCAAAAAGAAACTCTCCAAACAAGGATGGAAAACAGAGTTCCTCCCAGAATGGAGATCCAGTGTCTAATCACAGAACTTCCTTCACTGAAAAATATCTTCCCAGCATGAATTCATTGTTGCAATGAACCAGTACATGCTGTATGCTTCCTATTCATGCCTTTCCTAAATTAGTTTTTATAACATTTCTCCTGGTCCAGTTTTATCAATGTACATTTTATCTGTGTGTTTCGAGGGAGTGGTGAAGGGAGATAACTTACTTTTTTATTCCTAAGTGTGTCAGACTGCAAGGGACTACATCTTGATCTTACAGAGAGGACTGATCCTCACCCAGGAATGCCAGACTTTGAGCTAGAAGCAGGAACTGGAGGAGCCTTAGGGTGGTCCCCCTTGTGAAGGGGTCTATGTGTTCTACATATGTGAAAAGAATGAATATTTGATGATCAGAAGGCTCCCTGTGGCAGAAACTCCAAACCATTTCCCCCAATCCATTTCCTCTTCTTTCTAGGTACAATTAGAGTACACAGTCCATCATCCTCTGCTAGGTGTAACCCACTGCTGAGTTTCCACCAACAGAATACGAGCAGAAGTGCTGCGTGCTGCTTTCGGGCCAAGACTTTCAGGAGGGATGGGAAGCCCCTCCATGTCCTCTTTCCCTTTTCTGTTGATAGAATGACCTGCCTTAGGGGTGGCAGAGCCACACTTGAGAAGAGACTGTATCCCTGAATCCTTGTGGGGACTGTTTTCCTGGGCAAGGAAAAAACTTTTATTGTATTGGAATCATTCTCCATTTGGGTCTATTTGTTTCCACAGCCCAGTTACCTTAATGAGTTAAGTAATTTTATTTGAGCTTTGGTTTATTTCCCTTTAGTATCAGAGATCAAGAATCAGTAGATATAAGCCTATAACTATCTCCTAAGATTATGTAATGAACAGTCAGCCTCCAGTATACCACTCTCCCGGGACCTGGTTTTAGTATCAGTAACTAAGAGTTTAAGTTAATCTCTGCCAAAATAATTGTGGACATCTTCTTTTGACCAAGATCTACAGAGACTCCGTGATCATGTATTTGTGATTAACAATGACTCAGATGATTTCTCCTGGGCTTTCTTAGTGAGATATATAAATATATCTACCTATTCCATTGTAATTCTTTCAGTCTGGAGGCAATTCTTATGGGATCTAAATTGCAACCATGAATAGAATCCTTTACTACTCCCTGAAGGCATGCCCTTTGGAATGTGACTTTTTAGCTTCTTCTATCAAAACATGGATCCTGTTACCCTTTCCCTTGGACCTGGACAAGTCTTATAACTTGCTTTGGTAGAGGAGTCCTAATATCTTCATGACATTTCTGTATGTCCCTAATGTCATATACACAGCCTGAGTTCCTTACTGAAATCTGGTGTGAATGGTCAGTACAGAACATTTTCTGCTTCTCTACTTTAGAAGGGGTAGTGTACCCTTTATTATTTATTCTATAGGAATTTCGTTATAATGAAATTGTGGTGCAATATTTACAGAATAGTGTTTGCTAGTCACATTAGGTTAGCTGCATCTACCTTTGATTTCTTGGATTTTTTTTTTTTAAGAAATTTCAGCTTTTCAAATCTCTGGAGACAGGAATATTTTAAATGTAATTAATTTTTTTCATGTTTTCTAGTTCTATTTACTACATTTACAACTGTGTTCCAAGCATGTCTTCAGAATAACAGCCTTTCTGTGTGCTCTTGTTCAATCTCATAATAGCTATTGCAAAGCAAAACTATGTTTTAAGAGTTCCTGACATATTTGTTGGCAATAACCCCCAATACACACGATATTGTGTAGCAGGATTAATTTACTTCACAAAATATTATTATTCACAGCTTTATGAGGGTAGAAAGGCAGGAAAAAATATTAGATCTGTAAATTCCTACTATATAAGCTATTCTGGTATAAACAACAATAATGTTCTCAAGAAAAGTTACAGCTTTTGAAAAGCACCCAAATGGGATCAAACCTTGTTTAAAATTATATTGACTCCAAAAAGAACCCTTTTTGGGTGCCTGCGTGGCTCAGTTGGTTAAGCGACTGCCTTCAGCTCAGGTCATGATCCCAGAATCCCGGGATCGAGTCCCACATCGGGCTCCCAGCTCCATGGGGAGTCTGCTTCTCCCTCTGACCTTCTCCCCTCTCATGCTCTCTCTCTCTCTCTAAGCAAATAAATAAAATCTTTAAAAAAAAAGAACCCTTTTGAATATAGGAAATACCTAGGAAATCATCTTTTTCCAATAGTTGTTTGATAGGAAGTGCCATGTAAGGCATACCATGGCACGAGGCATAAAGGATTTGGGTGGGCGAATACACCTGGCCAGATCCAGGATGTGTGGCCTGGATGGATTCCCTTCAAAAACCGTATTGACCTTTCAGTGATTCATACTCCCTGTCTAGTACTTGACAGCTAGAAGACAATAAATTACCCCCAAGTTTTCCATGAGTCATAAAGTCACAATCTTGGATCTTAGATCTCTGATGTACATTTCCTATTCTATAACAAGAATAAAATCATGAATTCTCTAACAAGAGTAAAATCATGAATTCTGAAGGTTGAGGTCTTTGTAACATGCTTGTTACAAATCATTTGGAACATTCTGATCTTCCTACATAGCCCCTTAGTGTTGTCCTTTTAGTGCAACATTTGAACAATTCAATGTTATGAGAGATATATAAATATTTTTTCAAACTCCTTATTCTTTTTGATTTCACATTAGATACTATGTCATTTTCAAAGCAATCCCTGGCCTCCTAATTAGGTCGTGTTCCCTTGCTCTGCAAATCTGAACTTTTCTATAATAATCCTCATCACAATGTCCTGTAGATCCCTGTTGAATCACTGCGGGTCCTTCTGGTCTGTCTTGTAGCACCTGTAATATTTACCCCTTTATCTCCAGACCCACCCCCAGGGCTGGCACATAACAGGTAATCGAGTTATTCATGGAACAAATAAGCAAAACTGCTTTTGTTTTTAGCCAGTGATTATTCTTAAAAGCTCTTTAATAAGTGTTATTTATGTTCTATTCTTTCCAGTAAAAGATTTCAGGTGGTCCTGCAAACTCTAGAGGCCTGCTCTTCTATTTCATCTACCTCCACCATCTTGTCCTCTTTCCTTTCCCTTTTAAGAGCAAAGGGTACACATTTTAAAAAAAACTTGGCTTTGCTTTTACTAGCTATGTGGCCTTGAACCAGTTACTTCATCTTTTCATCCTAAGTCACCAAATGAAATTGGAACAGTGGTACTTATATCACAGAGTTTGGGGGAGGATTAAATGGAAGAGTGTATGTAAAAATCTTGCCCAGGATAGATACTAAATAGACATTACTTCTCATACTTTGCTCACTGAGGGGGAAAAAAAGGACCTAAAGAAAAAGAAATCTTATCCTTGACTCATCATTATGTAATGTCTCACGCTCCTGAAAACTAGGTATGGCAGCCAGTAGGGTTTGAGACTTTGGCTGTGTGTTTAAATAAGCCCACCAAATACTGCTGTTCTGCTCTAATGTAGAAAAACCTCACGAAATGGAGTCATCTGTCAGCTCGCTGGCAAAGAACAACTCCCCTTTAGTGCCCAGAGATGCACCGAACACTGGGGTGGGACTATTACAGTGTGGGGTGCGGGTCTAGCATAGACCCGCTGGGGTCTGGCGAGGGTATCGAAATCCTTCCACACCTTAATTCTCCATCTGCGAAATGGGGTTAATGATGGCATCGCCTCATACGGCTCTGATGAGGACAGAGTGAATTACAGATGTGTGGGTTCGGCACAATACTTGGCACATCACAAAGGCTCAGTGAAGAGTAGTAGCTTTAAGAAATAAAATCTATCATAACCATTTATTCTTGGTTTCTGGTATGGAATTTATTTCTCAAGGTTCTCATGTATTCACTAAGGGAAAAGGAAAATCACCTCTCTAGCTCATGAAGCCCCAAACTGGTTTTGGACACCAAGATAAATCACTGAGGCCAGAGAAGCATGTGATGCTGGGGGCTGGCTGTGAACAGCGGAGATCCATGTTAGTCATTCCAAGCAGAGAAGGTTTTCTAAGAATCGATGGTGAGGCATTACTACCACTAACGATGAAGTACAACTTTTAATGACAAGAAGCTTATTGGTATCTTTGAGAAAAAACAAACTTATTCAAATCATTACTATATGTGTAGTCCCAAAGAGCATCAATTATTTTACCTTTACGTGCGGTTGAAAATAGTTAAGGAATATCCTTTCCTGCTTTTCAATAATACTGACTGCTGAAGCACCTTGCCCAGTCCCACTTTGTTAAATACTTCTGTGCACTATTGAATTAGTAATGCTGTGTGGGTTGATAAATTTTTTAAATTGACGTTGGCCTCTCTTCTGTCAGGGACCAGAGAATGGAACAGTCTGTCACCTTCCATCAACAATCCTTAGACGATTTTTTTCTCCCACTTAGCTAGTGTGAGAGAATAGTCTCACATTAGGAAATTATGTAAGAATAGACAATGATCTCTCTCAGCATTAGAAATGTTATGTTCAGTTGTCTTGACTGGAGTGTAGTTTTCCCTACATGCAAATCTAATTGACGACAGAGATGCAAGGTCGCCATCTCTGTCGCAAGGTCACCTGTGACTAAGGGACCGCTGGGAATAGTATTCTTAGTGTGTGCACTCAACAGCCTTTTCCTCTCCTCAGAAAAGATTCTGCTTCCCAACAAAACCTACCCCTTTAGAATTCTGGGTGCCTGATGAGTTAATACAGACCACACCCCATCTTTGGAGGAACAGAAGCCCTCAACATGTAGTGAAATATAGGTTACCTTTGGGGAAAGTGTTCATATCCATAGGATTCTAACTATAACATCATTAAAAAGCTTTTCTCAGAACCCTCTACAGCTTCCCCTTTGAAAACTCTCTGTGCTTTGAGTCTGGACAGATGGGCAGGAGCAGAAAGAAAGGTGAGCCTCACCTTCCAGCACGTAGGCAGTGCCTGCGGAGTGAGTGCCTGGTATAGAGATGAAAGGTTTGCCTATCTTTGTCTCATGTAAATGTGATGGCTCCTAGATCTATACAACATACCTTTAAGGTATTAAGAAAAAAAGTGATTTTCTGTGGGTTGTCAAGATTTTAAAATCCAATTTTTCACTAAATGTGAATGCAAAGATCCACTTTCCCCCAAGAGAATATGCTACAAATATTTGCCTCAAAATAAAATAAAATAACAAATCATGATACATGTTTTCAATTAGTTAACTTATTTGTACATTTCTTTTTGTTGTGCCTGATTGTCTCACTTAGCATCACTTTGTCCATTCTCTATAAATTGCCACCACTCTGTAGGGACATCTTTTCCCTAGGAGCATAAATGTTCTTTTTTCTCTAAATGTCAATTATTTTTCTTGGGTAAAAAAAAAAAGATTTCTGAGCACTTAATAGTGTGCCTGGCCCTAGGATAAAAGCTGGAAATACGGTACCAAATAGCATCAAGTTTCAGCTCAGGGGTAGCACTCAGGCTTGCAGGGTGAACAAAATGTTGTTCGTTATATAACTTGAATGTTGTCCTTCTCTGCCAGTCACATTCATTCAATTATTCAATAACTCATTGATTTACATATGCATAAAATTCTCATTTTGCACACATCACACGCTAAGTACTTGCATAAAAACCCTGTAAAGTAGGCGTTAGGTTTCCACAAATCACAATTTCGAAACTACTACTTAGCTATGCAAAATAAAATATGCCTATTTCCTGCTTTTTCAAATTTTCACTGAGATAGTCCCTAATTTTGAAGAAATTAAATGTTTTCAAAGTACATATTTCTGACATTTTCACCTAGGAAAAAAGTACTTACAGATTTAGTGTTCCCTTCAATAACTTCTTCTTCCCGTGGTTCAAGTTTGAGATCCTTCAGGTGGAGAAAGAAGTGGGGAAGGAAGGGAACAGAAATGAGATAAAGGAAACACCATATACTTGAATGTTAAGTCTCTTACGGCTAATGTTGTACCAAATGAACCTCATTATCTGAAAGGAAATGGAGTAGTCCTAATTTAAAAAAAATGACACCATTCCAGTAAAGCCTCTTTTACCCATGTATCAACGGTAAAAAGCAATTTCAGATGTGTTTATTTTGCTATTACTTTAAGTTTACTGATGACATTAAAAGAGAACAAAATGGAGCAGAGTCATTCAAATAGGGAAATGATAGGATAGAAAAAGTAAGACTAGGCTGACTTCCTTTGCCGTTAGTACTTTTTACTGACTTCCTCTGCTGTTAGTACTGATTGCCACTTTTCTTGGGAAATCTTGACAGACATTAGTGGACTGCTATAATACTTTTATTATAGTGATAATCTGACATTACTAAAACATGATGAATTCAAAAGCAAATGAAAAAACTATTTTGATATTTCCTAAAAATCAAGGACTACTAAAAAGACCCTAGAATTTTCTGCAGTCATCAATGAATGGATAATGCTAATGTCTCCAGTGAAACCAAGCATTTCATCTCTGAGGATTTCATTCTAAGAATATATATCCTAGCTTCCGTGGTAAGTGAGGATTATGCACAAATAATTCCTTCAAGGAGATAATAAACTGAAAGCTGTGGAAATCCAGACTGTCCAAAATAACATAAACTTGTTACATGCTAGGTAGCTCTAGCTTTGCTGTTCTCTTGTGGTTAAACCTTAGGCAAGTTATTTATTTCACTTTTCTGGGATTCACTTTTACCATTTCCTCTGCCTTGAATTCTTTATTCCTAGAGATTTACCGAGGTGCCTCCTTCTCCTCTCTCACACCTCAACTCTAATATCACCTTCTTAGACTGACCTTCCTGGGTCACCCACTAAAGTATCCATCCCCTCATCATTACCACGCTGCCCTACTTTGTCTTCACAGTACTTTTCGCTCTCTGAAATTACCTTATTTCATTGATTTGTTTACTGATTTTCCTCAGTCTCTATTGGACCAAGGGCCTTACCTATTTTGATCACAGCTGTACTTTCACTTCCAAAATACTACTGGGCATAAAGCAAACGCTCCGTAAACATTAGTTGAATAAATGAATGGCTGAATGAATGCTCCATTGAAATCATAGCTTCCCCGTGAAGGCAAGGGGATGGAATACATTCGGATGTGAGCTGAATCTTAAAGAATACTCTAGATAGAGACGCTAACAACAGGGATCTCCTTGACCCCTCTTTCCCTAACACCAACTCAGGTACACTTTCCACTTCCACCTTCTTTGATCGAAGACAACAATTTAAAACAAGTGGTATGAACGCAATGAGGATGTTTGAAAAAGTTTTCTGCAGAGCTCAAGGACAACATAAAATATAATCTCAACGTATCCCCATAAATCCTCATAGGGGCTGAAATGGGGAGAAAGAATGCCTGAAGGAACTTGTAGAAATTTCAAGGATTATTTCCACCCAACGTGAATGGCACCGGGCTTGGTTTATGGTGCAGGAAGGATTTATTATACTAAGTGCAGAGACAAGATAATAAGTGCTCCCCTGCAGGAACACGTCCTTCTAATGGGGGAGATCAAACCCGGTGCCGATAACTGGAAGAGACAAAAGAGTCAGCTGTGAAATGACATGCACTTAGCTACTGTTTGGCAATTGGGTAGTTTTTCCTCTAAAAGCCTAATTCACGGTACAGAATAAGTTGTAGGACACGGAACTTGCACTGCCTCTCCATTCATTAAGACAGACCATGCTGAGCCCCACACAGCTGGGACCCAATGCTCAAGACCATCACATTATACTTTCAGCAAACCTCTCAGACAATGTCCTCAAAATGAAACCCTTTCATAGGAAGGGAGGGAGAAAAAGTCTAGGAAAGAAAGAGATGTGATAATACTTTGATTTAAAGTTGGAAAAAAAAAAAAAGCATGACCTAAGTTAAAGCTATTCCTTTAAAAATAGCTATTTAAAGTTAAGACACCAAATAAAGAGAAGTTTGCCAAGAACTTCAAATCTATTTTAAAAGGAGGAATTTATGTTCTTTAAGTGAATCTAAAATTATGTAACAATGGACTCTTTATGTTTTAACAAGGTTTGTTTTCCAAATAGAGGTCATGCATTTCCATCTTCCATGATTGGAAAGCAAATTTTCATGGCCACAATTTTTCCTATGATTATGTTTAATCTCAGCTCACATATCAATTGATAAAATTAGGAAGGAAGAAAGTTGAATTGCAGGAGCTCTAAGTTTAGGTTATTTGCCCAGTTAGTGATCCATGTAAATGTAACAAATGGGAATATGGCAGCAGAGGGGCTGGAACTGTCTAAGGTTTCTTCCTCTGGACCTGGTTCCTTGTACAGAATCACCTTCTCAGAGATCCTTCTCAAGTCAGGACATGGAGGTTTCATCTTTGTGGAGATGGCTCTTGAGGTCTTCAGCTGTTGGCCTAACTTCTTGCTTAGTAACATCCAACTGAACATTTCTCCCTGTGTCCTATTGGATCTTGAAACTAACATATCTAATCAACCAGTTTACCTCACCTCACCCATTATCTCTCACTTGTCTCTTCCTTTCAATTAATGATACAATTGTTTAAGGCACTCAAGCTCAAATATCAGAGTCCTACTTGAGATTCCCCTGTCCTTTACCCACCCATCATACTCATTCAATGGTCCTGTTAATCTCACTCAAGTCTTTCAAATCTGCCATTTTCTTTTCAGTCATATATTATAGGCCCACATCTTGCCATACCTGATCCCGGTGGGCTCAGATCTGCAACCTGCTCTTTAACGTCATTGCTTGAGCTGGCTTTGGTGGCTCTGAGTTTTCTTGTTTGAATTCAGTTTGTACTCTTGCTGTCCAATTTTCTAACTGCAAGATCTCTCTGGCTATGTCACTTATCTGTTGCAAAATAATAAATGCCTCCTGTTTTCTCCAAGACAAGGCCAAATCCCTTACTCTGTTATTTAACACTATCCATAATATGGCCCCTATCCATCCACACAATCTTATTCATTACCACTTCCCTAAAGGAAAGAATCTAACCAGGCTGGCCTACTAAAGGTTTACTCATGCTGTCACCCTTACCCAATGTCCTTTCTAGGTGCTCTCTTTTTACTAAGAATTTAATTCTCCATAGCAAATAGTTATTTGTTCATTGGTTTGTTAGCAGACTAGCATTTATTCCAGTTTTAATGGCAATACATTTTCCTTTCAGTGAATTCTCTCTGCTCCTTTCAATACAGTGCTCTGGGACCATTAATCAAGATGTTCTTCCCTCCCTTATCCAAGTAATCAGCCTGGGACCCTAACGAGACCAACCAAATTCTACCCTTTGGAAAGTAGAACCTTGAGCATGTCAACAGGCTAGAGATGGCTGGAACTCACTTATTCCATCAGAGGTAGCCTGAGAGACCACTGAGTAAATCTCACTTATGTTTCTTGAGTTACTTTGTCACCTGACTTTCTTGAATCCCAGTTTCTGTACAATCTGTTGATTCTGTGAGCACTCCCATATCCTTCCAGAAAAAAATTTGATTACAGAGGTGATTTCTATTGCTTGCAGACAAAATCCCTAATTGTCATCATTTTAAGGCCTGACTCGAGCCCCTCCTGCCGCACTAAGTTTTTGCCAAGCACCCGAGCTAGCATTGATTATTCCTTCAGGAAGCATCTGTAGATTGTAATCAGCATCTGTTCTATTCCTATGGCATATCTCAGTCAGTCCGCAAGAGTTAACTGAGCATTAACTATGAAGCTGGTTCTGTGCTACCAAATACTTAATAAAAAAATCTGTTAACTTTTTTTTTTAAATCTGTTAACTTTTATAATAATGCTTGATTTTACAAGTAGACTGTGGGTTCTTCAAAGTGAGTAACTGTCTCAAACATAAACATTTCCTCCTTTGGCGGCTGGCATGCCCATGAAACACATATTCTTACTGACAAAACCTGCCTCTTGCATCAAAGGGAGCACCGGTACAATATTAGGACGGCAGGTACTAAGTGAATTAGTCAATAGAAATAACTGGAAACAAAATATAGGTCTGAAAAGCTCGTCACATCCCTACTTGCTGTCTCACTGGGTAGTTCCAATGCCCAAATTCATCAGTTAGCAGGCTAATTTACAGAAAATTGCGCATGTAATTTCACCTTCTGGCATCTCATACAACCACTTCCGGAATCACTCCGAAACATTCCCAAGACGCGGGGTCATTGTCCCTACGAGCGGCTGTCTGCATCATTCAAGCACACCGCTACCTACCGCACTGGTAACCAGAGGCAGGCAACACAGTACATTTATTTAACTTGCAACTCTACATCTTTTTTTTTTTTTAATTTTTTTAAAGATTTACTTATTTACTGAAAAGAGTGAAAGAGAAAGTGTGCGTGCACGCATAGGAGCATGGGAAGAGGGGCAGAGGCAGAGGGAGAAGCAGGTTCCCCGTTGAGCAGGGAACGCACTCAGGGCTTGATCCCAGGACCCTGAGATCATGACCTGAGCTGAAGGCAGATGCTTAATTGCCTGAGCCACCCAGGCGCCCCTCTACATCCTCTCTTAACTATAACCAGGGGTGGGAGTGAGGGACTGAGAATTAACATGAGCTTCCATATTTGCCTTAACAGGAATGCCCAGATAACTACCAAGCAGCCGTGTGTAGTAACCTAGGGCTCCTGGCTGTTATTCTCTCCACGGGGCAGCCATGGATATATTAATGCCCTGAAGAAAATGGGTCAGATGTACTGAAAAGTGAGAGAGAGAAGAAAGGAAAGGAAGCACGTACCTTCTTTTCCAGTCGATCAATTAATTTCTGGAGTCTGTTGATCTGGGTCATCCACTGGTTATCTTCTTCTAACAAGCCTGGAGGGGGAAACCGTGAGGATAGTGCATTAAACAGAGGGACTTGGGCATCTCACCACTTTCCTTTTACCCGGAAGGAAGCACACAGTGTCACTGACTAGTCACCATCTTTTTAAGAACTGCCTTCACGAGTGCTTCCTGAGTTACCAATTTCCATAAATCCGCGTGACCCCATGGGCTCATTTCCGCAAGTCTGTGCTTTCAATGTCATCGCCTGTACTGGCCTTTGATTGTCAAAGAATGGATCCCGCTGGGCCATTTTTACCGCCCCAGGAGACGGCTGGTTTTTCTTTTGAAAAAACGGAAAGCATCCACCAATCATTCTACGCTTACTTCCGGACAGTGGCGGGAACCAGGGAAGTGGCAGGTCTGATCACAGCCAGGGCGCCAGTGCCCCCTTTCCTAGGGCCTCAGCTGGATAAGCTCGGGCACTGTGCTCATGGCAGAGCAGTTAAGATGCAGGATCTGGAAGCTGCTGATCTTGCTCAGATGACTGGACTCCTCTGACATCAGCCTCCTGATTTTAAAATGGCAGTAACATCACCGGCCACACAGTCATTATGAGGATTCAATCAGAACATATATGCATGTGTGTGTGTGTGTGTATATACATATATACATATACACATGCATACACACATGCATACACGTGACAGATGTACATATGTGCATCTATGTGAACATACACACGTCTATTTATCTAGCATCAAGTCCTGCTATTGTTATTGCTGTAATTATTTTTTTAATTAAAAATTTCTTTTAAGTCTCTTTTATTTTATCCTTGCTTTTTCAAGTAAGCTCTACTCCCAACATAGGGCTTGAATCACGGAGATTATTCAAAGGTACAAAGGCGGGAGTTGTGGTCTGAGCCCCTGCAGAGACATCCTGGCCTCCTTGTGGACCCTTACAGAAGCTTGCTCAAAAGATTTCATAGGCATTTGCTGAAATATTATTATTGAGTATTTCTCGATGGGAGGATGTGATTGAATTCAAACTATAAAGCCTTGTTTTAGCTTTGAATGTTAGCAAGAGAAGACCAAATTGTAAAGAGGTCGTACTTTACACTAGAATTCACTTCCCTGTCTCTGCATTCTTGGGTAAAACTCCTTGCAAAGCCCATCACATAAATTGTGAGGCAAAACTAAGCAGAAGCACAGTCACATAGAAGTGGCTATAAAAAAAAATCAGAATAAATTTCTATTTTATAATAGAAAACATTGTAACTGTATAACAAAATATATGTTTACCTTTTAATTTACAAATCAGCTAACACGTTTCCATCCTGGCTTGTTCCTAAATACTGTAAGGTGGCTGTCACATCGAAATGCCTTAGAAGGATATTTTGGGTTTTACTGTTTTCTAAAGGGTTAAAGTGTAAAGAACAATCTGTCTGTTGACTCAGGAGCCTAGTACTGTCATTTCCCAACAACACCCGGTAGGCTGTATGAGTGCTCACGATGTTCCCCTCTCTTGCTGGTACAGAACTCTGCATACAGCCAGCCGTCGGCCCTCCACTCTGCAGCACCTCCTACCATGACGGGTGGAGCAGATGTCCCTCCCACTGCCACTGGCCTCAGCAAGGGACTCATTTGGCCACTGGAGACTTAGCAGGTAAGACACACACAGTGGTTTCTAGTGAGCTGTGTGATGTGGCCTGGCTGTTTACGTGCTTGCGACAGCCATCAAGAGAAGAAATTGCTCCAAGGAGTCACTGATCCCAGGTGTCTTAGCCAGAAACGGAGCTGACCCCCACCTGCACGTAGGTAGCACACATCCAGCTGAGGTCACCCAAATCACCATCAACCACAACCCGTGAGCGAGAAAAGACAAGTATTTGCAGGGGTAATCACTGAGCTTTTGCGGTTGTCTCGCCGTAAAAATGGACTAATAACCCAGATGACCTTGGACAAATTGCTTCACTTCTGGGGAAATAAAGATACTAACATCTATCTTAGAAGGAATTAGAATGAAAAAGAAGTGTTCCAGAAAGCACTTTGAAACCTTTCTGTGTAGACTACAGTTAGTACTTTGGTTTTCTGAAATATTAGATATTTAAAGGTTAATTTGTGTTAAAACGATATGTTCAAGTGATGTTTATATATACACACACTCATATACATAAACACATATGCATGCATACACACGCTTTACAGAAATTACTGTATTACTTTGCAAATTACTGTGTTAATTTGTATATTTCAAATGGATTTTAAAGTAATTATTACAAATAGCATAATAATTGAAAATATTAAGGTTTTAGTTTAATAAATGTCTTATTACATTACACATTTCAAGAATGCCAGCTATGACTTTAATCCCATCATGAAAGGAAATAAAGATCCTTTTCCTGAGATGGACTTTGCGTATGTTTAGGCAGGCTTTAGGGGATCTGGAGCAAAACTCCAGATGAACTAAAGGGTGCCTCCTTTCTTGAAACTGATGGGGATTTCTACAGGTCTCTAGTCCCTCAGGTATCAGGCGAGCGAGCCGCTTTCCGCCCTCCCCATCGTCCCTCTGTGCGCGGCCAGGTGCAGCTGTGGGATTCTGCTGGAAACAACGGGGAGGATCATCACCCTGTTCTTAATAGCATAGGCTCTTTGCTGCTGTGGTTTCAAACTTAACTGGTATAGGAAAGGCATGCCATTACTGCTGCTGTTTTACTTGTTTAAAACATATGAAACAACTTGTTTAAAAAAACACGTCAATGTGAAAATACAAATTGAGTCAGTTTGGAAGAAGAAAACCAACGAAGCTTCATTACCTGGACCGCAGGCACTAAACTGAGGGCTTTTAGGGGAGAAGCTGTTGTGTCTCTGGACTCGGCGACTTGATCGCTTTCCGGGCCACTGAATCAACAGGACTTCTGGCTTGGTCGGCCCTTGCCTTGAACAAGAGAGACATTTAACCACGGTGTGTTTCTTGCCTCGAGAAACAGATCTTCAACCATCGGTCACAAAGATTTTCCGGTGTAGTGAAATGAAAAGTTAGAAGAACTGCTGCTTGCCAACATGCTCTAAAGACCCAGAAGACTTGGTTTTAGAAATGTGAATCTAACAGAGAAGCTGTGAGCTGTCTCTATTCCTTCAAAGTCTGAGTAAAAATTGTATCTTGATTTGTGACTTAAAAACATCTTTCCTTTCTTGACCAAACCATCAATGGAAAAAACATTTTTGTGTGTGCTGAAGTATTTAGTTTGAGAGTTTTTAGTTTGAGTTTAGTTGAGTATTTAGTCAGTTTCAAATTTTTTAAATCAGGGCTATGTAGCCATATAATTTTAAAAATCAAATAATTCTACAAAGCTTACTTTAACAAACAAGAGCTCCCGACTCCCCCACCTGCATATCATGCCCTATTCATTCCCCTTTCACAGAGGGAATGCTTTCAACAAGTGTTAATTTGAGTATTTATCCTCATATTTGTATATAATATGCTTAAACCTCTATCACTTTATTCTTCAGTTTTAAAATGTATCTATTAACTTCCCAATATGAAAAGCTCAGGTCAGTGTATACAAGAAAATAGAAGGAACTCAGGAAAACTGTTTGAAAGAATGGATTCAACTTGGGAAGCCAGTCTTTGGTCTTTTCCCATTCTTTTCTCGTGGTTGGAATACATGCATGATAGATGTAATTCCAGCAACCATCTTGGACCACGAGGCAAACATGAGAACGTACTCAATACGTGAAAAAGACAGGAGGTCTATGGTAAACCTGTAGAGCTGTCATACCTGCTTAGGCTGCCACCACCAAGCTCTTTCATAAGATATAATGTTATGAATATAGTGTTTAAGCCACTTTTTTCCTGTTACATGCAGCCAAATCTAATACTAACTCAATCATCCAAAAATCTTCCTTTACTATCATTAAGGGAAGATTTCTTTAGCTTCTCTCTATTGTTGATTCCCTTCAAACCCATTTTAAGTTGGATTTCATTTTCTCTTTGTTTTGGTGAAAAAGAACCTCTAATTGCTTCATAGGAAGGGGTGCACTGCGAGAGGCAATCTTTTTTTTAAATAAGTGAATGAACTTAATTGCTTTCTATTTTTTTATGTAGGTTCTCTATTTTTTATTATGTTCAATTATCCAGCATGTAGTACATCATTAGTTTTTGATAGAATGTTCAAATTTTTGAGATACTGCATATTAAAAAGATACTTTTATTTTATTCTACTTTATTGGTGGTTTTATGGGGGTAAAGAACTTTATTTTTTTTTAATTCCTGTATAATTAATGTACAGTGGTATATTATTTTCAGGTGTATAATATCGTAATTCAACAATTCTATGCATTACTCAGTACTCATCATCATAAACATACTTTTATCTCCTTCACCTCTTTCACCCCACTCACTTCCCCTCCAGTAACCATCAGTTTTGTTCTCTATAGATAATAGTCTGTAATGTGGGGATGCCTGGGTGGCTCAGTTAATTGACTGCTTTCAGCTCAGCTCATGATCTCAGCATCCTGGGATCAAGCCCCACGTGGTTCCCCCTCACCTCCCCACTCGTGCTCTCCCTATCTCTTTTTCAAATAAATAAAATCTTAAAAAAAAAAGAGTTTGTAATTGTCTTTTTTTATTTTTTAAATTCCACGAGTGAAATCATATGGTTTTTATCTCTTACTGATATTTCACTTAGCATTATACTCTCCAAATCCATCCATGTTGCAGCATAGGGCAAGATTTCATTCTTCTTTATGGCTGAGTAATATTCCACTGTATGTATATCTGTGTGTGTGTGTGTGTGTGTGTGTGTGTGTACACACACTTCCTTATCCACTCATCTATTGATGGATACTTGGGTTTCTTTCATATTTTGGCTATTGTAAAGTAATGCTCCAAAAATCACAGGGGCATATATCTTCTCAAATTAGTGTTTTCATATTCCTTTGTTAACTACCCAGGAGTGGAATTACTGCATCATTCTAAAATAAAATTTAAAAAAATCTATTTTTAATTTTTTGAGGAACCTCCATACTAGTTTCATACAGTGACTGCACCAATTTGCATTTCTACCAACAGTGCACCAGGGTTCCTTTTTCTCCACGTTCTCGCCAATGCTTATCTCTTGTGTTTTTGATTTTAGCCATTATGACAGGAGTGAGGTGATGTCTCAGTCTAATTCTAATTTTCATTTCACTGATGGTTATTGAATTGACCACCTTTTCATGTGTCTGTTGGCCACCCATATGCCTTCTTTGGAGAAATATTTGTTCTTGTCTTCTGCCCATTTTTAATTGGATTTTCTATTCTTTTGGTGTTGAATTATATACGTTCTATATATTCTTTATATATTTTGCATATTAACCCTTTTTCAAATATATTACTTGCAAATATCTCCTTCCAATCAATAGGATGTTATTTTGTTTCATTGATTATTCCCTTTGCTTTGCAGAAGGTTATAATTGCACTTGATTGCGGTGAATGATTTTTTAATATATTCGATTAATTATTATATTTATTATTATAATAATTAATATAGTCAATTCAGTTTGTTAATATGTTGTTGAGGAATTCTGCATCTATGTTTTTCAGAGCTATTGGCTTGTAGTTCTCTTTTATTCTCTTTCATTGTAGTGTCTTTATCTGGCTTTGGTATCAGGGTAATGCTGGCATCACAAAGAATTTGGAAGTTTTCCTTTCTCTTCTATTTTTTCGGAATAGTTTGAGAAGAATAGTTATTAATGATTCTTTAAATGTTTAGCAAAATTGACATGTGAAGCCATCTGGTCTTGGGCTTTTGTTTGTGGGGAGTTTTTGACTACTGATTCAATTTCATTGCTGATAATTGGTCTGTCAAATTTTCTGTTTCTTTCTGATTCAGTTTTGTGAGGTTATATGTTTCTAGGAATTTATCCATTTCTTCGAGATTGTCCAATTTGTTGCCCTATAATTGTTCATAATATTCTTTAATAATCTATTGTGTTTCTATGATGTTGGTTGGTATTTCTCCTCTTTCATTTCTGATTTTAAGTCTTATATTTAAGAATATGCCTAAAAGTTTATTAATTTTGTTAATCTTTTCAGAGAACCAGCTCCCGGTGTCATTGATCTTTTTTTGTTTTTGTTTTTAGTTCCTATTTCATTTATTTCTGCTCTAATCTTTATGATTTCCTTCCTTCTACTGGTTTGGGGTTTTATTGATTCTTTCTTTTCTAGCTCCTTTAGGTGGAAGGTTAGTTTGAGATTTTTCTGGCTTCTTGAGGTAGACTCAGCGGGGAGTCTGCTTCTCCCTCTGACCCTCCCCCCTCCTCTGCTTTCTCTCTCACTCTCTTATAAGATCTTAAAAAAAAAAAAGAAAGTTCTAGGTCTTAGTTAAGCCCCACTGACTGTAAAAACTTACAAAATTAAGCTCCTCTGGTTTTCAAATCCAAAAATTATAGGGGTTCATCTTCCCTATGTGGGTCCCTTGTGTCTGGGGTGGGGTCTGCACTTTTCCTTTCTCCATGCTTGTAGTGTCCATCTCTCCCAGAGACAGTCTTGTGGATCTGTTTGGCTCATGACTACATCTCCACCCTTCCTACCATTTTCAATGTGGCCCCGTCTCTACATTTAGCTGTGGAGAGTCTGTTCTGCCAGTCTTTCAGTCATTTTCTGGATTACTGACATTGATGTGGGTGTTATTTAGGTGTATCCATAGGACAATGTGAGCCTAGGACCGTCCTATTCTGCCATCTTCTCCAGAAGTCAGAGTAGAGAAATTTAGGTTGCAAATCATTTTCTCTTCAAATTTTGAAAAAGCTGCTTGATTGCATTTTAGCTTCCAGTGTCATTATTGAAAAAGTCTGTGCTTTCTTCATTCTTTGTACTTGACCTGGTTTTTCTGTCTGGAAGATTTTAGACACTTCTCTTTCTTTGGTATTCTGAAATTTCAAAATGGCATGCCTTGGTGTCAGATTTTATGATTTATTGTAATGGGCTCTTGGTCTGTCCTATCAACCTGGAAACTCGTGTCCTGGTTCTGAGAATTATTTCTTAGACAATTTCTCTCCTTGTTTTCTCTTTCTGGAATTACTACTTTTCAAATATTGGGCCTTTTGGACTATCCTATAATTTTTTTTCTTTTCTATTTTTCATCTCTGTGGAAATGTCATCACACTTTTATCTCCAAATCTTGCTGACAGGTTATTTCTGCAACCATAATTTCCAAGAGCTCTTTATGTATTTGAATATTATTTTTAAAATAGCACCCTGTCCTTAATTCATAAATGCAATATTTTCTCTATTTTCTGAGGGTACTCATTTTTTGGGGTGGGGGGAAGCTTGCTTCTGCTCTCTGGATTAAATGTTTCTTCTAAGTTTCTTTTCTTGAGTTTCATTTGTTCTCTTTGTTGTCCTTGCCTATGTCAGAGGAAGGAGACAGGGATGATTGAAGTGTGTGTGTGGGGGGGGGGGGTTGCCAACTTACAGCCCCACAGTGGGGTAGTCTGGCTAGGCCTATTCATTAGGGGACATCATCACTGGTACTTTTAAGTCTTTCTCTTGGACTGATGAGATCCCATAGAAAAGTGAGAGAAGCGTCTCCCAACTAGAGTGTGTAAGCCCAGCTGCCAGGGCTGTGGGAGAACAGCATGCCGAGTGGCTTTCAAATCTCACTGTTCAGTATGGAGACTTTCACTTAATGCCTGTGCTTTAGTATCACGTCCTGACCACTGCAGTGTCAGCTGTGTATCTGTTCACCTTCTCCAGAAAGCACATGTCTAGGCTTCCTCAAAGATGGGGGGAGGGGCACTCACACAGTATTAGATGGAGCTTTCGGCAATATGTTAGCCGCACCCTCACCCCCACTGCATGCAGGGAAGCCAATTCATGAGCCTCTGATGTTCTGTGATACCAATTACATTGCATCTTGGCTTCGGACTTTGTCTATGTTTTGTCTTTGTCAGAGCTTCAACATCAGTCACCACTACATTCATTTTCTTTCCATATTCCAAGTATCTACCCCTTTGGTTCCTCTATCCTTATCTTTGCACCTTTATGGCTCCTTGTTGTCCAGGCTTTGTTAATGCCTTCTTTGAAAGGTTTAGGGAGGAAGGAAAAGAAATCATGTTTACTCTCCAATCTTTAACTAGACCAACCTATGAATTCTCCTATGGCATTTAAGTAAGACCAACTTTCTCGCAGCTCCAGTGGTCATAAGGATAGCTGATTAGAGCAGTTCTCCTTTATGTTCAAGCTAAAGGTAGACTGTCTGAAGTTTTATAATCACCTGCAAGCAAAATTAAAGCCTTCCCTTACTTCCATAATAGACAACCATCAAAAGGAGAAAAATAGCTTCTAAACCAAGAAGGAATTAGTCATTTCTCTGGATAGAGTAGAACTTTGCAAAACAGTAAATTTTCAGATTCCATTATAAAAAGAAATTCACATATAATTAAACTGTGTTCCCAGAAATCTGGTTTGTGAAGAAGAGAGGCTTATGTAAGAGGACAGGGGCTTCTCGAGGGAAGCTCCAGTGTAATGTGATGATTATTCTTGTCGTTGACTATTAGGTACTCTCAGAAGACATGAAATTAAAGGGGTTCTCATTTAGCCAGTATGCCAGGATGGATACAAAGAGTGTTGTAGAACACCATCTGAAGAAAAATCTCACCTCTGTGGCATTCCAGCTGTATGCCCCCCTTCTCTCTGAAACTGCCATTTTCACATGAAGAGACACAGACATTCTGCCCAACTCAGCATGCCTAACTAATTACTGCAGGATGAGTGATACTGTGTGATTCCTCCCTGGGGTTGATAGCTAGAGTAGATGACTTCCCAAAATTTGCTATATTCCAATAAAGTTTTGTATCCCAAGGTTTAATAAATATTAAGCCCCAAAGTAATACTGATACTTAAGGGGAAGCAAATTATTATAACCCTGAGATTTTTAAGGCTATCTGCAAGTTGCATCTGTTGACTATGCAGGGCATCATGGAATCTTCCTTTATGTTATAAAAAATAGGTGAGTTTTGGGGTACATTGATTTGACCTCTCCTCTCTGACCTTGTTCTAACTCATCTCCAATCTTTACTATATACTGTTATGAGACTAATTTCCCTTGAAACTTGTTTTCATTACATTTCTCCTTTTTTACGTTTACAACCATCAAGACAATCTCTGATCATATGAAATCTAAATGCATCTGTTTAGCTTTTAGGCTTGCTAACCTCAGATGCCAGATGGGTTGTTCTCACTGTCCTAGGGCCTCATTCACCGTTGTTCTATACAGTTCCTTTTACCTGCGGTTCCCTTTCATTCATTCATTCAGTTTCATGTATTTAACATGTAGTTGTGCCAGGTATGGGGAAACAAGGCAAAGCCCCTTCCATTTAGAAACTCAAAGTCTAATGGGGGAGATAAGTAAAGGACTGAGTTTATAGGTATGTCTAAGTAGAGGGTACTGAGGAAGTTCACAGTGTTGGAGTGGGAGGTATAACGTCCTATTCTGAGAGCAGTGAAGGTTTTCCAGAGCAAGTGTTCTCGAAGCAGTGACCAAATAAACGAGGAAGTCCCAGCCAGAAGGAAGAAGATGGGTAGTATGGCGTGGGTGAGGAGACCCCCCTTCCAGGGAGAATATCCTCTGCCATTAAATCTACCCTAAAGATCCCTTCAAGGCTTAACTCCTCTGAGGCTTATTTACTGGTCTCTTGTCTAATACCATGGGAAAAGGACAGCCATCTTTCCTGTCCTGTTTTTTTCTCCACTGGTGGGGGCCCCTGGGGCTCTCCTTACTTCGGTTTCTGGCGGCCAGATGATTGCTACACAGAGCTAGGGACAGGAGACACAGTACTTTTAAGCATGAGCCTAATTCCCACACTTCAGTCAGGGTCACTAGACACTTCAGGTTGGATTTATGGGCACAAACCCATTGCAGAAACTAGCTTTTTATTTACTTTTTATTTATTTTTTTAATGAAAACCTCCCTGGGAGGAGTATCATGGACTTATATCTGGGCATCCCTGGGCACCTTAGTCAAATACCATAAGTTACATCAGACCTGTAATAGTTTTTATTCTTTTAGGCTCTGTTCCAGCTAGAAACCTAGAAATAAAATACTCGTTAGTCCTCTAGTGTCTTCTACTTTCATTAAGTTCTGCATTATCACACCCTTTCTCATTAAACACAGCTGCTGTGCAGCTGTTGGTAGTTTTCTCAGGAGGCCAAGGCTAGCCTGTGGCCTGACACAGAGAAGAGCTATTCATCATATATTCATGACGAATATATAGTAGTGAATGCAGAACTCAAGTTTGCAGATGACTATAAAAAAAACTCCAAAGTGCAGGTGAAGAAGGGAAGCACAGTGCTTTGCAGGCCTCCTCTCAGGTGACAAATAATTGATTCTAAAAACGGAGAATCCACTCCACTTCAAGAAAATCTAAACAAAACAGAGAAATCAACCTCATTTTCCCATGTGGAACAGGAAATCAATTTCATTATGTCTCCAGAGATTTAGTTATCCTCTGCTCAAACCTGAGGAACAGAATTGTTGCTTTTTTTTTTTTAAGATTTTATTTTATTTATTTTAACAGAGAGAGAACACAAACAGGCAGAGAGGCAAGCAAAGGCAGAGAGAGGAGCAGGCTCCCTGCCGAGCAAGGAGCCCGATGTGGGACTCAATCCCAGGACACTGGGATCATGACCTGAGCTGAAGGCAGCCGTCCAACCAACTGAGCCACCCAGGCGTCCCCTGACTGTTGCTTTTCTGAAGCTACTTGTTACACCTACCATCTGATATGGAATCACTCAAGGCACTGAAAAGAAGAAGTTTATAACGCAAAAATGCTGCGCCGATCCATTGCACGGTGCAGACCCATGTTCATCAGCTGCACGAACTCATTAGATTTGAGATTAGAGGCTTTTTTGTTAGAATTTGGTGGTGCTCACTCATTTTGACGTTGTAAACACATGGTTGAAAATTCCACCGTTTTTCTGAGATGTCCTAATAATCACGTATCCATTAGTTTGTTTAGAAAAACTGGCCCTACTGAGTAGTCTATTATCAGCCTGTTCAAAAAGTTACTGTGTGGTTCTCCCTAATTTAAAATGCAAAAGTTAGATGGTCATATGTGTAGGTTTGAAGTAACACATGCAAAATTTGTTGCATAAGCCACAGTTTTGCCAAACCCTTCTCTAGCTTGCAAGGTGTAAACAACGGCAACTCAAGAAAGTACCAACTGTTGGTTAGAATAATTTTGATGTCTGCTTTACACAGTTCTAATTCAGGTTCCTCTGTGGCATTAACACCCTTATTTACATAGCTCTTATAAATAGCATTACTTACCCTCTCAGTGATATTAATTGGTGGTCTTGAATTTTGAAATCCTTCCCTATCATTCACTTTTCTTTATTTCCTTAAATAAATAAGCTGATTCTATGCCCAAGTCCCCAGGTACATCCAGGTTCACTTAGCCTCTCAGTTTCTATTATTTCCATATTTTCACATAATACTCATTTGCAAGATGAGCCCAAATATAGCCAGGAAATTCCATGAATTTGGCTTTCATCTCTCTATCCATATTCAATCTTTCACTCTTCCTAAATCCTTGACCCCTTATTTTCCCTTCTGCATGATATATACTACTTTGCATCTTACATTATGGTTTTGGTCTTCATGTCACTAATAGACTTTAACCTCCTGAAGATTCAGGACTATGTAAAATGTATCTGTCTTTTAAAGTCTTCTCCATCTACTAAATTTGCAATTTAAATGTGAATAAATGATGGACAGTAAAAAATAGAATGGCTGCTTTTAGAGGCAAATATAAGACGGGCACCCAAAGAAGGGTCCTGTTATTGTCTTTAAATTTATTAATTCTCATTTTTAGTTTTCACTAGCTTAAGTGTGATGCCCCTCAACTGGTCTTTCATAGTCATTAAAGAGATATACGAAAATATTTAACTTGCCTTTCTTGACGGGTCTGCTCCTCAGTAGTTTCCATGGCACATTCCAGAGAATTCTGGAGAGACTGCAGCTGATTCAAGGTCTCCTTCAATAAAAATCGAGTTACAAATTGTTCCAAATTAGAGGCTTCTTGGTAGTCCTAAGGATGACAGAGCAAAGGGAATTAGAAGTATGGTAAGGAAGAGTATCCAGGAAAGGTTTTCCCTCACGTACCCATCAATTTCAGACTAATGTTCGAGGAGAAACCGGGAAGACAGAACCATGCTGACGTGGAGGCTGGCCTGCCCACCAGAAGTTGAATATAGAGCTGCAGAGATAATAGGATTATCTAGCTCATTTCCCATAGCTCCAGCCTCAATGTGAGGAAAAAGGACAAAACTCACTAGAATTATGGAACAGACATCTGTAGAAAAGGAAAAGATTATCATCTGGAGAAAAAGGTTGGAAGGTGATTAACTCAGAGTTTGTTCTGTGCTTCATTTAAGTAATGACGACGCCATTGTTTACTTTTTCTATTATCAAGTAAATGCAGTCACGTTTCAGCAATTGGCTTAGTTCCTTCTTGATGTATTTATTATGCCTGATCTGTATTATACTGAAGCCAACGGAAATTATGTGTAGTTATCCCCCAATTCAGAAAATGTTAGGCATGGAATATTAAAAGCCTTCACTAAATCTGCTTATGTCCCTCCCGCGGGAATGTACCTGAGGTTTACGTGCATCAAACTCGGCCACGGAAGCACCAGGCCTTAGACAGCCCCAGGCCTACCAGAGATGATCAGATATACAAGAGCTATACTTGCTGTGTTTAGTCTCGGGAGACAGGTGGACTGTGCATGGTGCTATGCTGTTCTAGTCTTCGGCAGTCTCAGGGAGAACCAAGAAAGAAGAGAAAACCAGGTCGGCATGGAACAGCTGCCGGGTCATGAGACCAGCCAGCCAGAGTATCAGGCAGTATTTAATGATAAATATTTAATGATAAATATTTAATTTGATAATGATAATATTTAATGATAAATACGAGTTCAGCTAAGAAACAGATCCAGCTCTGTCCCTAAATGATTTTTTTCATGGATGAAAATATAAAACCAAAAGGAGTAACAGTGACAAGATAAGGCTAGAAGTTATGATGTGCTGGGGAGTTTCAGGTCACGGGCATAAACCCAGAAACCAAGACGTAATTATTTAATCTTTCTCGGTCTGTTTTCTCATTTACAAATCAGACAATAACTCAGGCATACAGTCCAACTCAAAATATACTGTGCTTCTATCAACCCTAAATTAGGAGATAATGGATCGTGGCTTCCTGACAGAAATCACTTTGGGATTTTTCTTCTGGTGTCCCAATCACCTAATGCTGTAGAAATCCTCCTTTTGTTTCAACTTTGAAATCATGAAATGTTTCAACCATCAGTTTCTCTTTAAGTCCATTCTTGTAGGTGAACACGGAGAATTCTCTTATCTACCATGACTAATGATCTGATTTAAAACTTAACAATTTTTATGCCTTTAAACACCACCTAAGAAACTAACCACAAACTGAAACATTACATGCTTAGAATAACCTAAGGATTTCTGTGAGTTAATTCAAAGTAAAAATAACCAAATATTTAATTTTATCAAATAGCTTGCTAGTTAATAGCAATAAAAACTTCAAAAAATTATTCTTCAAAGTGTTTTTAAATGAGGAAAGCTTTCTTTTGAAAAGAAAATGTCTGACAGAAAAAAAGGTGTGATTTTTCCTCAGTCATTTGCATTTTGTGAAAGCATATTTTTAAAATAAAATTTATTTAAAAAAATAAAATTTGTTAAAATGTCAAGACAACATATTAGTGTAGAGATGATGCTAATTACATGTGCATCTTAGTATACCCTATGACTAAAGCAAATGATAAAGTTTTATACCTATCTGTAGAGAGCCTGGAAAGTAAAGAAAGCATACATTCACTGAGCACTCTCACATTAGTCTCACTCTTTTCTCAGTTAAATGTTAAGTATTTGTCATGTCAGAACTAAAGAACTAATTGCTTATCATTGCAATTAGATTTTAGCTTCCTAGACTCAAAGGTCGTGCCTTATACTTCTGTGTGTCTCATGGTGCCCACACCAGATATGCATACAATACTCGATTGCAGAGAAACTCCTAAGTCTAAAAATGTAATTGGCTTGGCTACTGCGGTCTTACATATCAAGATTTTGGTGATGCCAAAGTTCAATATTTAAGGACAGTTAAAATCTGACAACCAACAACTTCATTGCAGCAAATTAAGAAGTGATTCTTCTTCTTCTTTTTTAAGATTTTATTTATTTATTTGACAGAGAGAGAGAGAGATCACAAGCAGGCAGAGAGGCAGGCAGAGAGGGAGGAGGAAGCAGGCTCCCTGCTGAGCAGAGAGCCTGATGCGGGGCTTGATCCCAGGACCCTGAGATCATGACCTGCGCTGAAGGCAGAGGCTTTAACCCACTGAGCCACCCAGGCGCCCCACGAAGTGGTTCTTCTATTGAAACTTTTCTCCCACTCTGATAGGACTTTGCTATTCTCGTTAGTGATTCTTCAGATAATATTAAGAGAATGGCACAACCAGCTAGTACATTGGACACAATCACTGATGCTTGGACACTGAGAGGGGTGAAGGGTGGGATTAAGGTTTTGGAACATTCAGTTTTTGGAGTCAATATGAAGATGGGCTGTGATGTGCTACCTCTTGATCCTTAAGGAGAAAAAAAGAGCTTGTTTTCTAATGTTCCGGTTTATCCTTCCAGACTCCACTCATGGCACTGTCTCTGTAATGCTTCTCCTCTTCCTGAGCCACCATTTTGCTTCATAAGATTTAGCACACACTTCTTTTCCCTTCTCCGTGCTCCAGCCAGAGTGCAGAATTTGTTACCGTAGGTTGTAATCTGCTGTCTGCTTGCCCATCTCCCTCATCCTAGGCCAGCTCTTTCAAGATACGAAATATATCTTGTAATCATCTCTGCCTCCAGAAAGCCCAGAACAAAGCCTGGCTCCCTAAACGGGGCAGCTGCCCCATAAATCCTTAAAGGGTATGCGAGCAGCAGGTGTGAATAAGTGCAAATTCAGGCACTAGAGGGCGCATCTGAGTTCTGGAACCTTCTCTTGCCTTCCCCCCAGGCACCAGCTGCCTCCCCCTGCCCGAGCCCTTGCTGGAGGCAGACATTGTTGTCCAGCTTGCCTGGTTGTGTGGGCTCTGCAATAAATGGAAATAAAGCTTTGTTCTTAACAGACTGTTTGTCCTCATTTCATTTTCTGGACCATTTGCTAGTCTTCTTCCCTTCCCTTAATCTGAATCCCAAGGTTTAGGACTGCAGACCCAGCTGGCATGAATCCAATCTTCCCTTCCTTCTCTCAGATGTGCAGCAGATGTTCCTTTGGAAGGCAGTGGCAAAAGAAACAGATGGAAAATTAAATAGATAACAAGCTGGAAAATGTCAAAGCCTGGCCCTTTCTATTCTCAACAAATGTGTTGGTTCTGCAGGTACAAAAAGAGATTTTTGCATGCTGAACTCCCCAAAGGCTTAAAACACATGTTCCTGCAAGCAAAATCTAGAATTTGAGAGACTGGCAGAAAGAACATCCACTGGTCTAATAAAGCAGTAAAACAAAACAAAACAAAACAAAAAAAACCCCATAGTATCTGAATGCAGATTCTGCCATTTTTTTCAGAAACAGTTTAGTCCTTTAATGTCCATTAGAAAGGGTATAGGCAAATGAAGGCTAATGTTATATTCCCCAGATCCCAATAACATTCATTCGTG
Organism: Nasua narica; assembly: GCA_028533885.1. Taxonomy (NCBI): domain Eukaryota; kingdom Metazoa; phylum Chordata; class Mammalia; order Carnivora; family Procyonidae; genus Nasua; species Nasua narica. The sequence continues at coordinate 128,642,777 of CM052798.1, read as the reverse complement.
TCATTGACAATTGTCAGTTAAAGTAATCTTTACAGGGAAATTGTTGACTAGCATTGATATTTCCGTTTGTGTCTTTGGAAAGCCTAAGTGTGACCATTTCGATCTATTTCTTTTGTACAGAGCTGGAACAGGGTGAGGAGTCATTCGACTAAAAACCCCCAGCAGGAGAAGCAGAGCCCTTTGAAAGTCAGGTTTCGTAGTACCCTGTCTGTGCATCTTAATTGTCAGATCATTTCTCAGAAAGCAAGATCCTGATCATCTGTGTTAAGGGAAGAGTGGAGATCCCGGCTATTCAACCACTATGAATCATCTGAGTTAATTAGGAAAATCAAAATATCAGTCTTCCCTGTTTGTATTTGCCCTACTTGAAAATCAATCAGGTCTGTGACATCCAGTGTCAGACATCTACTTGTTTATGAGATCAAATGCAACCGCACTCAGCAGGGGGTACTGCTTCTGACCGCCCTTTGATCTACGCCCCTGCAGCTTTCCCTCTTCCCCTGTGAGACAGCTGTGCTGGCTTCTAGAACAGGAAAAAATTCACTTTTACAAAGATAAGGTTATCTTTTTTTCCCCCAACTCTTCCCCAAACTGTTACCTTTTAAAAAATAATAACTGGTTTACCCTGTTTTATCTATGTCCTATTTCTAGTAAACATTCTTAGACTTTCATTATCAATGACTTTGCTTTTAAGCTGGGGAGAATACTATATCAAATTTAAGCCTTAAAAAAAAAAAAGAGAGAGAGAGAACTGGTCCTTAATTCACTCTTAAAAATGGACTGAGGTTAATTACAGATAAGTCGTTAGAAATTTTAGACAGCAGTACAAGATATTAAGATATTTTCACAACTGCAGATTCCCAAGGATTACAGGAATTGCAGATTTTCAGGTCAGTGAAAGAGGAAACAAGGCTCTAATTCTGGAATAAATAAATGTTATTAAATTACCAAGAAAATGAAATAATTTCTAAGCCCTATGTTGAGATATTCTGTAGTTAGAAATCAGAAGATACTTCAGAGAGGAGTTCCATCATTTCAGAACTTTACACTGAGAAACTCCACTGTAGAGAGCTCATCCTGAAGTAGGTTTCATGTAGGTTTCTTTCCTCTGGCTCCACCTATTGCTCTGTTTCATACCAGGAGACTCTAACAAGAACACGTGGCCCCTTGAATGTCTTTACAAAAAGAATAATCCCATTCCGTTCAGAAGTAATCTTCGGACAAGTGGAATTTTGGCAACGAGCGAATAAACAAACAAACAAACCTGGATTTGAATGTGGAAACATAAACAGAGCAAGCCCCAATTTGAGGGTTAATAGCTAACACATGAAGATCACATCTAATAACACAGTGTGGTGATTAAGAATCGGGGTTTGAAGACAGTTACACAAGTTACACATAAGCTCGGATCTGTGGTTATGCCACTCAACAGCAGTGTGAGCTTGAAGAGTCATTCAACCTAAGTCCTTGTTTCCCTAACTATAGATAAGAATAGTGGCAATCTCATAAACTTGTGGGGATTGAATGAAATAGAGCCTGTAAAGCACATGTTATGATGTCTAGCTGATAGTTTCCGATAAACGGTCATCATTGCTATCAATCCATTGGAGGAAGGATATTACAAAGTGTAATGAACAGATAATTGGCTCAAAATTCACAAGGCCTGAGCTTGAATATTGTGGTAACAGTTCACTTCAGAATTTTGCTAGTATAAACACATGCTGGTGTTCAATATGTAAAAGCTCTTCACAAATATCAAAATTTGGAGTTTCTTCTATATATATTTGGTTTTTTGAAAAAAAAAAAGATTTATTATTTGAGAGAGAGAGAGCATGTATGGGCAGAGGGAGAGGAAGAGAGAAACCCAAGCAGACTCTGTGCTAAGCAGGGAGCCCCATGTGGGGCTCGATTTCACAAGCTTGAGGATTAGACCTGAGCCAAAACCAAAGTTGGACACTTAACCAACTGCGCCCCGCAGGTGCCCCTTTATATATTTTGTATTGCACATTTCCTACCTTGCTTCTTCAGAAAGGTATAACTTTTACACACATATTTCTTACTATGTGGAAGCTGTGACCCATGGGATTCAGTCCTTCAGAAGGTCAGTTAAAAATGTGTTCAACTGTAAAAGCAATTAAAAAGTGTTTCGATTCTTGTTTCTCATCAACGGTAGTATGGGGGACCCAATTTACATATCTCAGCAACTTCTTACATTCCCATTTATTGTCTTTACACCCTATAAACCCTATCCTCTTCCACAGCATTTTATTTTCCAGAACCTTTTCAAAATTCCTTCTCAGTCTTGAATTTGATTTTACTTCCTTTTCCTCTTTTCTCTCCCAGATCTTCATATGTATATTGGCTAAGATTTCTTCCCTTCTCCTCAAGCCACTGTAATTCTGGTTCTATTCATTTAGGTCCATTCCCTTATTCTGCAACACAGAAGTGTAGAAACCAGAAAAAAATAGTAACAGGAGGACTTGGGGAAGATGGCCATGTTGGGGGCACAGCTTTTGAAACTCCTGGAATCCTCTCATAAAGACAGAGCAAACAGGTAAAAACAACAAAAAACCCCCACAGACAACAAACAACAAAACTAGATTTCAAGGTGGTATCATGAAACTCAAATTACAAGTGGGTAAGAACTAAATCACTGACAGCCACAAGATTACATTGGATGAATGGGAAGAAACAAAGGGAAGTAATGGGTTATATGACAGACCTGAAGAAAAGAGAACTCCAAAATAGCCAACAAATATTCACTAGAAAGCGCAATTGGCTAACTGAAGAACATCAGCTAAACTCAGGAAGATTTGTATCCCAAACTGGATAAACATAAACCTCCTAGTAAAGCCTATAGGGACGAGAACCATGGAGGCCCTGTGAACTCTTTTTTTTTTTTTTAAGATTTATTATTATTTTTTCAAATTTTTATTTATTATTTTTTATTAAGATCTTAATTTATTTATAGCACAAGCAGGGGGAAGGGCAGAAGGAGAGAGAGAAAGAGAATCCCAAGCAGACTCTGCACTGAGCCCGATGTAGGGCTCAATTTTGTGACCCCAAGATCATGATCTGAGATGAAATCGAGAGTCTACGGCCCAGCCAACACAACCAACCAGGGGCACTGGCCCTGTGAATTATTGAAATCAACTAGCTAATACTATATGCGAGGAGGGTTCCATGCTGAAGGGAAATTGCTGGGAGTCAAATCAAAGCTGAGCAGGACAGGGTCACAGAGATAAAGAAAAGAAGATTCCGTTAAAAGTAGGGGACGGGAATAGAGCCACAGGAACTCTCAGAGGGAAAGTCACTATATTTTTTTAATACTACAAGATAACCACCTACAAGGGAGCTCTGTGAAGCTAGAAAAAAAATTCTGAACACAGTCATCTTTGAAAAATTCAGGGAAATTATTATTTTTTTAAATTGGGCAACAGAAAATTATTAAGGTTAAATTCTATATATTGTTATTATAAGAGAAAAGATATTAAAGGGCAGAACACCATTCTTGCAGACAATGAAAGCACACCAGAAAGACAAAGCTCACAAAACAGCTCATTTAAAATGAGCTAAAAGACATTGAGAAAAGAAACTGAAGAAAGGAAACAACAACATGAATGAGAGATTAGCTCAGAAACAGGTGACAAAATTCAGAAAAGAATTAGAGAAGGAGATTATTTCAGAAATGAAATCTAAATTAGAAGGAATACAAGAACACATAAACATAACAGGTAATAACAAATGAAAACGAAAAAGAGGCAGTCCTTAAAAATAAAAAGGAAATAAAGAAAAGTAAAAAGATAGAGAAGACATAACAAATATTGTAGACAAGGAATACCCAACACATTTATAATAGAGTATTAAAGAGGTACAGAAACCATCAAAAGTACCATACCAGTACTAGAATCCAATTCAAGAATGCTTTTCTGAAATATAAAGATTTGAAACGAGGTATTCAAAGTGTGAAAAATGAAACAAAATGAAGTTACATATATCATTTTAAAATGCAGCCAGGAAGTCATTAAGGAGGTAAGTCTTACATATGACCTCACAGGTGGAACCATGAACTTTTAAATTGGGCCAAACCACAGATCAAGCACTCGGCAACAACACCTGTCACTTGCTACAGTAAGAGACTTCCGCTTAGTGATAGCCTTAGCAACTAATTCTGTTTAGGCAAGATTAGTATTCTGTCCCCATCATCAATCAAAACTCTTTGTCAACAACTTATATGGGCATCTTTTTTGCCTTTAAAAATCCCTGACTTTTGCTCCCCAGTGAGACACTATTTATTTGGATTCCTGCCCAAATCTGTGTATCTCAAATGGCAATTCTTTGTTCCCAAATAAAAGCTTTTGTTTAATTCCTGCTTCTGGACAATTTTAAGATTGACAAAAGCACAGCACATACCTAAGAATATCAACTCAGAACCAACATCAAGACACAGTTCTGTAAAATTATTGGGCCTTAAAAGACAAAGCAAAAACTCCTTGTGTACTTATCCATAAAGAGCAAATGACTTATGGGGTAAAAACAAAACAAAACCCTAAAAACGATTATCGTGAGAATTTCCAACAGAACACTTTTTCTGTCAGAAGAATGTGAATTGAACTAGGAGAAGGCAATCAGCAAAATCTAGACTATGAGCACCTCCCTAAAGGACTGCAGGGTAAATTAAAAGACAAGTTAACACGTATAAAAATGGGCGCGACTAAACTACAGTTTTTAGAGATGAACATTCGTGTGATGAAACCATAATAAGATGCAAGGAAATGATTACTAGAGGAATCTTTTTGGTCATTATACCCAGGGGGAGAGAAGATAATTGGGACAAGGCACATGGAAGGGCTGGGAAGGCTTGGTTTAGGTTGCTTTGGTTTCTTGATCTGGGTGGTGGTTTAAAAAGTGTTTTGCGGGGTGCCTGAGTGGCTCGGTGGGTTAAAGCCTCTGCCTTCAGCTCAGGTCATGATCTCAGGGTTCTGGGATCAAGCCCCACATCAGGCTCTCTGCTCAGCGGGGAGCCTGCTTCCCCCCTCTCTCTGCCTACTTGTGATCTCTCTCTCTGTCAAATGAATAAATAAAATCTTAAAAAAAAGAGTGTTTTGCCTCTAATCATTAAGTTCTACATGTGATTTCCATGACTTTCCTCCTTTTATTTTTGCAGAAGTTGAGATACGTGTAGGAGCCAGCATGGTAGAGATACACTATCCTCATATTTTTGAGACACTGTGGGAGTAGACAGATAAGGGCTATAAAATACAGGAGTCTTTGGCAGGCAGTGGGACAAGAAAATCTGTAAACACTTCCAAATTAGTAATTTTTATCACCTCTCATATACTATCTTCTCAACTGCTAGCCTGTGTTTTTCTGGAGTGTAACATAGAACCAAATGTTAAATTTTTTTCAGCATGAAGAGCACAGAGCTATATTTACACATAATTTGGGCTGAATTTATGTTTGTTGATGTTGATAATAAAAGATCGTAAAAATTTCTTCCCCATAAATACGCTGCTTTCTACCTTATTGCTCACACACTGTTCTTTGAATATCATTTTTAAGCACGTACTACCTCAAGGGTAAGATGCACTTGTAATTTGACTCCTCCTAAACAGTGTATGCGTCAGATGGATAGTTCTATTTTAACCACAATCTTAAAATATGTTGAGTTAGTATGTCTAAGTTACTGAATTTGTCAGAGACAAATACATCTTCAAAACATCATTTATGATCTTTCAACTTTCAAAGACATATCCTTGTCTTTGATCTAAACAAACCCTACAACATGGGAGTAATCAAGTATTAAAATATTAGGAGTACTTCTAAATAGCATAATGTATGAGAAAATAGTAGACACCTAATATATATGAGCATGAACACATTTTTGGATTTAATTTGCCTTTATGGCTCACTTATGAGTAAAATACCAAAACATTCCAGTAAATTTTTGTTCAGGAAAAAAATATTCCTGGGAATAGTAACTTATTCAGAATAATAAATAGGCAAGGATTTTTGCCGGTCAGACTTAAAAAATAAAAACATTATATTTCATCAAATATGAAGTACCATTAAGAGATGCATCTTTTTTAATATTTTATATACCACTAGGAACAAATATATTTGCAATTCAGTTTATGCACCATTAAGTACAAGATGCATCCCAATTTCATACATTAATGTGTAAAAATGTATGCATCTTAGAAATGATGAAATATGGGGCTTTGATACATCTCAAAATGGCAATGACTAACAAGAAACAATCTCCTTGTACCTGTAATTTCATACTTTTATGTTTTTCACATTAAAAAAAATTTTTTAAAGATTTCATTTATTTGAGAGAGAGAGAGTGCACACATGCTCAAGGGAGGGGGCAGAGGGCAGAGGGAGAAGCAGATTCCCCCGCTGAGCAGGGAGCACAAGCTGGGCTCCATCCCAGGACCCCGAGATCATGACCTGAGTTGAGGCAGATGCCTAACTGACTGAGCTAGATACCCAAGGAACCCTTTCACATTTTAAAGTCTGGAATGTTATACTGAGAGACAATACTGAACATTTCTCCTATGTGTTCAAGAAAATGACAGGTCAATGTAGGAAGAAACTGGTTATGGACTGAAATCATAGCCACAGCATGCCTTTCTTAAAATTGGGTTTGTGCCAAGGTCGTCTGGCTTGCTTTAGAAATATCTAGATAGGCTTACTCAAAATCTTCATATGCACCCTGAAGAGTAAGTTAAGCATTCATGGTGGAAGTGTTTCTATGGTACAAAGTAACTAAAATAATGCAGCCTGCACACACACACACACACACACACACACACACACACACACACAAACCCTGGGTGGATTACAAATAGTAAAGACCAATTCCTAGGTGACTAAAAACATACAGCACACGGGGAACTATATAGGGAACACATCTAAGAGTGGATTATAAAAATCTACCTATATTCTCCTTTCTAAAAAGGTCTTCTAGATGATTAGACAGATTATTTACAATCATTTCTGAATATCTTATTTTCAAACTGGTAAATTAGAAGGTAATATTTACATTAAAAATCTCCTGGAAGCTCCACTTTTGGCAACAGAATTTGTTAAACTTCCTAAAAAAATACTTCTCTTACAAAAATATTAAAGTATGAGAAATATTTTAAATGCACAGCAGAGCTTCTAAGAAAGAAAAAAAAAAAAACAAAAAACCCAGCAATGCCCAAAATGAACAGGAAACAGACACACAGACTATCGTGCTGTATTCTAACGCTGAAATCCTTGTTATCCTGTAAGCATTTCTCTTGAGCCAGAGGCTTCAAGTTTCAGATTATAATTTTGGGGGGAGATGAGATGAACCAAGGTGAAGAGATGGAATTGGAACACACAAAGGAACATTATCCATAAACAAAGAAAGATGACAAATTGTCTTAGGCTTAGCTATGGGTACAAAAAATTCTTGAAAGCTTATAACCAAAGCTTGGTCCAATTAGAGTCGAACGTTCAATTCCTTTACCTGCATGATGCAGGGGATTCCTAAACTGAGAGATTAACTTAAAGTAGTTCTCTATTAGTAATATCCTGGGGCACCTGTCATAAACCAAAAAATATACTCTTTAGGAAATACATCATCAAACCACATTTTTCAGAATACCCAATGTTCACAGCTAAAACAATTCCATCTAACATGTATCCATATTGCACAAAGAATAAAAGAATCATAAAAAAGAGTTCACAGAAACATGCTTCAGTGCTCAAAGAAATAAAAAAAAAAGTAACTGAAAACATGAGAAAGGAAAGAGAGACTATAACAGAAGGCCAGGCATATTTCAAAAGAAGCAATATGAACTTAAAAAAACAGAGTGAAATGCTCAATGGACAGATTAAATAGCACATTAGATACAGATAAGGAGAGAATTAGGGAACTAGAATATAAATCTGAAGTAATTATCCAAAGAGAAGCACAAAGATGAATAATATGTGATAGAAGAGATAGAGAAAATGAGAAGGCCTAACCTTCTAGAAAGTTCTAAGAGGTGAAGAAAGAGGCAACAGCTGACAATTGTGCAGCATGGAACAAAGCTATGACATCTCAGATTCAGGAATCACAGCAGATGCCAAGCGGCATAAATAAAAAAGAAATTAGCACTTAGATGCAATATAATAACCCTTCTTAAACTGTAGAAGTATTAATATTTTGTTTTCTCTTCCCTCTTGAGGAACCTGCAGCTGAAACAACATGAATGAGCCCCTTGTTCCAACTCCCTCTGGACATGTGGCTGTTACCCTTGGCAGACGTGCTCTTCTATCTGCCACCAGGCAGAGGAAGTGGCAGTCACAGGCTCTCTCAACTTTCAAGTTCACCGCACTATGTGGTGAATCTTTCTCGAAGTCCCTTAAACTCCAGAGTGCAGGTGATCAATATTCTGCATGGGTCCTTTGAAGTCCTCCACTAGCTGGGACAAATCATCTGACATTGCACTTTAGAACTTTCAGCAAATAAAGAGGTTTCAGTAATTTTTCACAGGCTATATCGGACTTCCCCTTGCTCCCTTTTGAAGTTACTGGTCCTGTATTTTTGCCCTTTTTTTTTCTATTATGTTCTGATTTTTCCTTCTTGATTTATAGAACTTCTTTAAGTGTTCTTAATACCAGTCTTTGATAGCTGAGTTTTACAAATACATTCTCCTGTTTTTCATTTTCTTTTCGAATTCTAAGTCCTATCTTTTGAAGATGCTCCTGAATATAATAGAGTGAAAATGTTCAGTTATACCATGTCATCGATACATTACTGTGTTCTGTATCTTCTTTATAAAATCCTTCTTGAGGCCAAAGTTAAATTTTCTAATATAAAACAATTTTTTAATCTTTACTCTTCTTCCATACATTTTTGCCAGCTCTATCACAAGTTGGGTTTCTTTCTTTTTTTTTTTTTTTTACAAGTTAGGTGTCTATAGATCTCCTAACTATGGGTTCAAACATCTATGATTTTTTTAAAATTTTTTTTCCTGCTAAACTCTCTTACTCATCTTCCTAGAACTCTGATTCTACATTGCAGCTTCTCACTCAGGTCTTTGTCTCTCAATCTTCTATATTTTCTCAATCTTTGTCTTTCTGAGTCACATTCTGTGTGACATCCTCAGTTCTGTCTTCAAGTTCCCTTCTTCTCTTTCCTGCTCTATCTAATCTACTGTTAAATGATATCCTGATGCATTAATTTCAGTTATTATATATTTTTGACTCATACCTATTTTTTGTTCTTTTCAAATTTTCTTGGTCTTTTTTTTGTATATTCCTGCTCAATTTCTCACATTTTTAACCCCAACATGAATTTATATGATATGTTAACATTTTTATCCCCTACATGATATTTTCAATGTATAAAGTTTTGGACTATGTGCTGAGATTTTCAAATAATGTCAGCACATATTATCTGCAAGATTAATCTTTGAAATCTATTGGACAAGATTAAGAGGATTCAAAGAGGATTTGATTTTACTTTGGTCTTTTTCCTGGGGATACCTTATCTTAGAAAAATTTTAAATTAAGTTCTTGGTTTGAGGCTATTCTCACTAAACAGGAACTTTAAATTTGGCTTGAAAGTTCATAAGGAAGGGCTGACTTGTAGTTATAATTCTCAGTTACGCTTTGTTTTTTTGGTGCTCAGGATCATTAGGGGTAATTTTCCTTGTTGTGAAGAGTGAAACCCTTTGGGTTCAAGTTTACACAGTTGATCTCTTGTTGGAATCCTTATCATGGAGATAGGGCTCTCTTTGGAGAGCCTCCTTGGGACCATAGCTAAGCCTTTTCCCTTTCCCATGGTGCTCTGAAAGTCTTAAAAACTAAAATTTAAGGTCATAGGATTAAAGCCAGCTTCCCTGTACTGATGATTGCTTTGAGGTCCCTCTTTCACTTAGATTTTGGCCTATGAGAAGTCTTTCCTTTCTTTCCAGGCAATTGATATATTAAGGAATTTAAAAATATATATTGTGTCCATCATTTTTATTCTGTTTAAATAGGAGGATTATTCAAGGAATCTGTCACCCCAACACTACCACAACAGATACAGCAAGTTATTTTCTATGAATTACTTTATATAAACCTCACAAACTTGCCAAAAGAGATTAAGGTCTTAAAGTAACATAGCCTAGTAGTGAGTTTTGACTTTTTTGTTCATGAATGAATAATTGGTCTATGGGGAAAAAATTAACAAAAACCAAGTCTGCTTTTTTAAAGGTAAGATCTATCTATCTATCTATCTATCTATCTATCTATCTATCTATCTAAGAGAGAGAGAGAGAGAGAATGAGCAGGGGGAAGGACAGAGGGAGAAGCAGACTCCCAGCTCTCTGAGCAGGGAGCCTGATATGGGACTCAGTCCCAGAACTCTAGGATCATGACCTGAGCCATGACACTTAACTGACTGAGCCAATCAGGTGTCCCCAAACCAACTCTACTCTAAAAATCTGGTGACTTTTATCATAAAAACCTACACTTTGACATCAAAGTGGCTGAAAAGTTAGGACATGTTTTTTGTAGATACAGCGATATTAAAATTTTAAATTAAAAAGATAAATAACTTTTACTTTTAAAGTAACAATTTGTTCACTATAAATAAAAAAAATACAGATAAGCAATACACCATGTTAAAATGATTATTCTAGGACTTCTGGGGAAGATGGCAGAGCAGGAGGACCCCAAACTCACTTCATCCCACAGATACGGCTAAATAACAGACACATCAGTGTAAGTAACCCAAAAAACAATGTGAAGACTGTCAGAACAAACTCCTCAACTAAATGTAAAGAGGCCACACAAAGAGGGTAGGGAGGGCAGAGACAGTGGGAAGCAAAACCCTGGGGGTCTGGCCACTCCAGGAAAGAGGGAGGGAACAATGGGTATGCAGATGGATGAGAAACACTATCACGCTGGGGGGACCTGCACTGCATGGGGAAGACAAATTCCCTTAGAATTTGGCTTGGAAAATCAGTGGGGACTAATTTTGAGTTCTTACAAGGAGCAGGATTTAAAGCGTAGAACTTTTTAAAAATCACCAGGCTCAGTTCTTAGAGAGCCCAGAGGTCATAGGAAGCTGAGTCCCTGCCCTTAAAGAGATACCACAACAAACAACCCTACTGAAATACAGCACAGAAGCAGCAGTTTGAAAAATGCCTGGGATACACAGGAGGGAGACTTAGTTACTAATCTCAGAGTTTGTTAAGGGTCTTCTCTAGGAACAAAAAAGATGGCAAGCACCATTTCCTTCTCAGACCCCCAGCATGGTGCTGGCATTCATTACCCAACTTGTTTACACCATGCTCCACCCCCACCAGCTAGGCCTGCCTCGGTCTTAGCACCGTGGGGTCCCCTCCCCCAGAGGATAGGCATAAACCTTGCCAACACTGTCTCCCTACCTCCCACAGAGGATGCACACACTTTGTTAAAAAACTTTCCTGCCTGCACTTTGTGGAGTGACTCAGCTGGTCAGGTCTCGCCAGTAGCTGCATGTCCCTAGTGGTAAAGAACCAGCACATGCAGCCGAAAGTACCCCACACATACCCACAAACACATCCCAGTGCACCTTGGCTGGCTGGGTCTCCACAGTGGTTGGGCCTACACTGTAAAGAGGACAGTACTGGGGCGTCTGGGTGGCTTAGTCAGTTAAGCATCTACCTTCGGCCCGGATCGTGATCCCAGAGTCCTGGGATCTAGTCCCACTTTGGGCTCCCTGCCCAGGGAGAGTCTGCTTCTCCCTCTTCCTCTGCCCCTCCCCCTGCTTGTGCATTCTCGTTCTCTCTCTCTCTCCCTCATAAATAAAATTAAAAAAAGATCAGTGCTACCTTGTTAAAAGAGCCTGCCCTACCCACCACTTTCAAGAGCAAAAGACATAGCTAACTTTCCTAGCAAACAAAAACAGATATAGATATTTGGGCAAAACACAGAGATAGAGGAATATGTTCTAAATGAAAGAAAAGACAAAATCACAGCAAGAGACTCAGCGAAATGGAGATAAGTAGTATGCCTGATAGAGGATTTAAAGTAATGGTCATAAAGATACTCACTGGACTTCAGAGTGGAGGACATCAGTGAGACTCTCAACACAGAGATAAAAAAGAATGAATCTGAGATGAAGAACATACTAAATGAAATTAAAACTACACTTGATGGAATAAATAGCAGGCTAGAGGAAGCAGAGGAATGAATTAATGACCTAGAAAACAGAGTAATGAAAAGTATCAAGCTGAGTGAGAGAAAAAAGAATTATGTAAAATAAGAGTAGACTTAGGGAACTCAGTGACTCCATCAAGCATAATGACATTCACACAATAGGAATCCCAGGAGAAGAAGAAAGAGAAAAGGGGATAGAAAAGTCATTTGAAGAAATAGTATCTGCAGACTTCCTTAACCTGGGGAAAGAAACATATCCAGATCCAAAAGGCATGGAGATGCTCCAACAAAATCACTCCAAAATCACACAAAGACACATAGTATTTAAAATGTGTTCAAAAGTAGGGGTTAAAAAATTTAAAAGCAGCAAGAGAAAAGCAGACAATTACATACAAGGGAACTCCCATAAAGCTATCACTGGATTTATCAGCAGAAACATTTCAGGCCAGAATAAAGTGTCATGATGACATTCAAAGTGCTGAAAAGAAAGATCTACACCCAAGAATACTCTATCCAGCAAAGATATTGTTCAGAATAAAAGGAGAGATAAAGAGTTTCTCAGACAATAGTGAAAGTAGTTCATGACCACTAAACCAGCCCTATAAGAAATATTAAAGGGGACTCTGAGTGAAAAGGAAAGAATGTAACTGAGAGTATGAAAAGTAGGAAACTTGGAAGCAGTAAAAATAAGTATTTCTGCAAAAATCAGTTAAGAGATTCATAAAAATAAAAGAATGTAAAATATGACATAACAGAGGAGAGCAGAATGGGTTCAAATGTAAGCAACCATCAACCTCATATAGATTGCTACACACAGAAGATGTTATATACAAATCTAATGGTAACCACAAATAAAAAAGCCAGTAATAGATATGCAAAGAATAAAGAGAAAGTAACCTAAGTATATCATTAGAGAAAGCCAGCAAACCATGAAAGAAAGCAAGAGAAGAAAAGAACAGAGAAAAACCATAAAAACAATCACAGAACAAGTAATAAAAAGGCAATAAATCTGTATTTATCAATAATTATTTTGAGGGTGCCTGACTGGCCCAGTCAAACATCCAACTCTTGGTTTCAACTCAGGTCATGATCTCAGGTTTGAGCCCTGTGTGGGGCTCTGCACTGAGCATGGAGCCTGCTTCAGATTCTCTTTCTCCTTCTCCCTCTCCTCCTCCCCCCTTCACACTCTCTCTCTTCCTAAAAGAAAAAAAAATTACCTTGAATGTAAATGATTTAAAGGCTCCAATCAAAAAACATGGAGTGATAGAATGGAAAAAACCCCACAAGATCCATCTATATGATGCCTACAAGGGACTTGTTTCAGACCTAAAGACATAGATTGAAAGTGAGGAGATGGAGAAATACTTATTATGCAAATAGATGTAAAAAGAAAACCAGGGTAGAAATATTTATGTCAGGCAAAATAGACTTTAAAACAAAGATGGTAACAAGAGACAAAGAAGGACACTATATAATAATAAACAGGAAAATCAAATGAAAAAATACAACAATTGCAAATATTTATGTAGGGCTCCTGGGTGGCTTGGTTGGTTAAGCATGTGTCTTCAGATCAGGTCATGATGCCAGGGTTCTGGGATGAAGCCCCATGTCGGGTTTCCTGCTCAGCAGGGGAATCCACTTCTCCTTCTCCCTCTGCCCTGCTCATGTGCTCGCTCACTCTCTCTTGCTCGCTTTTTCTCTAATAAATAAAATCTTCAAATAAATTTATGCAGCCAACATGGGAGCAACCAAATACATAAAACAGTTAATAATAAACACAAAGTAACTGACTGATAGTAACACAGTAATAGTAAGGGACTTTAACACCCTACTTATGTCAATGGACAGATCATCCCAACAGAGAATCAATAAGGAAATAGTGGCTCTGAATGACACACCAGACCAGATAGACTTAAGCGATAACATTCTATCCTAAAACAGCAAAACACATATTCTTTTGAAGTTCACATGAAAACTTCAGAACAGACTGCATATTAGGCACAGAGCAAGTCTGAACAAATTCAGAAAGCTCAAAGTCATACCATGCATCATTTGGCACCGCATGCTATGAAACCAGAAATCAAGAACAAGGAAAAAAAAAACTGGCAAGACCACAAATGCATGGAGATTAATTACATACTACTAAATAATTAATAAGTCAACCAACAAATCAAACAACAAATAAAAAATTACATGGAAACAAGTGAAAATGAAAATACAATGGTCCCAAATCTTGGGGATGCAAAAAAAAGCAGTTCTAAGAGGGAAGTTACAGCAATACAGGCCTACCTCAGGAAACAAGAAAAATCTCAAATAAATAATCTAACCCTATATCTGAAGAAGTTAGAGAAAGAACGAAGAAAACCCAAAACAAGCAGAAGGAAGGGAATAATAAGGACTAGAGCAGAAATAAATGACATAAGAACTAAAAAAAACAATGGAAATCATCAATACAACCAGGTACTGGTTCTTTAAGAAGATCAGCAAAACTGTTAGCCAGAATCATAAAAAAACAGAGACAGGATTCTAACAAAATCTCTAATGAAAGAGAAGAAATAACAGTCAACACTACAGAAATACAAACAATTATGAGAATATTATGAAAAATTACAAGGCAACAAATTGGACAAAGTAGAGTAAATGGATAAATTCCTGGAAACATAACCCACCAAAATGTATCAGGAAGAAACAGAAAATTTCATCAGACCGATTACCAGTAATAAAGTTGATTTGGTAATCAAAAAACTCTCAATAAACAAAATCCTGGACCAGATGGCTTCACAGGTGAATTCTACCACACATTTAAAGAAGAGTTAATACCTATTCTTCTCAAGCTATTCCAAAAAAAAAAAATGGAAGAGGAAGAAAAGCTTCCAAATTCGTTTTCTGAGGCTAGCATTACCCTAACACCAAAACCAGATAAAAAGACACTGAAAAAAAAAGAAAAAGAGAGAGAGAGAGAGAGAACTACAGGCTGCCATCTCTGATGAATATAGGTGCAAAAATCCTCAACAAATACCAATAAACCAAATCCAGCAAGATATTAAAAAAAATAATTCACCACAATAGAGTGGGACTTATTCTTTGGTTACAAATATATTTCAATATTTTTTTTTTAATGGAGAATTGTGTTTATGTTTATTTCCCCCCAAATATGTTTATTCTTTCAATATTGTCAAGTCAATTAATGTGATGGATCACACCAACAAGAAAAAGGATAAAAACCATATAATCATCTTAGCAAATGCAGAAAAAGCATTTGACAAAGGACAACATCCACTCATGATAAAAACCTTCAGTGAAGTAGGTTTAGAGGGAACTTACTTCAACATAATAAAGGCATCCATGAAAAACTCACAGCAAATACTATTTTCAATGGCGAAAAACTGACAGCTCTTCCCCTAAGATAAGGAACACGATAGGCATGTCCACTCTCACCACTTTAATTCAACATGGTACTGGAAGTCCTAGCCACAACAATTAGATAAAAAAAGAAAGAAAAGGCATCCAAATTGGTAACAAAGAAATAAAACTTTCACTACTTTGCAGATGACATGATACTCTATATAGAAAACCCTAAAGACTCCACCAAAAAATACTAGAACTGATAAATAAATTCAGTAAAGTTACAGGAATCACTAGATAGAAATCTGTTGCATTTCTACACATCAAAAATGAAGTAGCTGAAAGAGAAATAAAGAAAATGATCCTATTTACCACTGCACCAAAAATAATAAAATACCCAGAAATAAACTTAACCAAAGAGGTGAAAGACCTGTCCTCTGGAAACTAGAAAACACTGGAGAGAGAAATTGAAGACAACACAAAGAAACGTCAAGACCTTCTGTGTTAATGGACTGGAAGAACAACTAGCAATCTACAGATTTAATGCAGTTTCTATCAAAATACCAACAGCATTGTTCAGACGTAGAACAAACAATCCTAAAATTTGTATGGAAACAGAAAAGACCCTGAATTGCCAAAGCAATCCTGAAAAAGGAATACAAAACTGGAGATACCACAATTCCAGACTTCGAGTTGTATTACAAAGCTGTAGTAAGTAAAGAAGTATGGTACTGGCACAAGAAACACAGAGATCAGTGGAACAGAATAGAAAACCCAGAAAGAAACCCACAATTGTATGGCCGATTAATCTATGACAAAGGGGAAAGAATATGCAACATAGGAAAAAGATAGTCTCTTCGACAAACGGTGCTGGGAAAACTGGATAGCTACATGCAAGAGAATGAAACTGGGTCACTTTCTTACACCATACAAAAAAAAAAAAAACTCAAAATGGATTAAGGACCTAAATGTGAGACATGCAACCATAAAAATCCCAGAAGAGAGCACAGGCAGTAACGTCTCTGACATTGATCACAACAGTATTTTTCTAGATATGTCTCCTGAGGCAAGGGAAACAAAAGCAAAAATAAACTATTGGGACTACATCAAAATTAAAAGCTTTTACACAGCAAAGGAAATAATCAACAAAACTAAAAGGTAACCTACTGAATGGGAAAAGATATTTGCAAATAACATATTAGATAAAATGTTAGTATCAAAAATACATAAAGAATTTATACAACTCAACACCCCCCCAAATAATCCAATTAGAAAATGGGCAGAAGACGTGAATGGCTGTTTCTCCAAAGAAGACACCCAGATGGCCAACAGACACGAGAAGATGCTCAACAACACTCATCATGAGGGAAATGTGAATCAAAACTATAATGAGATACTACCCCACACCAGCCAGAATGATAAAATAAAAAACACAAGAAATAACAAGTGTTGGCAAGGACGTGGAGAAAAAGGAATCTTTGCACCTTTGCTGGAACGTAAACTGGTGCAGCCACTAGGGAAAACGGTATTGAGGTTCTTCAGAAAGTTAAAAATAGAACTATTCTATGATCTAGTAATTTCACTACTGGGTATTTACCTCCAAAATACAAAAACACTAATTCAAAGGATATATGTACCCATATGTTTATTGAAACATTATTTATAATAGCCACATTATGGAAGCAGCCCAAGTGTCCATTAACAGATGAATGGATAAAGATGATGTGTGTGTGTGTGTGTGTGTGTATAAAATGAAATATTACTCAGCCACAAAAAAAAAAAGAAACCTTGGCATTTTCAGTAATATGGATGGAGCTAGAGAATATTTATGCTAAGTGAATTAGAGAAATACAAATGTTATATGATTTCACTTATATGTGGAATTTAAGAAACTAAACAAATGAGTAAAGAAAAAAAAAAAGCAAGAGACATACCAAGAAGCACTCTTGACTATAGAGAACAAACTGGTAGTTAGCAGAGGGGAGGTGGGGGGAGGGGTGTTTGAAATAGGTGATGGGGATTGAAGAGTACATTTATCATGAAGAGCACTAAATAATGTAGAGAATTGTCGAATCACTGTATTGTACAGTGAATGGAGCTCTGAAATATAACACTATTAATGATACTGGAATTAATATAAAAAACTTATAAAAAAGAATATTGTAAAGCTGGACTGTTGTAGTTGTACAAATCTATACATTTACAGAATGCTATTTAACCATACACTCATAAGTGGTGAATTTTATGGTATATAAATTATATCGTAAGCTATTAAAACATCTATATTTTTTATTTTCTAAAAACTATGTGCTTATTTTTAATCAGGTATTTGTACTTATAAATAGGTGCATATTTCCATATCCATAAGTATTTGCAATGTAATTTTTAATGGCTAAATGGTATTTTCCATTATATTTGTAATTTATTCATCCAATTCCATATTGTTGGACATTTGGTTTATAACAAAACTTAGAAACTATCACATGATGAACATGCCTTGCATATATACTAAATGCTTTCCTTAAGCAAATTTCTACGGGTGAAATTATCAAGGGTTTGTAGTTTTCAATGTATATCGCAAAACTTGCCCTCCAACACATAAAAGTTCCATTATTGTGTTTAAAAGTCTTCATTGTCCTGTGTTTTTGAATAACGGGCATTATTAAACTTTTTCATTGCTACATACATATTTCAGTTTCAATTTAATTCATATATGACCCTTGATAAGCTTGAATATTCCTAGAATATAAACTATAGTGTGTATTATACACATGGAGAGAGAGGAGAGCTCCTTTGCATTTGTAAGCAGATAATTCAATTCATCCCTTTCCTATATATATCTCAATAGTGATATGTTTTGTACCAGAACAATCTAGGAAGTTTTAAGAAATAGGGAACTGTGGCATGCTAGAAATAGAATGGGCCTTAAAATCAAAGACTACAGTTTTTTATTCTTTAGAGGATCAACAGGAGAGCCACATCAGCGAGGTAGTTAATAAGCCCTGAACCATCCTTCCCCTCAAAGGGAACCATCCTTCCCCTTGCAAAGAAAATGATTTGGCAAAACTTCACAGACAAATCCACAGACTACTCAAAAGTCTCCTGTCCCGTGGGCAAACATGAAACCAGGCTCACTGAAGCCAGAGTTTGGAATACTTTCTTGCCAGAGACTCCAGCCCCGCCACAGCCCCATATGATCAGGATTAGCTGACAGCTTTTCTCGTTGGAGGGAAGGGATTGGTTTGTGTGTCTAGTACCACAACTTTTCCAAGACGATTCCCCAGAGGGCTGGCTTCTGTCTTGCCAGCCTTGGAGCTCTGACAGCCTTGGCACCGTCTAGCCACCTGCTGAAAACTGAAATGGTGGCTTAGGCTAGTAAATGCCGTAGGCCCTCCCCAATGCTCAGAACAGACTGAGCAGATGAAAATTTCAGCTCTCAGCCTCTACCTGTAGAGGGAAAGAGTTGTTCCATGCATCTAGCACTCCAGCTTCTCCAGGGCTGCTCAAAATAGTTATTCAAGTTGAAATAAAAAGAACACTAAATAGCACCATGGAGCATTAGAAACTCATTAGTAAAGGTAAATATAGAATACAGAAAGCTATATTACTGTAGTGGAGGTAGGTAAATCACTTTTAATTCTTGTATAAAAGTTAAAAGAGAAAGTATTAAAATATAACTAAAAATACATTAAATGATACACAGTATGAATGCACATAAATTGTGAGAGTAACAACATGTGGGTGGGAGAGAAGTTAAAGTGTAGAGTTTTTGTGTGTGATTAAACTTATTTAAAACAGACTGCTATAAGAGATTTTATGTAAGCCACAAAAATAATACCCATAAAAGTTACACAAAGAAAAAGAAAAAAAGCAAATCCTATCAATACCAAAAAGCCAACAAAATATAAGGAAAGACAGCAAGAGGTAAAGATAAAGGAACAAGGCTAACAGAAAACAACAAAATGACAATCTTTCCCTATCAATGATTGCTTTAAACATAAATAGATTAAACTCTCCAATAAAAACACATAAAGTGTCTGAATGGATTAAACAAAACAAATCTACAAGATCCTCTCTACAAGAAACTCATTTTAGTTTTAAGGACATACATAGGCTGAAACTGAAAAAATGGAAAAATATATTACAGGCAAATAGTAACCAAAAGAGAATAGGAGTGGGTACACTTATACCACACAAAATAAACTTTAAGTCAAAAACTCTCAAGAGACAGAGGATATTAGAGAATGATAAAATAGGCAATCCACCAGAAAGTAACAGTTACAACTGTTCATGCTTGCAATATCAGATCACCTAAATATATGATGCAAACACTGACAGAACTGAAAGGAGAAACAGACAAAAATACAATAGGACACTTTAATAACCCACTTTCTAAAAGGCAGAACTCTCACACAGAAGATCAATAAGGAACCAGAAGATCAGAACCACACTATAGATCAAATGGACATAACAGACATACACAGTATTCTGTATATGTCCATCCAACAGTAGGAGAATGAATGCACAGTCTTTTCAAACACAGAGAACATTCTCGAGGATAGATAATATGTCGGAACACAAAGATAGTCTTAATTTTAAAAAGACTGAAGTCATATTAAGTACCTTTCCTCAATAATAGTGGGGAATGAAAAATCAATAACAAGAGGAAAACTGGAAAACTCATCAGTATATGGAACTTCACACACTCCTGAATAACCAATGGGTCCAAGTAGAAATAATAACAACAAAAAAACCCAAGACTAATGAAAATGGAAGCACACCATAACAAAACTTGTAGAAGGTAAAAAAGCAGTACTAAGAGGAAAATTTGTTGTTATAAATACCTACACAGAAGACAGATCTCAAACAACTGAACTTTATGCCTCATGGAGCTAGGAAAAGAAAAACAAGCTATGCTTAAATTTAACAGAAAGAAGAAAATAAAGATTAGAGCAGAAATAAATAAAATAGAGAATAGCAAAATAGAAAAATTAACAAAACTCAGAACTGGCTTTTTGAAAAGAAACAAAATTGATAATTAGATGAGAGAGAGAACTCAAATATATAAAGAAGCGACTAATGGATGCCAAAGAAATATAAAGGATCATAAGACACTAGTATGAACAAGTATATGCCAAAAAATTGGATAACCTAGAAAAAAATGGATAGATTTCTAGAAACATACAAACTACTGTGAATGATAATAATAAATAGATATTCTGAACAGGTCTATAACTAGTAGGGAGATTGAACCAGTAATCAAACGTCTCCCAATAAAGACAGACATAGGTCCAGATAGCTTCATGGTGAATTCTACCAAACATTTAAAGAATTAACACCAATATTTCTTAAAGTCTTCCAGAAAACTAAAGACTAATAAATAATAAACACTCCCAATTTACCATACACCATTACCAAGTGAGATTTATTCCTGGCATGCAAGGATGGTTCAACAGGAAAATCAATCAATATATCACATTACAGAATAAAGGATAAAAACGACATGATAGTCTTAATAGATTAATAGATCTATTAATAATCTATTAATAGATTAATCTTAATAGATGCAGAAAGAGTTTGAATAAATTCAATACCCTTTCATGATAAAAACTCTCAACAAACTAGAAATACAAGGAAAGTATTTCACCACATAATAAGGACCATACGTGAAAAACCCACAGCTAATAGCATACTCAATGATGAAAAACTAAAAATTTTCCCAAGATCAGGAACAAGGCAAGAATGCCCGCTCTTGCCATTTCTATTCAACAAAGTACCAGAAGTCCTACTCAGAACAGTTAAGCAAGAAAAAGAAAATAGACATCTAAATCAGGAAGAAAGAAGAAATACTGCCTTTGTTTGAAGACAGTATCATCTTGTATATTGAAAGCTCTAAAACTTCCATAAAAAAGAAACTGTTAAAACAAATATGCACATTCCATAAAATTACAGGATACAAAACAACATACAACAATCAGTTGCATTTCTATATCTAACAAACTATCTGAAAAGGAAATTAAGAAAATAAGTCCATGTAAATACCATCAGAGAAAATAAAATATTTAGGAATAAATATAACCAAGGAGGTAAAAACTATACAATACTGATTAAAGAAACTAAAGCAGATGCAAATAATTGGAAAGATATCCCCTGTTCATGGGTTTAATATTTAAATGAAAGATATCCCCTGTTCATGGGAATTAATATTTAAATGTCCATTCTACCTGAAATGATCTACAGATTTAATGTAATCTCTATCAAAAATCCAAGGACATTTTTTACAGAAATGAACAATTCAATACTGCATATGGCGCCACAAGAGACCCTGAATAGCCAAAGCAATGTTGAGTAAGTACAACAAAGGTGGAGGCATTCAACCTTATGGCTTCAAAATATACGTAAGAATTACAGTAATTGGGGCGCCTGGGTGGCTCAACGGGTTAAGTCTCTGCCTTTGGCTTAGGTCATGGTCTCAGGGTCTTGGGATGGAGCCCTGCATTGGACTCTCTGCTCAGTGGGGAGCCTGCTTCCCTCTCTCTCTCTCTCTCTGCCTGCTTCTCTGCCTACCTGTGATCTCTCTGTCAAATAAATAAATAAAATCTTAAAAAAAAGAGTTACAGTAATCAAAACAGTATGATTAGCATAAGACAAACATTCATACCAGTGGAACAGAATAGAGAGCACAGACATAAATCTCTGCATATTTGATAAGCTGATTTTTGACAAGAGAGTCAAGAATACACAACAGGGAATGGACTATTGCTTCAACAGTGTTGGGAAAACTGGATATTCACTGTCAAAATAGTGAATTTGGACCTTGAACTTACAGAGAAATCAACTCAAAATAGATTAAAACTTAAATATAAGACCTGAAACTGTAAAACTTCAGAAGAAAACTGGATAAATGTTCATAACACTGGTCTTGCCAATGATTTTTTAGATGTGACACCAAAAGCATAGGCAACAAAAGCAAAAATATAAAAGTGGGACAATATCAAACAAATTTCTGTATTGCAAAAACAATCAATGGAATGGGAGAAAATATTTGCACCTCACTTACCTGATAAAGAGTTAATCTCTAAAGTACACAGGGATAATAGTAAAGACCTAATAACCCAAGTAAAAAATGGGCTAAGGACTTTAATAGATATTTCTGCAAAGAAGACACATCAATAACCAAAAAGTAAATGAAAAAATGCTCAATGTCACTAAATATCAGGGAATCACAAATTTAAACTACAGTATCACCTCACGATGGTTGTTGTAAAAAAAAAGATAAGCGTTGGCCAAGAAGTGGAGAAATTGGAACCTTTGTATACTGTAGGTGAGAATGCAAACTGATGCATCATGGAAACTAGTATGGAGGTTTCCCCCCAGATTAAACAGAACTACCATAGGATCCAATGATCCCACTTTTGAGTACTTACTCAAAATATTGGAAATCATGATGTTGAAGAGCTTTCTGCACGCCCATGTTCATTACAGCACTACTCATGATATCTAAAATGTGGAAACAACCTGAATATCCACAGGTAGATGACTGGATAAAAATCATGTGGTCAGTACAGACAGTGGAATACTGTACACACTTATACAGACAGTGGAATACTACGTAGTCCTAAATTTAAAAAAGAAGTTGTTCTTTTTTAAATGTGACAACATGAATGTAACAACATGGATGAACCTTGAGAATATTACGCTAAGTGCAATAAGCCAGTCATGGAAAGACAGACTGCAAAATTCTTTTTATATGAGGTATCTAAAATAGTCAAATTCAAAGAATCAAAGAGTGGAATGGGGGTTGCCAGGGGCTGGTGGAGAGGGGGAAATGGAGAGTCACTAATGAACAGGCTCTAATTTTCTGTTAAGCGAAGATAAACTGTAGAGATCTGCGGTGCAGTGCTGTACCTATCATCAATAACGTATGCTTCATTTCAGAGTTTAAAAGTATTAATTTCATGGTAAGTGTTCTTAGCACAGTAAAATACATAAGTAAAGATAATAAAGTTTGAGAACACCAAAGGAAATCTTTCCAAACCTCTGTTTTCAAATGATTCTCACCACGAGTCTTTTTTTTCTCTTTAAACAAAAGCTTTATTTTTAAGCTAATGGATTAATCTTTACTTAAAAAAAAAAGAATGGATAAACTAAGTATAGGAGTACCTCTTATTTACTGAAGTTCCCTTTGTAAATACAACTGTCAAGGTGCATTAAAGGAGGAAATAAAATATAACACTAGCTTTTGCAGTTGTATAGATTAAAAAGCATTCATTCAACACACACATTACATTAACACACACAAAGCATAAAGAGCGCAAATAAGGCTTTACCCAAACACTATATACACATGGCGCTTACTAAATAGGGAACATTTGCAACCTCCATTAAATGTCTATAATTTCTAAAAAGTCTCATTTTGTGAAAGAGATATTTAATGACCATAATGGGGTATATATAGTCTGTTGATGTGGAAAACAAAATTCAGGATCAAAAGTCACTAAATTTCATGAGCAATCAGTGAATTAATCAAAGACAATGCATTATAAAGCTGGACGGGGCCACTGCATCTAAATTCCTCATTTCCAAAATGGGGTGCAAATACATTAAGTATGACTTGCTCAGGATCACAGAACTCTTCTAGACTAGACAAGAATACAGGTGTCCTTTTCCTTCTGACTCCGATCAGAAAGTGTTTAAAACACAAAAAGCCCCTTGATCCTTCCTGGGTCAGCGCTAAGCTTCTCTGGAGAGAAACAGCAGGTGCTAGCCTCATGACGCTATGAGGACAGAGGCCCTTGATTATAAAATTGTGCCCTTAAGAGCACTATGGAAGGAAAGCTTTTCAGAACAGAAAATAAGCAATTAAAAAGGAGGAAATATGTCACCTGAATTGCAGTTGAATTTCTCTTTAAGCGAATAATAGCAAAAAGCATAATTTCTAAAAACCCGTTTCAGGGTTTTTAGACATCAGCCTCAGAAGGTTTTTCTCAGAAACATTTACAGCCTGCAGGTAAAGATTTATGGAAGCCTATACTGGAATTAGTATCTCCAGGCTGACAATTATTTCATTTATAATTTCCTATTCCTCTTTCATATTTCAGAGGTTTTTTTGTGTTCTGTACTGAATCACTCAAAAACATTAATATGGAAATGTAAAATTAAGATTCTAGAAGAAACAAATATGTTACAACTTCATCATCCATCAATCTATCTGTCATTGCTGAAATAAGAGCATTCAGATATGCAGAATGATTAAAGTACACTTATATTACTAAAAAAAATCAAGAAACTGATGAAGCAAAATTAATTCCCTTATTATATAAGCAACAAAAAGCAGATTTCAAGTAGGCACTTTGAGCTTCAGGCCTGGAGTAGTACAAAAAATGAGAAGACTAAGACAGTGATAAAACTCTGACAGGAATCTTGATTATTTTTTAACAAAAGGATTCATTTTAATCAGAAGCTTAGATTTTGCTCCTTTGCCATGGCAACAGATGCAGAATCCCGTACCTGGAAGGTTACAGTGATAATCTTCATTGCGCTCACAAGAGGCTCTGTGTTAACAGTTTAGTGATTGGACTGGCGGGAACGAATGTGAGTATCTCTACCCAGTTCTAAATAATATTTTTTGATCTTCATGGAGGAAGTGAGTCTATGGAGGACAGTCTTAGCCATCAATTCATAGTATGATTTTAGGTATATACTAACTCGCCCGTGTTTTTTCCCTCGGAAATCTGTGAAATGGGAACACTGGTCTCAGCTTTCATCCCAGAATTGCTAGTCTGTGTTCCCTGGTTCATTGAATGCTGCATGCAAAGAAAAGAACAACTTTTGCTTTTTTTTTTTTTTTTTAGACAGGTGAAGAAATTGTCTCATGCGTGCTCAACCCTCCTGCTATAGGACCTCAAAAGAGGTGGCCATGGGGAGATGCAGAACAGACAGATTCATGGTCGTTCTGCCCCATGCATCTCGACATCTCACACGATCCTTGAATGTTCCCACTTCCATATGTAAGGACCGAGGTCAGCTGCTTCGCTGTTGAGCAACTCTTTTCTCACTGAAGTGAAGAAAATGATTCTATAATTAAAATGTGGAAAGACCAAGTAAACTCTCAGAGAAAAGCAGAGGGAAGTTTTTATTCCTTCTGATAAGAGAAGGTGCCTTGATAGCACCTCTTTATTTACTAATGTGTGCTCAGAAATTGTGGACCCTGGCTTTTTACTCTCGCCAGACCTTCAACTCTCTTTTGCTAAGTTATTAGAGAGCAAAAATTTTAGGTCTTTTCCTTCCCAGTGACATTTGCTTTTAAAAACTTGTAAACACTGGGACTCTTTTTGAAGACTGACAAACCTTTGAGACTTAAGAGAAACAGGTGTTTAAAGGTGAATTTTTCAAGAATTCTTGCCCATGTTCTGGAACCACATCCTCGTGGCAGGCATGGACATGCCCCGCGAAGCTGCTGAGGGGCTGTGCTTAAGTGCCAGCCTGCTGCACCTTGGGGATCCTCTGAAATTTCCTGTTGATGCCCATTCTCTCCAATCTACTCCCAGCCAATGACGGAGCACAGTGAAGGTTCGAGAGCTGGGCCACTTCTGCCTGATGTGGGCTCCCCACTGGCCTGCTCAGGACTTTCTTGGTGGCTCTTCCTGCCCTGTTAAGTGCCAGATCTGCCTCACACTGGGAAGGTTCTTCCCGCAAGTCTTGCTTCCTCTTTCTCTTTCCCTTCACAGGGAATCTCTTGAATTCCTAATTCCATCTTGGCATCTGCAGTCTGTGAACTAGAGCAGACTCAGCACTCCATAAAGATTTGTTGTGCCAGATGAAGAAATCTCAGGATGAACCAAACCAACTCTCAGGGGAGGTGAAGAGATAGAGGAGAACCTAGACTGAGTACCCGTCATTTGTCAGTTGCTTGATCGTGAGTGTCTTGGTGAAGTTGGGTTAAAAGAGAAGTTAAGGTATGTTCAGGGGCCGGTATGTATTAAATACTCAGTAAATAGTAGGTATCCCTATTAACAAGAATTATACTGAATTGTGTGTGAAAAAGTCAGGGGGTAGGAGATACTGACGGCATGGAAGATGCAAAGAACCAGGCAAGAGAGCAGGTCAGATCATGGTCCAAGCAATACTCTGGGTTCAGCCACTGCATGCAGCTGAGAAAGCCCTGGGACCTGCTGCTATTGAAGTTTTGGGCCTTCTAGGAATGTTCAGCTCCAGGTGGCCCCAAATACTGATTTGTTCATTTTTCAGGGCTCTGTGGTTTTATAAGTCCCTAAATGGTTAATATAATGTTTGAGTTCAGTGAGATGGGGGAATATCAGTATCACTCTCTTAGTGGTGCTACTCCGGGTCTAAAGACAAGGCTCTATTTTCAATTTGGATTTGGGGCCCCAGCCGGAGATGAGAGGAAGAGGAGTGAGACCCTGACTCCTTCCTATCTGAACTTATTGTCAGTGAGAAGTCCCAGGCTTGGCGGTTAGCTTTGTCATCTGCTTAAAGTGCAACTCCATAGTTAGGCATGTGACTGTGGGCCTTTTTCAACTGTGGTTTGATTAAAGAGACTTTCCAGCTATCAGACACCATGCTGAAGGCACGCTCTTTACCTCCTAAGAAAAGGTAAACCATAACTAGGGAAACTCCTACGCAATACTACAGAGGATACAGAGCCCGCCAGAAAACAATCATCTCATCCTGTGGCAACAGTAAATAGAAAAGAGATTTAAAACAAACAAACAAAAAAAGGAATTACTTTTTAAACCAAGTGATTGTTCTCAAAGCCATTTAAATCATCTGTCAACAGTGACTTTCATAAGGCAGCTCCAGATTCCTTAGTAAATTAAGTCTACAAATGAAAGCATTCTTAATTTATTACATGCCAGCACATTTGCCACAAACATAATTAGTTTAGTCTCATAAGAGTGTGACTTCTGAGAGATTAATAAATCCATCCACACTTTCCTCAGAGTACAAGAGGTCATTTTCACTTGTCTATGCCTGATGCATGCTTCTCTTTTTGAAATGCAGTGAACTCCCCAAAGAATTGGTAGTTGCTTTTTTTTCTTTAACCTCAGGTAGTATTACATTTCAGCAGTGCTGAAGCATACAATCTGATATCTGAAAGTAATTAGAAAATCTATTACCATACCATATATTATGATGTAGCCATCTTAATCCAATATGTCATTGAAGGTACTGAGGTCACATGCGTTTTAAGTCAGAATTTCTCAGAAACTAGAAAGGCAATACTTGATATGTATACACACACACACACATACACACGTATATAACATATTTATCATATATATAATACTCCCAGCAGAGTCTGGGGGCAATACCCTGTAATATAATATTCATATTTTTGCAGCATAATCCTGGATATTAAAATAGGTTTTGTTACCAAATGGATTTTGGTGCTAAGCAGACCAAACAACAAGGACATGGAAGCATTCAGTTTTCGGAACTTTCTGGATTGCAGATAAGCAGTGGATCTGCAGTGAATTTGCATCCTAACTCCTCCTCAAAGGAGGGAACAGCAGATAAAGAGCTGCCAGGGATTTTGCTTGAAACTGAAGTAGGGGACTTTTAGTCCTGCTTTCTCCATCCTAATTCTTTAAGATTCATTTGCAAAAGGTCTCTTAGGCTGCACAAAATACACTTATCCACCTATCTTTGTGTACAAAAAGTAACTTGGAGGAAATGTTCTCTCACCACAATCGGCTCACTGAGCTTTATTTGCACCTCTGATTTGCATGAGCAAATGTGAACGTAGAGAATAAGAAATAAAACAAACATACAAACAACAAACAGCCCCTTCCAGCCACTACCCTTTGCCTACAGCCACGGAACTATTCCTCATTACAGTCTCCTTCCTGTAAAGAGGCTGAAGGTCGGTTTTACGTTAGACCTTGTGGGGTAGTGAAGGGGTTCATGTTATTTCCTCCTGTTCCTCTTAATCAAATGGACAACTATTTTCTCTATCCACTGAAAAAAAGCCGGTAACACAATGCTCAAGACAGTAACAAAAATGTTTTATCGTATCACTTCATTGGTGGGTAGTGGCTAATTTTTGTTCCATTATTCTTTTCCTTTTGGTGGGAACATTTGGCCGTGCCTTGAATGTGGAAGGTGCTCGTTGTGTGTTTATGAAGTGGGATGCAGAAAGCACTGTTACCCTCTCCGCACCGCACTTTTTGTTTGCTCGTTGCTTTTCAAAAGAAGTGTGTTTCCTCAGTGTTGAGGCAACTCTGAATCTCTTCAGGATTCTGTGCCAGGAGCTATTTATAAGTCCGGGTAGGCAGGTCCCACAGCCCTCCTTTGCGCTTCCAAGGGGGCTGTGGGCGTGTATGTTCTGTCGCTGCCAGTGATCTGTTTTGATCCTATTAATGAGGAGATGGCTGACTAGGAGCTGTGTTTCCTTTTCAGTTGTTCCTCTATATTGTTATGAATTAATTTCTGTTGGGTTTTGATAATTCTGTTATTGACAGACATTTGCACCTCCACACAATCATGTCTCTGCCCAAAAGAAGCAGTTTGGCTGATCGCTCAGAGTTACATGTGTATGTCTATGTACTCACCAGACAGAAGTTGCCCCCAAAACAAGCCCATTTGCTTCAACTCCTCATTTGGTTTTTACAAGTCAACTGAAATGTGTATTCTTGCAATGAAGGAAAGTTTCATGAAGCACTCCCATTATCCATGAAAAAGATAAACTGGAAATGGATAAAAGACCTCAACGTGAGGCAGGAATCTATCCAAATCCTAGAGGAGAACATAGGCAGTAACCTCTTCGACATCAGCCACAGCAATTTCTTTCAGGACATGTCTCCAAAGGCAAAGGAAACAAAAGCGAAGATGAACTTTTGGGACTTCATCAAGATAAAAAGCTTCTGCGCAGCAAAGGAAACAGTCCACAAAACAAACAGGCAACCCATGGAATGGGAGAAGATATTTGCAAATGACACTACACACAAAGGTCTGATATCTAAGATCTATAAAGAACTCCTCAAACTCAACACTCAAAAAATAGATAATCACGTCAAAAATGGGCAGAAGATATGAACAGACACTTCTCCAAAGACATACAAATGGCTAACACATGAAAAAATGTTCATCATCATTAGCCATCAGCGAGATTCAAATCAAAACCACATTGAGATACCACCTTACACCAGTTAGAATGGCCAAAATCAACAAGACAGTAAACAACAAGTGTTGGAGAGGATGTGGAGAAAGGGGAACCCTCTTACCCTATTGGTGGGAATGCAAATTGATGTAGCCACACACTTCGGAAAACAGTGTGGAGATTCCTGAAGAAATTAAAAATAGAGCTACCCTATGACCCTGCAATTGCACTACTGGGTATTTACCCCAAAGATACGGGTACAGTAAGAAGAAGGGCCATGTGTACCCCAATGTTCAAAGCAGCAATGGTCACAATCGCCAGACTGTGGAAAGAGCCAAGATGCCCTTCAACAGACGAATGGATAAAGGAAGATATGACCCATACATACAATGGAATATTACGCCTCCATCAGAAAGGATGAATACCCAACTTTTGTTATCAACATGGATGGGACTGGATGAGATTATGCTGAGTGAAATAAATCAAGCAGACACAATTATCATATGGTTTCACTTACGTGTGGATCATAAGGAATAACATGGAGGACATTAGGAGAAGGAAAGGAAAAGTGAACTGGGAGAAATCAGAGGGGGAGATGAAGCATGAGAGACTGTGGACTCTGAGAAACAAACTGAGGGTTTTGGAGAGGAGGGGGTGGGGGGTTGGGCGAGCCTGGTGGTGTGCACTAAGGAGGGCACGTATTGCATGGAGCACTGGGTGTGGTGCATAAACAATGAATCTTGGAACACTGACGAAGTGAGATGAGATGAGATGATAAGATGAGATGAAATGAGATGAAATGAGATGAAATGAAATGAAATGAAATGAAACGAAATGAAATAATCAGAACGCTAAACTTATATTTAATTTCTTTGGAGGATCAACATCCCAAACTTTTATTTAGATTATTAATCAGCTGTATCACCTTGTAGACACAAAATGTTTTGGTTGTTGTTCTAAGAGATAATCCTTATCTGTATAAAGCTCCAAACCACATGCTTAGCATTTTTTTCCAATAACAAAGACTGAAAGTTGGGAGAGACCCCGGAAGTAAACAGTCTCTCCTGACTCCCTCTTATGGGTCACACTGCAGTGACAGTCACACGCAGTGATCCCACCCAGTGTGGGATCTAACTTCATGCTCCCCACACCCTTGGGAGGAAAGTAGAGTTATTCACATCTGGCAAAGTAAGAACCAACAGCCCAGAGAGGTTAACTCAGGCATATGCTAACAAGGAGCAGAACTGGGATGCGAGTCAAGTTCTACCTGATTCCAAAATTGGTCTTTCCAGAACCATCTCTGCAAATACCCTGATCTACATAGTTTGAGGGAAGACAATTTTCCATATGCTATTGAATAGGATTGACCAATCCAGAACCAAAAAGGCAGAACTGACAAGGAAAAAAAAGTAGGTTTCTCTTTCCTAATATTATGTATTTCCTTCCCTACTGAGAGAATCAGGCTCTAGGTATCATCAGCATTATTAAAAATATTTATGTGGTGGAAGATGTGTAGAACTGTTAAAAATGTACCTAAACCTTATCAATCCAGTTGATGCCATGTCTTTTTCTTCCTTTTGCTCTTTAGATTTTCACCATGAAAATCAGGCTTCTGTTTCTAAGAAACTCTAAAAATATTACTCACCTGCACCTACCATGTTCTGCCACATTATAATCTTGGTTACAGCTCTAAAAATGTCAGAACAGAAGATCGTGAACTGAAGATGTGTCAGAGACAAACACATTTTAAAGGCAAGTTCAACATAACAGACTAAGGAAAAAAATCCAACTGTGAAGAAACTTGATGCTGACCTACAGCTTAAAAAAATCTGCATCCTTTATAAAACACAAAATTGTACAAGCACTATGATTAAAACTGCTAATTCTTTTTTCCAGTGTTCCCAAGTTGGCCATAAGATACATCTAGCCTTTTGCCGGACACCCTACTTCCTCTGGCACGAGTGGGATCCAGGCAAGCTAGGGTGGGCTGTTCTCATTCCAGAAGTTGGTAAATTCAGAAAGAATATGCTGCTGTCCTAGGCAAGTAATCATTCCAAATTTCAGAAACAGTCTTTGGTGGAAGTTCCACACACCTGTTCCCTCCTTACCTTCTCCCTAGTCCCTTCGAATGCAGTTACTTTGGCTAATTTATCCAAAATTGAAATGCAGGCACCGAGCCTTTCTCATCTTTTACAGGATTCATGATCAGAGTGATCTGCAGTTTATCCTCACCTCTCCTGTGAACTAATGTGTCAAAAATTTTACTGAGCAGCTTAACTAACCCTAGCACTACAAGATACTTCAAGACACTGGGGAGATAGATAAGTAAGAATTGACAGGAGCACTCATGGGGACATGTGAGGTGCTTTGAGAGCATAGGACTCCCCTTGGAGGATTAAGGAAGGCTTCCTAGGGGAAGTGACATTTAAGCAGGGTCCTGTAGCACCACCAGGAATATTACAGGACCAGCCAGATGAAAAGTAGGAAACTGGAGCCCTGAGAAAGAACCTGAGAAAGGCAAAAGAATTCTTACACTCGGAAGGACCACTACATAGCAAAGTCCAAAATGGAGTAGAGACTATGAGGAATTTGGAGAACTATAAATGGCTACACATGGCTGGGACAAAAGTCTCCAGACACTGGCAAGAAGTGGGACTAGAGAGATGAGCAGGGGCACCCAGTGGACAAGGAAGGTCCAGTTTTTGTTGGGTCTTGTGTGTCCTGGGCAAAGCATCTGGACTTTTTTTCCTGAGGGCAATGGGAGGCCATTGTAAGGTTTTAGCCATTCAGGTTTTAGGATAGGGGAAGTCTTATTTTGGGGGAAGATTTCTCATCCTCTAGGGTGTAGTGTGATCTACACATAACACTGGAAGCAGAATAATTCATTCTGGGTCTGTGGCAAAGAGCCCTAGTGAGAATCATCGCGGTTCTGCCTCACACAGCCCAGATAAGAGTGGAAAGAGAAGACGATGGATGGGAGCAATATTAATGAGATAAACTTGTTGTAACTGAGGGGGATTAGACCACAGGGATGAAAGAGTATGTCCCCTTCAGATCTTTGTTGCCTTTCAAATGGCCCTTTTATTTGGGTGATAGTAATATGGGTGATTTTTCATTTATAATGTTTATTGTTACAATATTTCTAATATTGTATATATTATAAAGAATTTGATAGGTGGAATATTTAGTAAAGAATTTGATGGGTGGGATATTTAGTGATTTAATTTTTTAAAAAAATGGTTAACAAATGTTTACTAGAATAATTATTGTTCATATATGACTGAATCATAAATCAAGATACATTTCTCTCATACAAGCAAGTTAACAACTGTGAGTTAACCCACCCATAATTTCCTTTAATTGAAATACTGATTTTCAGACAATGTAGAAGAATAAAATGACTACGTCAAGAAGAGTGATAATCTACATATTTTGATATTCTTGAGAAAAACAAAGAAAAATCTTTACATATTTTTGAATATTTTGCATAATTGTGGTTTTGTTTGTTTTTGAAAGCCAAAAATTCTTGGCCTTTATCCACTACTCCCGGATCACATAAAAATAAACTCCAATACGGAAACACACAGTACTGGCAATGCTGGCTTTGTGTTTCTTAATTCATTTTGATTGTTAATAACCAAAAAAAGAATTAGATCAAGAATGACATTTTTAAAAATGAGAAAATTCTTAGTTCCACAATATTTTTAAAATGTAGAATAAGTAATGCTTGTTGAAAACAGCAGAACTTTCTAGAATTCATAAAAATGACCTACATTCACATACACATAAATATGCATAAAATGAAATAATATATACAACTTTTTATTCAGTGAATAAAGATCAATATTATGACTGAATAAACATTATCCTCATTTCTGAGGCCACAGTTGGGAAATCAAAAAAGTACGTATGAGAGAAGGAAGAGCTCACTGAATTGACCCCCAAGTGACCAACCCTATTTTGTCAAATTTTCAGTGTCTCTCTGCTGCTTAATGATTAAAGTCTAAATTTCCCAGCCAATTTGCCTTTCAGCAGGAATACCCTCTGGCATCCAAAGTTGCTTTATGCTTCAAAAACACTGTATTCCGCCAATTTGCATGAAAATACACTGTGTTTCTCACATTTGCTTGTTACTAGTTTTCCTGAGAGTGACTTCCATTCCCACTCTATTCTACCAATCTCTGCCCATAGACCTGCTGTCTATCCTTTGAAGTTCAGTCTAAATGCCATTTACTCCTTGATAACTTACCAGATTAGGAGGACAAAACAATGCTTTTCCATTGTCTAGTCTTACTGTAAGGAGTTTGAACCATTTCTATCAAAGCTATTCCAAGATCTGCACTGCACACTGTCCTGAATTACCCATTCTGCTCTAGGCTGAGTCTATTGAGAGCACTGTTGTAAGTCTTGGATTCCTTTCCATTTCCCAGCATGGCATTTCTGCTAAGTCAGTGACTGAACTGAGCCTTTCCTAAGAGACATGGATTTTCATTCGGTCACTTAAGAAATTAATTCTTTCTGAAAGCTAGTATTTTTGAAGTACTTTTTAAAGGCTTGTTTTAGGATGTCATCTTTAATATTAATGCAAACCAAAAAATATATTATCTTGTTATGCACGGTTTAGCTCTATTGATACCTAATTCTTTATGCATACATTTGTATATGTGGCTTAAGGTATCATTCTAAAGATAAAATATAGCTGATTCTATTTTCCAGCATTCATAATATTAAACTAAGACAAGGAAGGGACATGTAGACCAGTTTTAAAAATCAATTGGATTTCTTTTAATGGAGACAGATATTAAGGGAAAAAAATCCAGATTTCCTTCCACCATCCCATCTCAATGTACACACACAGTTAAAAGTTGACTATTCTTGGTGGCTTTAAAGATAGGAACACATATTCTTTGATTCTTCCCTTGGAGAAATGGAGTTTAATTTTCT
Source organism: Nasua narica (assembly GCA_028533885.1). NCBI lineage: Eukaryota > Metazoa > Chordata > Mammalia > Carnivora > Procyonidae > Nasua > Nasua narica. Next base: position 128,608,213 of record CM052798.1, on the reverse strand, counting down.
TCCCCTTGCCTCTGGGCTGGACCTTCTTCTAATGAACAGAAAGCTATAGAAGTGATAGGATGTGACTGCCAAGATTATATCATAACCCTAGTCTCACTCTCATTTTAGTCTGTCTCTTTGCCTGTATCTCTTTGTCTCTCTCTCTCTTTGTGAGGACTTGCTCTGGAGAAAGCCTGCTACCGTGTCATAGGAGCAACCCTGTGGAGAGTTCCACATGAGGAGGAACTGAAGCTAACTGACTGAATGTGCCAGCGCTAAGAAGTATTCCTCAAGTACCTTCGGATGTTTACAGTCCCAGCTCACCATTTGACTACAACCTCCTGATCATTTGAGTCAGAATCACCCAGTTAAGCCACTCTTAAATTCCTTACCTTCATAAACTGCATCAAATAACTGCTAGTTTAGAGAGAAATTTGTCACACAGCAGTAGGTAACTATTGCAACTAACAAGTTCAAAAATATTTTTTTCTTTTCTTTCTAACCAAACATGATTTTTGT
>CM052798.1:128590948-128607215 GCA_028533885.1 Nasua narica | reverse complement strand
CTGTGAGGTATTGCCATTCCTCTACGAGCAGGGACCTGCATTCATGCTACCTCTTGGGTCAGGGGTCTGGTGACTAAAGTAACTTGCCCCTGCCTGTGGGAACAGCTGAATAGAATCTGCTCCTGAAATCCCTTTGGCCACCATTCTGTCACTGTAGTCCTTTAGATGGAGGGCTCTCAGCTGAGAGAGCTCACCTCAGCTTAGTTTGTATCTACAGCATCTACTCCATCAGAGGGGACCCATCCCATTCTAGACCCTAGTCTGTCTCACAATCGGCCCTGTCCCGCCTCCACCAGAGGGCAGACTCTTCTATGACCAGACTCTTTATGTCCAGTTACAGATCTACTTCACGGAGTTAAAAACTATTCCAGCATATCTGTAAGGTCAGGGCGTTTATCGTTCTTCTGATCTCCCAATACCGCTCCTGTTGATTTTCCTTAGTGTTGTTTTGTCTGCCGTGTCAGAACTAGCTGCGTACATTTGCCCTGATGATGACGGAAAGATATTCTGCTCAGATTATTCTTAGTGAATTGGAAGATCATAATAATCTTTTGTAAAATGAACACTACAGTGGCTGAGCACATTTGTTACTTAACTAGCATGCTAGTCTGCCAGTAAACTAACGTGGGCATCGCTACAGGGCTCTCATCAGGGAGTAACTAAGCGTGTTGCTCACTGAGTCACATTCTCCTTGCCTCAGATACTGTCTAGAAGTAAACATCTTCGTAAGCCAAAATTAACTCTTTCAGGTTATTAGGGAGCTTGTGGTGTTTAGCTATCTGTTTTGCCAACTGAAGAAAAAAACCTATTTGCACTGGTAGTATTCAGACTGGCCGATGATGACTGGAAGCTCAGGAAAATGTGAAGTAGACTTAGACTCTAAAGGTTCCTGCTTAGATCCACAGTGTATTAATTTGGAGGAAGAAGCTAAAAATCTTAAATATAATCAGAAGCAAAGGAGTTGAGAATGGTGGTTTTTCAGTATGAAAGTCCTAATCCTTTGCTCTTATTTATACAGCAAACCCAGCTAAATCCATTGAACAATACTTCAGAGATAACTAAGAATGTTCACGTGAAGCTAAAATTGTTTTGAGGTGGACCCTGGAATTGAGGGCTGACTTATAAAAGGTTATAGTAGAAAGATTTCTGAATTCCCAAGTAGAAACCAGTCTGCACTTCCCAAATCTGTTTTCTTGACAGTAAACATACCTCTCAGGAAAGCAGTTTAGTTCTTTAAAATGTACAGTGCCCACCACAGAAGAATCCAGTCAAAACAACTTCAGCTGCCCCTAAGACTTGTAAATGAGTGGCGTTTAGTGTATGTTGTCTTTGTTACACTTGGAGTGTCTGAGTGGTGCTTTCCTGCAAAATTGAGAGGCAGGTCCAAACCGACAGATATACTGTAATTTATACCAAATAGATTCATAAGTTAAATAATGTGAACCTTACCTTTTATGCTTCACGTCTTTTCCTGATTCATTCTATTTATAGTCACAGAGTTTGTTTTTTCCATTATAAATGAAACCTTTTAATAAGAGAAACCAAAGATTTAGAAAACTGTAAAGAAGGCAAAAGCAAACCCACCCCAAGTCCTAGCATCCAGAACAAATGTGACCTGTTACTGGTATTGTTACTCAGTTTTTTGCCAAGTCCTTAACATACACATTTTTTGATTCTATATATACCGTTTATATCTGGGTTCACATTTTTACATAACTTCTAAACATAAGCTTTTTTCAAGCTATTGCCAACTCTTTAGACACAATTTAATGATTATACAATGATATGCAATTTGCTTAGTTATTCGGCTAATGAACACTTAGTTTGTTTCCATTTTCCCCCTTCACTATCGTCAGTCAGGCTGCAGTGAATGTCTTTGTTCTTTATCCCTCATTGGCGTCTAGCTGAGAATGCATTCTGATAGTAACATCCCCTTGCTTCTGTTTCAGTAAGGATGCTTACAATGTGACTAGCATTTATTCTTTCCATTTAGCTTTAAAAAAAAAATGGCATAGCTAAAAGATGATAGGTTTTCTTACTATAAACATGAAAAGAAGCAGAACAATATCACACACTCTCAGATATACTGTAGGCTTATCTATGGCTTAATATTCCTTTACAATCCTGTGTTACTACAGGATGGAGCTATCTCGTAAGAAATCAGTCCTACAGAATTCACTCATGTAAGTCTACTATAAAAAGAACCAGGCTTTGCTATGCAACAAACAACTCAGCACAGAAACAGCTAAATAAAGGAATGTTTGAGGGAATCACTTTAAGAACATAGTATTTTATAATAAAGGACAAGTGACAGGAAAAAAAAAAGGAAAAAAAAAGAAAAAAAAAGAACATAGTATTTTATTAAGGAGCAAGTAGAACTAATGTCATGCAAATTACTCTGAACTATGTTTTATGATATATTCCATGTAATTCAATTTTCATAATGGGTTAGACGGCTTATTCCTTTGAAATTAAAAAGTCTCATTATGAACCTCTGAACCATTCTGAGGAATGTCTTTTTCCAAGTCTGAAGTTCTATGAAAACACAAAGGTTAGGAAATGACATGTAAGTTTTAAATGACCAAAATGTTTGCAATGGTTCTAAAAATGTCTAAGTGATCTAATTCTGAACCCAATAAGATTCTAAGCTTCGATAGTTTTACCTCAAAATCCTTCATTTGTGTGTATTCTTTTTGCTCCTCTCTCCATCACTGCCTATCCGTCCTACACCTCTAATCAAGCTCCCATATTAGGTAATGCTTTTGGGCTTGAAATTTTGATATATAAAGACTTACAAATCAAATCCTATGTAGGCACCTCTGTATTAATACTTATACACTGTAAAATTACACACAAAAAAGTATAAGGTTAAACATAAATATAGATATTTGAGAACTGCTGGATTTGATAATGGCATTGAATCAATATTAATTCCCTTGTACATAAGAGAACATAATTATTTGTAGAAACTGCACACAGAAGCATTTAAGGGTAAAGGGATATCATTATCTGCAATGTACAATCAAATGAGTTGAAGAAACATACAGAGAATGTGATAAGTGAAATAAAATGTTGACAACTGGGGGAATGGTTAGGTGAAGGTCACTTTTTTGTATATTGAAATTATTTCAAAATAAAGTTTTAAAAGTGCACGCACGTGTGTGTGATGTCCAGGCATTTCTTCTTGGCCCCATTGGATGGCCTTGTACGCTCCTTGGGTTTTATGCTTCAATCTGGGATTAACTGGCCCATACTATAGAAATAATGTCCAAACCGCTCTCTGGGCCTCTTTTTCATCCTCTTTTGGTCTAACCTCAACCCATATGTTGGTGACCTTCCTAAAGTATAAATCTGATGATGTCACTCACCTTTAAAATCCTCTGTGATTCCAAGTTGACAAGAAAACATAGAAACTTTTTAGATGATCACATGAGGCTTTTCATTGTTTAGTCCCTTTTCTTCGTTGATCTATGTTCTAGCCAACGGAACTACTCACATTCATAATTTTTATTGCAAATAGTGTTTCTTCTAACTGGAATGTTCTTCCTTTGTCTGCCTTTTCTACTCATACTTAATCCTTGAGATTTAGCCTCAAAATTTCATCCTCTCTAGTCCCTGATAATTCTGTAATTAGCCACTTCCCCCATAGCAACTATTTTATCACATTCTAATTATTTACTGTAGAAGTCTACCTCTAAATCCAGCTGCTAGAGACTAGCGATCGGACATACTCCTCTCAGTATGCAACCTGATCGATCTGTGGTGGTTAGAGCAATACCGGGCACATAACAATGAATGCCTGTGGGGAAAAATGAAGGAAGGAATGAACAGAAACCCACACCAAAACTACTGCAGAAGGTTTTACATGTTCTGTCTGGTGGCAAATACTACTTTACGAAAAGACCTGCTTAAATGAGGAGATATCCTTTATCCAAGATCAAATATTCAGTGTCTGAGGATAAAATCTTGAATTTAAAATTATTATAACTAGGGATGGAACTGGTTAAAAGCCCCAGGGTTTGGAATGCTCCCATGAGTACCCCTCCAGCCCAGCAGCCCTGACTGCCACATGGATAGAGGAGGACTGGATTAGGACCTTTATTTACACTGGGCTTTTGCCAGTGGCCTCTGAATAAAGCCAAAGATTTTCAGTTAATTGATGTTTGCAGTTGACTTTTAGTAAGTCTTTATCATCTTTCAGAGACTTTTTTTTTTTCAGAGACTTTTATTCCAATTTCATTTAAGCTTTCTCTAAGCAGGAGTGAGTATTTGAATTTTATTAAATTCCCATCTAGTGTTAAATAGGAGTTTTCTCCTCTAAGTTATAATGTAATCTTAGATTGATTTATTGTTGATTTTGGACCATTCTTGCATTTCTATACCATGCCTACATGGTCAAGACATTATTCTAATGGGAATGAATTATATCTGCTAATATTTCATCTGCTATTCTATATTTACCATCATAAGAGTAAGAGGTAACTATTGTTTACATGTAAATATTAAGCCATGTAACTTTTTGTTATGTGTCAGAAATAATTCCAAAAAGACATGGAGTCAAACTTACAGCATAGGTTGAGTTTAGATATGGAAGTTCTAACAGTTCTACAAAGTCAGAAATCCTGATAGCTAACATTTATTAAGTGCTTATTTTGTGCCAGTTTTTCTTTTAACTTTTAACCCATTTCCATCCTATTGGATTCATATGAAACAGAACTTATTATCTCCAACTTGTGGTTGAGGAACTGAGCCCTGGGATGCAAAGAAGTCAGGGTCACATGGGTGGTAAATGGGAGAGTCATGATTTGAACTCAGGCATTCTGGCTCCAGAGTCTATGTTCTTCACAATTAGGCAGTATTCCCCAGCATGATACTGGGGGAAACACAAACCCCAGAAATTATTTGCTCAAAGGTAGAATCTGATGTAATCATTGTTAATATGATTATTTAAGCAATGTAGAATTTATAAGAGAAATACCATAACTACATATCATCTATTAGTGTAGTAATATAGATTGGGGGAATAACTGTATTTAAGTATTTAAAAACTTAAATATTACCAAAGTAACAATTTTTTTTTTTCTTTTCAGCAATCTTGACACAGAAGAACTGTGTGGTAAGTTGTGGTATTTTGGGGGGAGGGGTAGACAATGAAACTCACTATTTGCTTTAGGATGAAAAAGAACACCATCTTATTTAAATTACTACATATCCTGAAATTAATGTCCTAGATTTGGAATATGGTAAAAGATAATTGAGTTCTCAAGGGATTTATCTTCATCTGTGAGTTTTACTCAAGCGTGTATTTCGCTGGAGAAAGAGTTGTGTCTCATTGATTTGTTCATGGAGAATTGTTTTGCACTTGGTACAATTAATTTAACAATACCGAATTCTCCACTAGTTTGAATATATTTTTACATTCGTGTTTAATACAACTACATTATTCTCTTCACGTATATTGCCTCTTACTACTGTTTTTGCAAAATTGACTGCTTTGACATATAAAAACAACTTTGTTCCATATCTCCCTAAACAGTTCTGGAAATGTCACTTGCAAAACAAGTTTCGATGGAGAGAGGAATTTCTCCAGATTCCTGACTTACAGCCTCTTCTACTTTCTTCATTCTCATAATTGGAAACAAAAGTCACAGGCTAGGAATGTGGAAAAGGCCAATATTTCTGAGATTTATTTTTTGTTATGAGAAAATTATGAAGCATTGTGAGACTATTCAGTGTGAAACAGATATTTTTCTCTGGACGTTGGGAGGTTTTAAGTTTTGTCTTTTATAGTGATTATATAAAATAACCTATTGTCCAAGTTTGATTGTCTAGGTTTTTTAAAAATAATTTTACAGATGAGATTCTCTGAAACTCCTAAAATCACAAGCACTTCCTGAACATCTTACAGTTCTTATGAATTTAAAGTTTATTAAATCATCACAAAGTCCATTTTACAATATTCAAGAGTAGTTGTCTTCCATTTCATTAAATGATAGAGCAATACCGAGTGAGGTTATGTCAGGACAAAATATCAGAACACAAGGTTTCAAGAAAATAACTGAACAACACAGACATGATAATCGCCATAAACTTTCCAATTTTCCAATGGTCATAAAACACTGTTTTGTCTTCATACATAGTGTCTCTCTCTTATTCAGTGAGAAGAATCCAACTGAAAAGCAAGTTGTATATGCAGAAGCAAGGTATCTGATACCAAAACAGATCATGATTTTGTTAATTATGAAACACTAATGAAGAAAAACAGGGAAAATCCTGACATGATTTACACATAATCCAACCATGGCCCATCCACACACGGGTATTAAACTGTGTCAAGTGGGCCAAAGGGCCCATGGGGACCATGGCAACCAGGCTTTCTAAAGAATAGCAATCACTATAAAGGTCGAGTTGTGGTCCATTCTCCTTCATGTGCACGTGGTCCCTGCCAGGGAAGTGGGGAGATGAAGTAGAGACCTGAGAAAATTATCTCGATATTTTGTGAGGTTAGGAGACCCATTTGCCTCAAGTGTCTAGATAGGTCAGGCCAAAGTAATGATTTCCTCAAATCATGCACATAATTATTTTCGTTTTCTACTCAACTTTGCCTAGGTAGGCATGTCTCATGAGAATAAGGGCTTTTAACATAAGACATTTAGTGACTCTTTGCCACTGTTTGCTACGCTGCTTACGTGTTGTCACTAAGGCATATTACATTATCCTCTCAGTATGATCCTGTATCTTCACTTAATCCTCTATAAAAAGTGTTTAATTTGTCTTCTATAATAATAGAACTAGATTAGGAACCTACTCTGCATTTATTGAAAAAGGCTTTGGTTACAATTTTCCCTATGCTTAGGGAACTAGTATATGGGTTTGTTTTTTGTTTTTTAAGAGAGAGCTAGGGGAGAGGGGTGGGGCAGAGAAAGAGAGGGACTAGGACAGAGAGAGAATCCCGGCAGCCTCCACTCCCAGCCAGAGCCTGATGTGGGGCTTGGTTTCAAGACTCTGAGATCATGACCTGAGCCAAAATCACAAGTCGGACGCTTAACTGACTGACCCAGCCACCCCTAGTATAGGGGATTTTAATGCAACCAAATTGCTCTGTATTTTTAAACCCAGTGATTATACTCCCAAACGTGTTATAATCCTCCTCCTCTCTGTTCAAGAACATGCATTTTAATTTCCAGAGTATAGTTTCATGTCTTATTATTTTGTAAATACACAGTAAATATTTAAGTTGGATTCTAATCAAAACCAAATGCTTCAGTGCAAGTGAGTAAAATTTTGTCGACTCACACCCCCATGATTTCCCCCTTGTGCACGGGAGGGATGGCACTTGAGCAGTATGGAAAGCAGCTTTCACGTGCTCTTTCAGAGAAGCAGTTAAAAAGTCCAGGTATCGGGCCCCTGGGTGGCGCAGTTGGTTGAGCGACTGCCTTTGGCTCAGGTCATGATCCCGGAGTCCTGGGATCGAGTCCCATATCGGGCTCCCAGCTCCATGGGGAGTCCGCTTCTCACTCTGACCTTCTCCCTTCTCATGTTCTCTCTCTCTTTCCTCATAAATAAATAAATAAAATCTTAAAAAAAAAAAAAAAGTCCAGGTATCTAGAAGTTTCATTCTGTTGCTTTTGCTTAGTTTGCTCATTTACTAAATTATGGACCTAGAAATCAAAAGCTATTAAAATAAAGTATTGGTTTATTTTAGTCATGAAAATAATATTTAGTTTTTAAAATTTAATAATACAGAATTACATAGGCATTTAAGATGGGACGTCAGTCTCCTTTTCCCCCCTCTCCCTTTCTTCCCTAATCTCTGCTGCTAACTACTTGGAGCGCCTCCTTCCAGATATTTTTATTCATAAATTGACATTGATACTTATGCCTTGATAGATAATTTTTCCAACAGTGAGGTCATACTATATGATCAGTATAGTTTGTACACTGTTCATTTTTTTTATTAACATATAATGTATTATTTGCCTCAGGGTACAGGCCTATGAATCATCAGGCTTACACATTTCACAGCACTTCCCATAGCACATACCCTCCCCAATGTCCATAATCCAGCCACCCAGTCCCTACCCCACCTGCCTCTCAGCCACCCTCAGTTTGTTTCATGAGTTTAGGAGTCTCTTATGGTTTGTCTCCTTCCCGATCCCATCTTGTTTCATTTCCCTCCCCCACCCCCCACGACCCCCTGCCCCATATCAGAGAGATCATGTGATAATTGTCTTTCTCTGACTGACTTACTTTGGTTAGTATAATACCCTCTAGTTCCATCCAGGTCATTGCAAATGGCAAGATTTCGTTTCTCTTGATGGCTGGATAGCATTCCATTGCATATATATACCACATCTTCTTTATCTATTCATCTATTGATGGACATCTATGTTCTTTCCATAGTTTGGCTATTTCCACTGTTCATTTTATTAAAAAGGTTGCAGATGTGCTGCATTCACCTTCATTTTTTTCAATCAAATCCCTTTTTGTGGATTTTCAGGTTATTTCCAACTTTTCACTTGGGCACACAGCAGGGTAGTAAATATCCTCATTTGTATTATCTTCATACTCTTGTATGAGTAGTTCTATATGGTAGATGCCTGGAGGTATAATTACTTGGTCAAAGATTCTTCAATTTGCACAGCCACCAGCAGTGTGGAGGAAGGCCACGTTATTCACTCTTCCCATAATTAGGGAGGCCTGCCCAAATAGTAGCTTTAGGCCATATCTTACCAATCAGTACATAACTCAAATTACAACTAGATATTTGTGTTTGAACTCTAGCTTTGAGTCTTGGTTTTCTGTTCATTCCGTCTTCAGCTATGATCTCGAATCTATCCAGAGTAAAATTATTACTTTCCTGATCCTACTCAGGGATGAAGGATAGAGGCTGCCCGAATGGCCTCCGTGGGACCCCGGGCAGTACTGAGAGGTACCCGAGCCAGCAAAGTCAAATGCTGGAAAACCCGAAGTCACTATTCCTCTTCCAGACTATTAGAGCTATGGCTACTTGGCACATTTATAAAATCACCAAAAAAGAGGGGCGTCTGGGTGGCTCAGTCAAACATCTGACTCTTAATCTCAGCTCAGGACTTAATCTCAGGGTTGTGAGCTCTAGCCCTGCATTAGGCTCCATGCTGGCTGTGGAGCCTATTTAAAAGAAGAAATAACCAAAAAGAGCTGTAAAACATTTTGCATGACACTCCCCACCTCTCCATTCCCTGTCATTTCAGTATTTTCCTTCCCATCTAGTACACTGCTTGGGAAGCTAGTAAGGGACATACTGTAGGATTCTGAACTCACGAGACTGCTTTGTGAGATCAGTTCCCAGGGCAACCTTGGTGGAGGGTGTGGGGCTCTGGTTCTAACTCGAAATTCTTAGGCCAAACCGGAAAACACAGCCCCTTGGAGGGGTAAGATGCAGACTAAGAAAACAAGACAAAACTTAGTGATGTGGCGACATCAGTTAAATATAGTAGGGAAGGGAGAAACTAACCTTTGGTTGGTTAGCATATTATTAGCAAAGATGTTTTATTGAATTTCCGCGAGGAGATAATTTGCTTTCTGACAGTCAACTTGTCGGAAACGTCTGTTTATAAATCATGCTCTATTCTTTCTTAAAACAATATTCAAACTCTTACCTTTTGAAGATTCTTCACTTAAACTAATGAGACTTGGTTGTATTTCCACGTTTCCATATGTGCTATACAATTCTGCTTTGTTCTTGTATCCCGCTCTTTTTATCTTTTGATACTATAGCAACTCATAGACTTCAAGAAAAAGTTCCCTACAAGCAAAAGATGTAAAGGAAATTCACCTATAATGGATTCTTTGGGGACTGTCCTGAGACAGGGCATATATTCAGCATTTTATCTGTACTTTGTGGATGCTGAGTTGAAAGGATAGATGTCCCCCTGAGAGGGTGTCCCCATCTTCACTCCCGCTCTGTTTCTCCTGCCCCATTGGGACGCATGTGAAGTGAAGCTCTGAGCCCAGGCCACAGAGGAAGCTTACATCTTGAGAATGAGATGGGGACCTGGGCCCTTTCTCTGGAAGGACCAGAGCTGTGCTGGCGCTTCTGGTCAGCCTCAGACCCTGAACTTACCTATATGCGGTTAGAATAGGAGACTGGAGCCAGAGTGCAGAGAGCTGAACGATAGAGGCTGCCTGAATGGCTTCAGCGTGACCCCAATGGAACCCACCTCTGATGCAGGCCCTGAGTGTGCCCCTGCGTGGGACAGTCGGTGGTGTTTGTGAGTGACGGATGGTTCCCACGTTTGGGTCACTTCCTCACTTCTGCTTCTCTGGATCTCCTGCTCTGTGTTACCAACCACTGGTGCTCCCCCAGGCCTGCACACTCGGGCCCCCCAGGCTGGAGCTCCCCTCCTTGCCCAGCACCCTTTCGGCTGCATAGCTGCCTTCAGCCCTCACATCCAGTCCCTGGACAAGCAATTCGGCTGGAGTTACAGCTTCCTATCCCAAACACCTCCACCTCCATTCCTGCCCCGACATAATGCCCTACCTCCTGTCTGGGATTTTACAGGATCTCCCATCTGGCCTGTGGCTTGAGTATCTCTCAGTGGGCCATGCTCTCAACAAACCAGAGTTTAATGAACCAGTATTTATTCTGGCTCTTTCTCTCTAAAGCTATGACTTCAGGACCAAACTCCTTTGCCCAGCTCACGCTGGCATTGTGATTCAAGTGAGGCACTGGAGCACAGTAACAGGAATAAAACCATCCAAGCTCAGTCACTTGCGAAGCCACTGCTGGCCTTCTTTTCCTGCCGGCCACGTCTTTGGGTGTGCAGACAGACTGTGGAAATTTCAAGTTCCTACCTGCCCTCCCCTCATAGCTTCGCCATGATGCAGGGTCCTTGTTCTGTGATGAAATCACTCCTGGCAGTTCATGCTACTCTTGTCCCTCCTGATGCCTTGTCACCAACATTTCTCAGACTTTCCACAGCGTATCCAGGATAACCTTTCTCCTGAGAATATTGGAGGAGGTCACTGTACTTTTCAAAATTGCCCCATCGCTTCTCATTGCCTGTAGTAATTCTCAAATTTATTCCAGGTCATAATCTATCCTGGCATGTCTGTAAAACATGGTGATTTCTTGGCCTTAATCCAAAGATTTTGATGCAGTGATGAGACCTTCTCAATAGTCCTTTCTAACAAGTACTCTAGAGCAGTGCTTCTCTAACTTAAATGTGCCTGCCGGTCCCCTGGGGGCATATTAAAATGCAGATTCTGACTCAGGTTGGAGTGGGCTTCAGATGCTACATTCTTTTTTTTTTTTTAAGATTTATTTATTTTAGGGGCACCTGGATGGCTCAGTGGGTTAAAGCCGCAGCCTTCGGCTCAGGTCATGATCTCAGGGTCCTGGGATCGAGCCTCACATCGGGCTCTCTGCTCAGCGGGGAGCCTGCTTCCCCCTCTTTCTTTGCCTGCCTCTCTGCCTACTTGTGATCTCTCTCTCTCTGTTTATTTATTATTTATCAAATAAATAAAATCTTTTAAAAAAATTTAGTTATTTTAGAGAGAGAGTGCAGAGGGGAGGGGCAGAGAGCAAGGGAGACAGAGAATCCCAAGCAGACTCCCTGCTGAGTGCCGAGCCCGACGTGATGCCAGGTTTTATCCCATGACCCTGAGATCATGAGCCGAAATGAAAAGTCAGATGCAGAACCAATTGAGCAACCAGGCATACCAAGATGCCTCATTCTGAGAAGTTCCCAGGTCATATTGATGCTGCTGGTCCGGACCACAGCTTGATCATCGAGGCTCAAGAATTCTCTACAAGATTCTGATGCAGATGGTCAGAAACTGGCCTGGACTTGAGGATAAATTTAGAGCACTAGCAAGGAATACGTGCAACATATCCAGCTTCCTCTCTCGTCACTGTTTTTTGGCATCCTGCTTTCTTGTTGCTTTTTCTCTTCAGATATTTTTCATTCTTGTCCTTTGTGTCTCAGCAAGGCTGACCTACATGTGCTCCTGCAAATACAACGAGATTCCCTGTTTCCATGCCTTTGTTTTCCTTCCTCTAGTCATCCAGCAGATTAAGTCCTATTCATGTGTTAGTCCAGGCCTTGTCATGCCTGCTCTGTGAATCTGTCTCTGATTCCCTGCAGGTGGACTTCAGCATTCTTTGACCTAAATTTTTTTTTTGGGGGGGGGGGGGATTAATCTGAAAATATCTTTATTTCACAGTAGGGTACTGCAGTGTGTGATTTGAAGTCTAATCAACATAACGTTAATTTCAGGCATATAACAATGGTTTGACATTTATTTATATTATGAAATGATCACTACAGTAAATCTAGTTAACATCTATCACTACATATAGTTTATTTGGTAACAAGAACTTTAAGATCTATTTTCTTAGCAACTTTGTTACATAATACAGTCTTATTAACTATAGTCACTGTGTTGCACTTTACATCCCCATGACTTATTTTATAGCTGGAAATTTGTACCTTTTGACCACCATCATTTATTTCACTCACCCAGCAATCTCTTTTCTGTATCTAAAAGTTTTTCTTTTAATTCTACAAACAAGTGAGGTGATAGACTATTTGTATTTCTCTGACTTATAGTACTTAGTAAAATGCCCTCAAGATCTATCCATGTTGTCGCATGGCAAGATTTCTCTTTTCATGACTAAATAATATTCCATGGTGTATATATAACTACGTTTTCTTCATCTAGTTATCCATCGATGGACACATACTTGCTTCCATATCTTGGCTATTACAAGTAATGGTGCTATGAACATGGAAGTACATGGGGTTTGTTTTTTTTTTTGGTTAGTGTTTTTATTTCCTTTGGAAAATATCCTGAAGTAGAATTGCTGAATCATACAATAGTTCTATTTTTAATTTGGGGGGAATCTTTCACACTGTTTTTTGTAGTGACTGCATCAATACATATTCCCACCAACAGTGCACAAGCGTTCCCTTTTCTCCACATTTCCCCAGCACTTACCTACTGTCCTGCTGATAATACCTGTTCTAACAGTTGATATCTCGTTGTGCTTTGATTTGTAATTCTCTGATGATTAGCTGTGTTGAACACCTTTTCATGTACCTGTTGGCCATGTGTATGTCTTCTTTGGGAAAATGTCTGTTCTAGTCCTTTGCCCATTTTGGTTTTTGTTGGTTTTTGCCATTGTGCTATATGAGTTCTTTATATATTTTGGATATTAACCACTTAACCACATGTATGATTTGCAAATATCTGCTCCTATTCAGTCTCAGTAAGTTGCATTTTCATTTTGTTTCCTTTGCTTTGCAGAAGCTTTGTAGTTTCATGTAGTCCCATATGTTTGTTTATAATTTGTTTCCTTTGCTTTTGGTGTCAGATCCAAAAAAATCATTGCAAAGACTAATGTCAGGGAACTTACCATCTATGTTTTCTTCTAGGAGTTATATGGTTTCAGGTCTTAAATCTAAATCTTTAATCCAATTTAAGTTGATTTTCATGTATGATAAAAGATAGGGTCTCATTTTTTTTTCTTTTGCATATAGGTGTCCAGGTTTCCTAGTACCATTAATTAAAAACACTGCCCTTTCCTCATTATATAACTTGGCTTCTTTGTCATAAATTAATTGGCCATATATGCCAATTTGACATATTTCTGGGTTTAATTCAGGGCTATTTTGTTCTAGTGATCTATTGTGTCTTTTATGCCGGTAACGTACTGTTTTGATTGCTATAGCTTATAATACAACTTTAAATTGAGACGCATGATGCCCTTCAGCTTTTTTCTTTATCAAAATTGCTTTTACAATTTAAGATCTTTTGTGATTCTATACAAATTTTAGGATTTTTTTTCTAGTTCTGAAAAATGCCATTGGAATTTTAATAGGGTTTGAATTGAATCTGTACCTTGCTTTGGATAATATGGCCTTTTTAACAATATTCTTCCAATCTCTGAGCACAGACTAATTTTCCATTTATTTGTCTTCAATTTTTTTCATCAATATATTACAGGTTTTATAGGTTGTATGCAGTTTTTTTACTTTTTTGGTTAAGTTTATTCATAGATATTCTTTAAATGTGTTTAAAACTGGGATTTTCTCTTATTTTCTGGTAGTTCATTATTAGTGTACAGAAATACATCTGATTTTTACATATTGATTTTGTATCCTGTAACATTACTGAATTTATTTAATTGTTTTTTTGATAGAGTTCTCAGGGTTTTATATATATATATATGTCCTGTCAAATAGTGACAGTTACCCTTCCTTTCTGCTTCATGCCTAATTTAATTGCTTTGGCTAAGACTTCCAATAATATGTTGAATAAAAGTGGTCTTGTCTTCTTCCTGCTCGTAGAGAAAAAGTTTTAACTTTTTAGCACTATTATGATGTTAGCTGTGGGCTTGTCATATTTGTCCTTTATTATGTTGAGAAATGTTCCACGTACACACATTTTGAGAGTTTTATCATGAATGGGCATGGAGTTTTGTCAAATGCTTTATTGATTTTTATTGATATTGAGCCATCCTTGCATCTCTGGAAAAAGTCTACTTGATGGTGTATGATCCTTTTATTTAATTTATTTATTTGACAGAGAGAGAGATCACAAGTAGGCAGAGAGGCAGGCAGAGAGAGAGGGGGAAGCAGGCTCCCTGCTGAGCAGAGAACCCAATGTGGGGCTCAATCCCAGGACCCTGAGATCATGACCTGAGCCGAAGGCAAAGGCTTTAACCCACTGAGCCACCCAAACACCCCTGTATGATCCTTTTAATGACTGTTGATTTCGGTTAGCTAATATTTTTGGGGGATTTTTGCATCTGTGTTCATCAGGGATACTGACTTGGAGTTTTCTTGTAGTGTCCTTGTCTGGGTTTGGTAGTAGGATGATATGGCCTTATAAATTGAGTTTTGAAATAGTCCTTCCCTTACTCTTTTTTTTTTTTTTTTTGAAGAATTTGAGAAGAATTTGTATTGTTCTTTAAATGTTTGGTAGAATTCACCAGTGAAGCCATTTGATCTTGCACTTCTGTTTAGGAGACTTTTGATTACTGAATCAATTTTCTTACTAGTAATTGGTCTATTCAGATTTTCTATTTTGTCATGAGTCAGTCTTTGTAGGTTTTTTATTTATTTTCTAGGAATTTATCCATTTCTCTTAGGTTGTCTAGCTTGTTTCAGTATATTGTTGTTCATAGTAGTCTCTTATGATCCTTTGAATTTCTATTGTATCAGTTATAATGTCTCTTTCAATTTTGATACTTAGTCCTGTCTTTTTTCTTCATGAATCTAGCTAAATGTTTGTTAATGTTGTTTATCTTTCCAAAAAAACAGCTCTTACTTTCATTGATTTATTGACTTTTTGGTCTCTATTTCATTTATTTCTGCTCTGATCTTTGTTATTATGTTCATTTTACTAACTTTGGGTGTCATTTGTTCTTTTTCTAGTTTCTTGTGGTACAGAGATCTTTCTTGTTTTCCTGGTGTAGGTAGGCAGTTAGCCGTATGAATTTGCCTTTTAGAACTGTTTTTGCTACATCCTGTAATTTTTGATATGTTGTATTTTCACTTTAAATTGTCTCAAGGTGTTTTTGGCATTCTCTTTTGATTTCTTATTTGATTCATGGTTGTTCAGAAGCATGTAGTTTAATCTCTACATATTTGTGAATTTTCATTTTCGTCTTGTAAGTGATTTCTAATTTTATACCATTGTGGTGAGATAAGATGCTTGGTATGATTTCAGTCTTCTTAAGTTTATTAAGAGTTGTTGTGACCTAATATATTATCTATCCTGAGGAATGTTCCATGTGTACTTGAGAAGAATTTATATTTTGTTACTTTTGGATGGAATGGTGTGTGTGTGTGTGCGCGTGTGTGTGTGTGTTTGTGTGTGTATGTATGTACATACGTACATGTGTATACATAGTCCATTTGGTCTAATGTGTCATTTAAGACCATTGTTTCTATTGATTTTTCCATCTGAATGACCTATTCATCAGTTGACCAATAAGTGGCATATTAAAGTCCCCTACTATTATTGTATTACTATTTCTCTCTTAGATCTGTTAATATATGCCTTATATATTTATGTGCTCCTATGTTATGTGCATACATGTTTACAAATTTAATAGCCTTTTGGTGGATTGACCCTTTGTTATTACATAATAACTTTTTCTTTTTTTTTCCCCAAATTTGTTTATTTTAATTTTTCAGTGTTACAAGATTGATTGTTCATGCACCACACCCAGTGCTCCATGCAGTACGTGCCACTCTCGATACCCACCACCAGGCTC
>CM052798.1:128531788-128590448 GCA_028533885.1 Nasua narica | reverse complement strand
GAAAAATTAAAATAAACATATTTGGGGAGAAAAAAAAAGTTAGCCGTTACAATTCTGAATTAGATGAACTAAAGTTTGGGGATTCCAAATGTAAGCTTGTGGTACCCTAAGGAGCCAAATACAGGGAAAAATAATAAATTCTTAAAAATGAATAATTCAAAGTTAAGCAGCAGGAACATACCTTGGCATATGCCAGGTACAATGTTGAGAGCTTTACCTGGTGTATCTCACATCCTGCAACTCTGATTTCATGATTCCCCATTGTACGAGGAGGGGACTAGATCTTAGGTGAGGTTCAGTAACTTATCTGAGGTCACACATCTAATGAGTGGCAGGACCAGGATTCAAACCCAGGTACATTTAACTCAAGAATGTTCTTAACCACTGGATATAGGAATCCTAGACTCAATAACAAATATTGGGAGTCATCAGCACACGGGGGCACTCAAAACCATAAGAGCAGTCAGACTACATAGTGTTTGTAGTAGGAGCCATAGATGAACCCTCATTTGGACTCTTCCATCAAAAGCACATGTCCTCACACCTACCGAAGCTGAGGATACTGATCTCTCCAATTGGCTTTTCCTCCACTGAACTCTCAAGTCACATGAGGGCAGGTACTTACTCCCACTTACTGTATAACAAATATTAAAAATAGGAACTGACACAAGGCATGGACCTGATTAATACTTTTTGAACTGAATCCTAGAGATGGCCATCATCTAGGACCCCAATAGAGAACAATCCCAATTTGTGATGGAGAAAAAAAAAAAAAAAAGAACCTGTGAATATATTTACCAAGGAGATAAAAGATCTCTATACTGAAATCTGTAAGACATTGATGAAAGAAACTGAAGACACAAATAAGAGCATGATAGTCTATGCTCATGAATTGGAAGAATATTAATGTGTCCATACTATCCAAAGAGATCTGCAGATTCAATGCAATTCCTATTAAAATTCCAATGGCATTTTTCAGAAATAGGAAGAATAATTATAAAATGTGTATGGAACCACACAAGACCCTGAATAGCCAAAGCCATCTTGAGAAGGAAGAACAAAGCTGGAGGAATCATGATTCCTAATCTTAAACTATATATATATTACAATTATATAATAAAATAGTGTTATTGGCATAAAAACATGTATCAATGGAAAAGATTATAGAACCCAGAAATAAACCCATAAATATACACAGTCAATTTATGTCAAAGGGACACAAAAGGGAAAAGAGAGTCTTTAATAACTGGATAGCCACATGCAAAGAATGAAACTGGGCCCCTGCCTTATACCATATACAAAAACGAACTCAAACTGATTAGATGTAAATTTAAGACTTAAAATGGAAATTAAAGTCTTAAATTTAGGTCCTTCAACAATAAAACTCCTTGAAAAAAATATAGTGAGGTAAGCTCCTGGCCACTGGTCTTGGCAATGACTTTTTTTGGATTTGACATTAAAAGCAAAGGCAACAAAAGCAAAAATAAACAAGTGGGACTTATCAAACTAGAAAGCTTTTACACAGCAAAGGAAACCATTAACAAAATAAAAAGACAAGCTATGGAATGAGAGAAAATATTTGTTAGTTGCACATCTGATAAGCAGTTAATATAAAAATATATAAAGAACAGATAAAACTCACTAGCCAAAAAACAATCTAATTGAAAAAATGCCAGAGACTTGAATACATTCTTCAGAAGACAAATGGCCAACAGGTGCATGACAATGTGCTCAACATCACTAGTCATCAAGGAAATGCAAATCAAATCCACACGAAGCTATCACCTCACACCTGTCAGAATGGCTATCATCAAAAAGATAGTAAATAACACGTGTTGGCGAGGATACAGAGAAGAGAGAAGCTTCATGCGCTGTTGTTGGGAATGCAAACTGGCAGAGCACTATGGAAAACACTATGGCGGGACCTCAGAAAGACTAGCAATCCCACTTCTGGATATTTATATGAACAGAAACCTGACTCTTTGAAGAAATGAGACACAAAAGTAGGAAATAAGGCAGAAGAAGACACAGTGAGAGGAGTTCAAGGGAAGAGAGAATGTTATAGTTCCCCAGGCTGGAACCAACAGGCAGAAAAGAAAGAGGAGGTAACAGGTGGAGAGACGCCAAGCAGAGACAGGGAGGAGGAATCTGAAACACAGGTGTAACCCTGACGAGGGGGAAGCATATTTCTTTGTCCAAGCCTAAAATTAAAACAAACAAAAAAAAAGACATCCACTGGGTTCATATCCGTGACTGTTTTCTAGTTTTTTAGATGTTTCTAAATCTGGCTGAGCATCTGAACCACCTGGAGAATTTTTTAAATGGAGATTTTCAGGCATACTGCTTAAGAGATAATGTTTCAAAAATTCAGGACGTGGCTCAAGAAGCTCTTCTTTAAAAAGTTGCCAAGGTGATTTCAGTCAGCAGCCTTTACTGCTAGCACTAGGTCTCAAATCAAAGTATTTCTTAGAAAGGAAACAATCCGCAAAGAATATCGGCTGCACGGTCAGGGGTCGCTTAAATGTATTACAATTATACACGCCATGTTAATAGCATATGTGCGACAATTCTATCAACATATATATCCTCTATTACTTACCTCTCTGGCTCTCCAGAAGTCCAAGTTCCATCTAGTAGCAGATGGAACCTGCGTATACAAAAAGTCAGGCTCCAAATAAAAATAGCATCTTTGACCTTGCTCTCTCGTAAGCCATGCACAATGCCTAGTGGGGAAGACTGACTTGAGTAAAAACTCTCCGGAATCATGCTCCCGTCCCTTTGCCTCTCTCCTCCTCTCAGAACGTACTACCCACGTAGCTTCAGGGTCTCAGTGGCCGATGCAAAGGCTTACTTGTATCGCTAGTCCTGTCTTCTCCCTCCCTCTTCAGTCCGGCTTCCTTTGGGGCTCTTCCGGTCCGCCAGGCTGCCGGTGTTGATAGAGCTGAGTGGAAACACATGGAGCACCTGGGAAACAGGCTGCGGAGCCCGGGGCCCAGAGATTCTCTGTTACAAGGAGGGGCCCGTGAGTTTGCATTTCTCTCAAGCTTCCAGGTGATGGTTCCAGAACTCCAGGCTGAGTAGCACGAATGGAACCTGCCTGCAGCTTCTTTTTCTTGGTCTGCTTTCGACCTAAAAGCCTAACATCAGGAGCCACAAGCACCACCTGTCCCCTGACTCCAGCCCGGCCTCACTTGCCCTAAGCTGTTCAGGGCGCGTGAAGGAGAGTCTCCCCCTAATTAACGTGAGGCATTTGTAAATAGATGGACTCCAAAACCTACCACTCGAGGTAGGTTAACACAGGATGTTTTCTCCAAGGCTCTGATTTTGAACAGCTTTCGGTACACAAATAATGTTAAAAATTGCATCTTGCATGTTAGGTCAGGTATAAGAGTTGCATCCAGGGAAGACTACAATGGATCTATGTTTTACAGACATTCTTTTGCATGTAGGGAAAAACTTCACTTTGTCTTTCCGGTTGTGTCCCTGGAAGGCAATACTGTAGCGGAGGCTCAGGGAAACATAATAAAAATTTACCAGACACTGTTTTCATCAGCCTGAGATTTATAACTGCCGAAGCATAACATAACCACAAGCAGCTGCTGTGGTTTACGACACTCTTTACTGTTAGAAGATGTTGAGCTCCAGTTGGCTGACTGACATCCATACCTTCCAGAACATGAAAGCTGTCCCACGGCTCATGTTCTCAGAGGACAATGAATGCTTGACTCTTTGCCCTTCCAGCTCCCTTTTCTGTTTTGTTTTCTGCTTCGTCTCCGTTGCTCAACATCAGGCCCCCTCCCCCGCTGCCCCCATCAGAGCTGCCAGAATCTGCTGGGGAGTTCTTCCCTTTTCTTTTTCTCTCTTGTTTTTTCTTCCACCTCCTGCTATTTCTCAGACCAGTTAATTCTGACACTGAAAAGATTCGTCTTTATAAAGGAGTGGACTGCATCCCTTCCATTCTTCTGTACCATCCTCCCCTATCTCTGGGGAACCTGCCCTCAACTATATGTTTCTGACAGAGCTGTTGATCGTAGTATCCCAGTTCCCCCCTACCTCAACCCAATCCACTTGGCCACATGCATGTGCACGAAATACTTTCCTCTCCCCTTGGCTGTGATGAATGGCCCCAAAGCGAGCACATTGTGCAAGTGAGGCCATTCACTGTACTCCTTTGGGATCTTATGTAAGGTATCTTAAGAGAACAGCTCCCTCTGACCTCCAGAGGGACTCAGGTAATGTGATAGAGCCTCACATGACCTATAGCCACTCGCCCTACTCGCCATGTGGCAGAAATCTTCTCTGTGGTAGAATGGACTGGGGCAATCCTGAGAGAGAAACAACTGGAGAGAGGGGCAGGAGAAGGCATGGACAGCATGAATGAATAAATAAGAATAACGACTCCAAGTCCCTAGAATCTCTGGGACAAGCTTTACACCAAGAGTCTCTGCTCCCTAGTCAGGGAATCAATGAATTCTTTCTCTTTCTCTCTTCCTTAATCTACTTTGAGTTTAGTTTCTGTCACACGTGGCTGAAAAAGGACTGAGAATTCATAACTAATGACAGCACTTCTTTTCTAGCAAAGGGAAAACTAATGTTCCCTTCACAAGGGATGTTAAAATTTGGGACTTTTGCTAGCCCAGCTGCGTCTGCTCCTGAGTGGTGGTGAGCCCTTCGCTTCCTCCTTCCACCTCAGCGTTGTTTCTTGTCCAGCTCCTTCTCCACCTGGAACTCTTCCAGGAGCCTCACACACATTCTCCAGAGTAGTGTTTCTCAAACTCTCTGTGGGGAAGGGTGAGATTTTTAAAGTTCCATTTTCTGCCAGAGTGATAGTTTTGTAAAAAACCATAAAAATGAATTACTAGATCATGCGTTTTGATACTGTAGCAATGTAGAGCTGCTATAAAAGTTTCTAAATATTGTCAGGTTTTCTTATCTCAGGTGGACAAGTAACAATTTGTGGGCCACTGTCAGTCTGTGGCTGACACTTTAAGAAGTGCCAATACAGAGAGCTGCTATTGTGCACTGTGTGTGTGTGTGTGTGTGTGTGTGTGTGTGTGTGTGTGCAGACTGTTCTTAATGCCTGTTTTAGTTTTCAGAACTTTTCTTTTTTTTTTTTAAAGATTTATTTGTTTATTTGAGAGAGAGAGAGCACATGAGTGAGGAGAGGGGCAGAGGGAGAAGGAATCCTCAGGGAGACTCCCACTGAGCGTGGAGCCCGACATGGGACTTGGTCACTTGGTCCCAGGACCCAGGGACCATGACCTGAGAGGAAACCAAAAGTCAGCCGCTTAATTGACTGAGCCACCCAGATGCCCCCAGAATTTATTTTTAAGAAATATGTTTTATATTGGAAACATCAGCCCAGTGTGGAATAAAAACTGGAATCTGCTCTGGTTCTGTCACAAATAATAATAATAAATAAATAGTTCTGTCACTATGTCTAATCTCTTAAAACAATTGGATTTTACAAAAGCCCAATTTTAACTAAAAAGAGTTTATGATTCTACGTTTTAAAGCATTTCCAAATAACGTCAAGAAAGTATTAAACATTAACAGTCTCCCATCTCCTTATGTATTACTTAATAAAATTTCTAGATAAAGTATTCTGTTTTGCATCATATAAAATGGCTTCACAAATAAGAGGGTTTCACAAGAGGGAAAAGTCTAAGTTAAATTTCAGAAAACACCTATAGATTTTTATAAGTATACAAAGAGCATCAGAAAACTGTCTTAATTTAAGAAATTTTGATATGACTAGGAATGTCTAAATCTTTTCAAAAGATGAAAAGAACTAAGAAACATAAGGGCTACTTTGGAGAGTAGAAAAAAATGTAGCATTTGGGGCATGTTTATGCCTTTCTTTTTATGTGATAAAAATTGTTATGCATAACTCTGGGTTTGCCTCTGAAAATGCTTGATCCTTCTTCCTAGTATTTCTAAAATTCAATCTTGTTGGCTTATTTTAAACATCACTTTCCCTTCCAGAATTCAATCTTTTCATCAGGCAAACAATATAAGAAAGACCAGTAGAAACATTCAGAAAATTGTTCAATCTAGTGGAGAAAAATAGCTTTAGGAGTAAGAAACGAATTCTTACTTTTTTTTCTTCTTAAATTCAGTATCATGTTTTCACAAAATTCATTCAAGTGCCTCCTATGTATACGAGGGGAAATCAATTCTTCTGGGATTTATATATGTTTTTGGAAAGGACAGAAGTTGCAAAAAGCAAGCACTATATTAAGTTAAAAAATGCAAAATGTTAGTTGTAAGTGAAAAAGGAGAGAAATTATTGTGTGGTATCGAGATATATGGTATCAATGATCCCCGGGTCCTGGGATTGAGCCCCACATCAGGCTCCTTGCTCAGCAGGGGCTTGCCTCTCCCTCTGCAGCTCCCCGTTAGAGTGCTCTCTCTCTATCAAATAAATAAATAAAATCTTTTAAAAAAAAGATATATGGTATCTATTCCAGATTTCTTATGTACTATTATCAAGTTTCTTATGTTTTAAATTTTTAAAAAAGATTTATGTATTTTAGAGAGAAAGGGAGAGTGAGAGCAAGTAGAGGGATGGGGCAGGGGAAGAGGGAGAGAATCCCAAGCAGACTCCCTGCTGAACAGAGACCGACATTGGGCTTGACCCCAAAACCCTGAGATCATGACCTGGACCCAAATCAAGAGTCACATGTTTAACAGACTGAGCCACCCAGGCACCCCAACTGATGTTCTAAATTTTGTATGTGAGTGGGAGGAGGAGAAATAGGAAGAATACTTTGTAACAACATTTTGGGCTTTGCATGCATTTTCTGTCTCCAATATCCAGTAGAATCCACCCTATTTAACTTATTAATTTATCCAGTCAAAACATTCCCAAAGAAAAAAACATTTAAATTCAAAAGTCTACGTACATATGCTGAGCAATATATTCCTCCAATGGCCTGCATATCTCCCTTCAGGACCAATACACGAACCTACCTTACTGTTTTGCCTCATAAAATGCCTAATTTTACCAAGATTTCCAAAACTCATTTTTGCAAGCTTATTTCAAACATCATGCCATTGAAAGCTTCATCTTTATCATCAGGCATGCAGTGTGTTTGTTTCAGCGGGTAACAATATATGACGTGGCATAATATTCCAAACGCAACACAGCACCTCCAGTGACAACTCTGTTTCCCTCCTATTTCATCCTCTAGCCATGCCGTTCACTTCTAATAGGGGCATCTATGATTTCCAGTCTCATGTGCAACCCAATGATATTCTTATATAGCCTAACAAATTCATGCATCTGTATTTTCTTTTTTTAATCAAAAAGTAGCATGCGGTACAGGGCATTCTATACTTTGCTTGATTTACTTGGCAATATATCTTGGACATCCTTTCTTTTCTATATATGGTGTTGTCTCAATCTTTAGTAGCTACATACTTTTCTATCAAATGAAAAGTGCCATAATTTATGTACAGAGCCCCCATTCAAGGAGTACAACTGTTAAAACAGGCTCCCCCCAAACTAACCGAGAGGTCATTTATATAGAAAGAAGTAGCACGTCAGTGTGCTCATCTCTGACTACTCCTCCTAAGTCTCTGCAATTCACTACCGTCAGGTGATGTCCTGTTAATATACCAGCCCCATGCTTCATGCCTGGGTTTGAACCTTACTGTGAGGCAGTATCCCGTAGTGGGTGAGAATCAGGAGATCTGAGTTTGTGCCTGGCTCCACCATTTACTAGATGTATGACCTTAAGCAAGTTACTAACATTTCTAGGCTAGAATTCCTCATGCATAGTTAGGAATAATAATTATTATGCCTTTCTCAAAGAATTACTTGTGAAGACTGGATAACCCAATATATGCAATGCCTTTAGCTCAGAGCCTGGCACATAATTAGTGTCCCCCGAAGTGGTAGCTCTTATTCCAAGGGATATTTAGATAATTATGCTTCGGCAGACCAAAGGGGTAAGAGGCTCTTAGTACTTTGCTATGTGACAGCATTTTCTTTACCATTAACCATAGTAGTACCTGTTATTAGTAGAAGGTGGTACATGGCAAGGCCTAGGCAATCCTATTTCCATGTTATGATTTATATTATGGCAAGGGTAAGAGAAGAAATGCATAAGATGCTCTTTAGTCTTTTATCTTGCCCCATGTCGAGAAAATTTTGCATGCTTGCTTCTTTGCCAGAAGCTCAGATGAGGGAGGGAGAGGTAGAACTGTATGTTCTCACTGCCGGTCACACTGGATTACTCTGAGGGAGAGAAGTTCCAGTTAACACAGCCTGCCTTGTGGATGCACCTCTCTTTGTCCCTGCTACGATCAGAGCTGAGACACTGAGGGGAGTGTCTTCAATTCTCCTTCCACATAGAACCAGCTCCAGCAGAGACCTCATCATCACAAACTCTGAGGGGCCAGTGGGGGTACTATCTGATCGTTACTGAATGTTAATAAAGAAATTTGTAGAAGCCCCTTTGGACTGATGATGTACTGAGTACTCAGAATACTGAGCCTTTCCCTCATAGTCTTATAGAAGAAATCTATTAGTCAGTGTGAGACCTGGAAAGAAGAAAAAAAGATCACCTCTAATGTTTAATAAAAAATTCTCCCATAGAGGGGCACCTGGGTGGCTCAGTG
The DNA here is from genome assembly GCA_028533885.1 of Nasua narica. Lineage (NCBI taxonomy): Eukaryota > Metazoa > Chordata > Mammalia > Carnivora > Procyonidae > Nasua > Nasua narica. The sequence continues at coordinate 128,581,823 of CM052798.1, read as the reverse complement.
AGTTAAAGCCTCTGCCTTCAGGTCATGATCTCAGGGTCCTGGGACTGAGACCCACAGCCGGGTCTCTGCTCAGCAGGGAGCCTGCTTCCCCCTCTCTCTCTCCCTGCCTCTCTGCCTACTTGTTATGTCAAAGAAATGAATAAAATCTTTAAAAAAAAATTCTCCCATAGAGCCCAAGGCTTAATCTCTCTCACATCACCCTTACGCTAGTAGGCATGTTCCTACCTTCATAACTCTATTCCTTCTCTCCCCTGGACCTGGAAAGACCCCTTCCTTCCCTTCCTCCTTCCTTCCTTCCCCTCAGATTGTCATGTTGAGCCCCTTCAATGCCATGTGTGTCTTATCGTCTTCATGATGCTGTTTCTGAACATCCTAGCACTTCTTTACTTCTACTCTCCTGAACCCTTGGCTGTGATTTCTAGCCTTTTCTGCAACACTGAGCCCAATGAGGATCTGATTACAGGTGTGAGCCTTCTCTATCCATTTACCCACCTGAAAATGGCATATGTACACAAACACAAAGACCAATGTGGTAGTTTGAGGACCTCCTAACCACCCTTGAAATCCTAGGGTCCACAGCATTTCTCTCCAAATCAACCAATTTGGTACAGCCTTGTATTGTTATTTAGCTGATAAACATAATACATATGTTACCTCCCTTCTACACTGGTAAACTCCTCAGCTCTTAATTACTATCATTCTTGGTGTTCTATAAATATCTCTTAAGTCGAGGGCTGTCCTAGGAGTTAGGGGTGCACCAGGAAAAGTAACAGGTCATCATGCAGATTCCAAACCTTTCCTGCTCATTAGAATCACCTAGAAGATTTAAAAATACTAATGCCAAGCCCCTGCCCCCAGAGTTCTTACTTCATTGGTCTTAGGTATAGTCTTGGCCTAGTGATCTTTTAAAAAGCTCTCAAGTAATTCTAATAAGCAGGCAAAATTGAGAACCACTGGTAGGTAATAATAGTGAAATTTCTTTAGCCAGACTCATGGAGTTTGACCTGAATTCTCATACTTTCATTATGAGTGATCTAGCCATTATTTTCAGGTTGTTTTCTTCACGTTTTTGTGCTCTAGCTTGGCTATGTCAGATGACCCTGTTTCTGGATGTGGCACTAGAAGCAGCAAAGAAAGTCTCAATGGAAATATTCACTGAAAGAAAGTTGGGCAGGTAGAACATATTTGGTAATGCGGTCTCTCTGATTCAGCATCCTCAACTTGATGCTACCATCAAATGCACTTGACCGACTGTAATCACATTGCACTCTCCCCACATTCCTTTTTTAAGCATTTTCCTGTGGGAGATTGGCTTCAGAGGGAACAATTTCCTTAGTAACACTTTTGTGAACTAATCATCCATGTATAACTATATTTTTCTCAGGTTCAAATAGTACTATCTGTATTTTAGGATTGCTGCAAATTTGAATAGGTAAGAAATGATCTATTAAACATATGCTTATCATTAGAAAAAAATTGTGAGCTTTATTTTAATTGGGTGAATAGTAGTTTCCTTTTTTTAAATCAGGGGTTTTAAATTTTTATTGTATTTTTTTTTAAGTAGGCTACATGCCCAAAATGGGGCTTGAACTTATGACCCTGAGATCAAGAGTCCCATGTTCTATCAACTGAGCCAGCCAGGCACCCTGAACACTAGTTTTCTAATGTTTTTCTACAAGGATGAAACTGAGAAGATAAAATGGAGTACGAATTTAAATTTGTATCCCTTCCCCCCACAAAGCTAAAAAACATACTCTAAGAAGTAGCCGTGAGTTTCTACAGGCAAATTAATCAATCTGTAGTCAAGTTGGGGATGGGTGGGGAAACACTTTATGATAAGAAAATTCAAATTGAAAAAAAGAAAAGAAAACTCAATCTTTGAAGACACAAAGTTCTGGTTTGATTCCCTGACGCACCCATTACAAGTTGTATGACCTCGGGTAAGTTACCGAACTTTTCACGGCCATGATAGATGGTGGTAATTTAAAAGAAGGTAACGGCATAAAATATTTAGAACAAACAGTGCTCGGTACAAAGTACGGATGTGGCAGATATTAGCTTGCACTCTTCCTGACATACTTTCATATATGATGAAATCAGATATTTGCCCACAATGAGGGAGCAGGTAGAGTATCAGGCAGAGACTTTTACTGATGCATTTCTCCACAAACATCCCCTTCCCATGCAAGGAAACTAGGAACAACAACAAAAATATATTAATTCATTTTAACTTATTTTAGTGAATGTGCCACTGAATCCTGTGTACTGGGGAAGTAAAGAAATACAAACTATTAAAAACCAAATGGGAATTTAATGATTTCAATGGAAATGAAGAGACCTGAACCCCACTAACAACATATACAAAGAGTACTCAAGTCCTAGATCTCCTGTTCCCTAATGGCAGGAGGTCTTTCCTCCAAGCTGTCCAATAAAACCATAAAAATTGTGATTTTATGGTGTTACATATCTATCAGCTCTCTGTATGCATGACAAATAATGCTGACATGCTTCTTCTTCCTCTTCTCTCCACGGTTCACGATCTGCTCCAGACCGCCAGTACCCAGGGCTCCGTGACATTACACTGGATCCCTTTAAGCCGTAATCTTTCTCCACTAATTTTACTGGTTCTTCACACGACATGCTTTGGTGAAATATGCTGCTTTGTGAACAGGGCCGCTGTCATTTTATTGAAATTAATATCAAGGAGCATTACTATTAGAGAAGAGATCTTTCCCCTTCCAGAGCAACTTCATCAATCATATTGAGTTAGTTCTGCATTCAAGAAAACAAGCCTTAAAATCAAACAAGTAACTAAACTGTCTTTTCCTATTCCACCTTATTTACTCTTTTTTCTCTCTAATTTCTCCTTTCTGCTTCTCCATTTCTGATCTTCCTCTCTCTGTGTCTTCCTGACAACTACAAGAGGAAATTCAAACGATTTGATGTTAATTGAGGACTGTTCTCCTTGACAGGTTATACTCTTTCCTCTTACAATTTTTGGCAGATTAAATTAATTCTAGATTCTCTCTCTCCCTCTTCTTCTGCCCCTCTCCTCCACCCCACAAATAAATAAACTATAGTCAATTCTAGTCCGGAAAATTTGGCATACAGTTGGCACTCAATAAATTACTATAGAACGAACAAGTAGAAAATAGCATCAACTGAAAAAAAATATACTTGATTTTTTGGATTGATGCATTCTCATTATAAAAGGTACTTACAGCTAAATTTCCTGTCTTAAATTTTTGCTATAAAAGACTGAAGACCAGCCATAGTTCGTTTCTCACAACAAGCAAACTATAAAACATTCATGAAAGTATTTTTTGAGGTTTCTAGAACTAACACAGTTCCATCTAAACAGAAATCAAGCAACATTCATAGATTAAATCTGTTATGACATAATTACTGCAGGTTCCATTTCGATGACAAAAACATGTCTGTCATTTTCTCTCTTTGTGAAGCATCAATAGTTAGTGAAATAATTACTCCTGAACTTTCAGTGTTAACCCAAAAGTTATTTTGTTAAAATAACCCCAGGAAAGCATTAGGTATCAGTGGCCAAAATGTAGTCAGCCATACTGATGACATGGGTACCTAAAAGATACCTATTAAAATCTAAGTTGGCAATGCTGCTGGAGTCCTTCTAGTTCTGAAAGGCTACCTTACATAAGTGGCATTAAAATCAAACACAGTCTTAGCTATGTTCAGTGTTAAGTTAGCACTGGCACGAAAGTAACTAGGTATCATTTTGTGATAATTAAGGATATGTCACTTTTCCTTCACTTAGCCCAGCTTTATCTCTGCTTCACAGAATTCGAGATGTACCAGGTGGCACTTCATTCTAGAAAACCCTGTGGTCTCCCAGCAACTCAAAGGAGGATATAGTGTTACTTTGTTAGCTTTTAAAAATCATTCAAGGAAAATCTACTTCAAAAAATTAAGAACATAGAAACACTCAAATAAGAAAAACCATCATGCTGTTTGGAACAAAAAAAAACATTGCTCACTTTGGAAATTGTATTCTGTAACTTTTACCAGACTAGTGTCTTTTGATTTTGCATAAAGACAAAAAAAAAATTGCAAGTCTCAAAATAATCCAAAAAAAATCAAGTGAAAGCAGTTATAGTTCAAATGTTTTCTTAGTAACAAATATCACTTGAAAATTGCATAAGTTTTTACTCAAATAAGTATACTTAAGTATATAAATATGTAGCTTGTGGCTCATAAACAATTTTTTTCAATTAATGGAATTTATTGTCTATTTGTACAAAATACTACAGTCAATGGGAAATGAACCAGAGCCTGCTTTTAAGATTTTTTTTTGGAAGACCAAAATAAACACCTGCAAAACTGAAAGTATACTAAAGCATATTGGAAAATACTAATTAATAATGGTCAAAATAAATATATAAGTACTATATGCATAGTAGGTATTTTAAAAATATGAACCAAAGTCTCCCCATGTGCTTTTATGCCTACAACATCTACTGTTATTTCCTTCTACTGACTAGGTCCCTGCTGTTTTAGAGAAGCAAAGACAGGGCAGGCCACAAACAAGAGAGGGGATGGTTGTTAATTTAATGTGTCAAGTTGGTTGGGTGATAGTGCCCAGAAATGAGGTCAAACATTTTTCTGGATGTTTCTGTGAGAGTAACACAGATTGTCCTTCATAATGTAGGTGGGCCTGACACAATCAGTTAAAGGCTTGGGTAGAAAAAAAAGATTGATCTCCCTCAAACAAGACGAAATTCTCTAACAGATGGCTTTTGAACTTGAACAGCAATACGGGCTCCTCCAGGCTCTCCAGGCTGCCAGCCTACCCTGCAGATTTTGGACTCTCTGGTCTCCAAAATTACATGGGCCAATTCCTTAAAATAAACCTCTTTCTACATAAATATAGATCTCATTGACTCTCCGGAGAACCTTGACGAATACAAAGGTCCAGATTCTTGACTTTTGAGTCAAGGAAGAAAAAAGATTTAGAAGAATACAATTCAGTAACAGCTAAGCCTCCCCATCCCCCACCTAGATACAAATTCTCTAGAATAGAAGAGGAAAACAGGGAAAGGGAAAGTGAAGAGAACTGAGATTCATGTGTCATCTTCCCTGAGAAGGTCATTTACCCGGTCCTCTCCTCAAGGCCAAGTCTGTGAGGTGGAAACGGTAGTGGAAGTGATGTCTTGGTGGTAGAACCCTAACGAAGCTTGAAAGCTGACAATAGGAGGCTCGGTGACTCATCTCCAGATAGACTGTGTTCCTTCTCCATCGGCCTGATGGGAGCAGCAGATCTGCCTGCGAGGCCCCGAGAGAGCTTCACAAAACTGCCTGCGCAGAGACCAGTTTGGGAGCAATCCAGGGATCATCAGGATCTGTGAGCAGGGCAGAGACGCCGCAGGGAACTGGGAGACACGCAAAGTGCTAGGGACCAAGAACAACAGAATCTGGTAAGGGAGATTCCGACTGCACTCCTGACCGGAGATCAGATGGAAAGGAAGACAGAGCACGGAGAGCTGAACACGGAGACAAACACATGCCCCTCTTCTCTCACGGTTTTGCATCAGGTAAGGCCCCATCCTCACACACCATCCCCAGGAATGGAGGAGAATGACCCCGCATTGACTGCGATTACATTTCCACCCCTCGGCCGAATGGAGGCTGGAAACTGAAATTGTTAACTTAGAGGAAAAAAAAAAGTTACATATCCCATTTCCTGCCCACTTGAGTTTCTGGTCTGTTAGACCCATAAGCCAGGAGACAGCATCGAAGAGAAAGAAGAGGTAGGGATGGATTCTGGAGACACGGATTCTAGCCCAGGCTGACGCAGCCATAATTTTGAGAAATGGCTTATCTTCTTTGAACTCAGTTTCCTCAAATGTAAGATGGAAGAGTTAGACCAGGATTTCCCTGAAGAAGCCAGATTTTCCTTTTCTTTGACATAGACTGTCAGCGATCTAAAACTATAAATGGAAACATTCTGCTTAAAAGGAAGTACTTCTGTCTAAAAATCATGCTAGATTTTGTACCTGCATAGTTTCTAGCCCATAGCCAGTGCTTGATACAGATCTGTCTGAGTGAAATGAAGCCAATCTCTGAGTTCAGTGTTGCAACTATCCTTGGGGTCCTGTCACCTAGTATATCTCACTGTTCTGGCTGATGAGCAGGGAATAGTTCTAACAACAGTCAACAAGGCCAATGAAAAAATCATCAAATTCATTCCTCTGCTCCAAGCTAAAAAATCAAAGATTTTCCACTTGTGACCCTGGAAATCATAGCTGGGTCTGAAATTAAAGAAAAAAACAACAACAGTAGAAACAGAAAAAGATTCTTCCCTCCTTCCTTTGCTAGGGCAAGTGTTACTTATAACTCTCCTGGATATGAAGAGGAAGAGAAAACCAGTAGTAATCCATCCATTCAACCTAAGGAATGACTCTGGAGGGGACACAAAACAGTAAACTTTACATGTTTCTCTCTGTCCTCATCTGCCCTGTTCGAGGGCAACTTCTCTAGCACTTAGAATCACGTACCATTTGCCCTGTCCTGAATTCCTTGGCAATTTTAGTAAAGCCCTTAAACACACACCATGAAAATCATTGAGAAAAACAATAAAGGAAAAATCCCCCGGCCATCTCAATGTCAGCATTGTCTCGACTTGGCAGCATTATAGAAAATGTCCTACATTGGAAAAGCCTCTAAGAGTGGTTACAATCTCTAGTCATGCACAGTGCTGAGCTAGACAGCCCAGGACTCGTTTGAAGAGCAAAGAGCTCTCGCAGACAAGATGTTCCAGCCCACATAAAACAAACAGCAAACAGCAACCAGGAAGCCCACCCACACAGCCAGGCCCTTGAGAGCCTGCTGACGATTTTGGTCTGCAGACAGCTTCTACAATGTGAGATGTAGCTCCTCCAATCCTCCCTCCCCCCGCAGCTCTTGTCCTTAAGGGATGAGAAACAATGGAAAAATTCAGAAAGCAGTGACTTGGCATCTGTTCTTTCGGCATAGAGATTTGTATCGAATACAACTTTAAGCCCAAGGACAAAAAGCCTTTTGACCTTTAAGATCACCTTCTTAGGGGGCTCCCTGTGACCCACCTGGTAGAATTTTCCAGAGTCTACCTTGGTACTGCACTGCATAGGGTCTGGACTATGAAGTGTCCCACATGACCTCTCAGGCCTGAGCTATCTCTGTGTCCCCTTTTCTCTGATAATTCCTTCCAGGATCCAGATTGCTTTCCTTTCATTTCAAGCTGCCGCCACCCCAGTTCCCATCAGGAGGTTCTTCTTAAGACAAACCCAATACGTTCAGTTCCCCCTCTCCTTGATGTTCTCAGCAACAAGTCTCCAAGTCTCTTTCCCTGCTGTGAAACTTAACCCACAGGAGAGAGGGGAGGTGGAGTCCCTAATGAGGATGGCAATTTTTCCCCCTTTTTAAAAAAAAAAATTACTTTATTTAAATTCAATTAATTAACATATACTGTATTATTAGTTTCAGAGGTAGAGTTCAGTGATTCATCAGTTGCATACAACACACAGTGCTCATCATGTCACATGCCCTCATTGATGCCCATCACACATTTACCCCCTCCCCCCACTCCCCTCCCCTCCAGCAACCCTCAGTTTGTTTCCTAGAGTTAAGAGGCTCTTATGGTTTGTCTGCCTCTCTGATTTCATCTTATTTTATTTTCCCTCCCCTCCCCTAGGAGCCTCTGTTTTTGTTTCTTAAATTCCACATATGCGTGAAATCATATGATAATTGTCTTTTTCTGACTGACTTATTTTGCTTAGCATAATACCCTCTAGTTGGGGATGGCATTTCTCAACTCTCTTTTCCAGATGATACCCAGAGACTCAAGAAGCCTCCAATATTCTCCTGTTTTTAGTAAAGTCCAGGTCCTTTCGACCCTCATCTACCTCTAGACTGTGCTCATCTCTTTTTCAAAGGAAGTCCATTTTCCAAGCTACTGTTGCCTGCCGAAGACATGATTAGGAAAAAAGCAATTTCTATCAACTGGAGTTCACATTTCTAAAGCTCCTCAGAAAGGGAGAGTTTAATCTGCAAGGCTCTCTGACCAAGAGAGTTCATTTCTGTGCACATTTTCCAATCAACTATTTCAACTACTTGGTCGTAAATTGATAGCTTCATCACAACTATTTTTGTTCTTTCATGGTAACACCTCTTGAAATATGAGACTTCTATTAATTGAGGACACCAGGGCCCATGCCACAGATACCAGGAATATCCCTCACAGAAGAGTTAGGACAGCGTGCAGAGAACTAAATGAATGGGACAGCTGCCCAGCCATTATCATTTTCCCCCATAGGAAACCAGGAGACAGCAATGAGCAAAGACTTTGGGATTCATGTAGTTCTGCACTCACAAGTACTACTAACCCAAGTTAAACAAAGTTTCCATATTTATGTGGCACCTTCTGTGGTTGCCAGACTAAACTGCTTCTTAACGTTTGTTTCATGAGTTTTCATAATTTCCTGCCAGAAAATATTATTAGCACCACTTAATATTCAAAGATAGTAAAACATTGAAAAGTTTGCTTGGCCAAGGCCTTCAGAAACAAAGTGAAGATTACCATTCTGCCAGACACCAAGGTAGTGTATAAAGGCTGATTTAGGGGCACCTGAGTGGCTCACTCAGTTAAGTGTATGCCTTTGGTGCAGGTCATGATCCTTGCATCAGGCTCTGCACTCAGTGGGAGTCTGTCCTTCTGCCTCCTGCTCACACACTCTCTCTCTCAAATAAACAAATAAAATCTTTTTTTTTTTAAGATTGATTTAATAGGATGCTGTACAGAGTAATGCTTAAGAGCAGGACTGCCCAGCCTTACCTCTCACTCTCTGTGTGACTTTGGGAAAATTACTAAATCTGTTTCATGAGCAAAATGGGTTTACTCATAGGTATTTTTTGGTAAAGATTATACAAGTTAATGAAGGAAAGTACCTTCACGTAAATACCGGCACGTAAGAGTCCTCTGCATTACTGATGCAGAGTATTGATCATCCAACATCTTTTCAGATCAGAAAGATTTAAACGTACTCAGAAAGACTAGGTTTTAAAATGATGATTCAGATAAACATTTTTTTCAAGGATAGCTGAAGCAGAGTCTTAATTGGCCTTTCTGTCTCCAGACTTGTCACCTCTCATCATTTTGGGGAGACCCATCTTTCTAAAATAGAAACCTAGTGTAGTCACTTCCATGATTAAGACACTTTGGTGGCTCCACTGTGACCTGAGGGTAGAAATCCAAATGCCCCACTGCATGACAAGCCCTTTCACAAGGGACTCTCTCTGTCTCTCTGGTCCCTCTCCCCAGCACCCTCTTGAATTCAATGATTTGGGTAGACTGGATGTCTTTCAAGACCTCCAACATGCCACACTCTCTCTTACCCAAAGCTTCCCTATATGCCATTCTCTTTGGCTGGAAACTTCTCTCATCTCCATCCCTACTCGCATTCAACACCTCTTCTTGATAGTAGACTTAACAAGTCATTTTCAAGAGGTCTTGACTGATACTTTAGACTAGGTTAGCCCCTACCCTAACTCCAAAGCAGTTATATTTCTCTGTCATAATTAATCAAGTTACCACTTTTCTACATCCCCAGCTAAACTATAAATCTCTTGTTCACCACCATACCCTGAGTACCTAGCACAGTATCTGGCAGTATCTTAGTAAAGACTAACACTTTATTGAAAGAATGGTAAGTTCGGTTGGTATGGACAAGACAGAATCTTAGACACAGGATGACCTCAGAGTTCAATTTATTAGCCTCCTCCTCTCCCTAATCTCTAGGATCCTCTTCCTTGGAATTCCCAGGAACTTTCAGTGAGTTTTTGTGGTAGCCTCTTAAAATATTCAAGCTCTTTTTTTTGCTGTATCAGAGTTGACATAAAATTATTCAGGGGTGCTTGGGTGGCTCAGTCAGTTGAGCATCTGACTCTTGATTTCAGCTCAGGTCATGATCTCAGGGTCGTGGGATCGAGCCCCATGACAGGCTCCACACACAGCACTCCACCTGCTTGTCCCTCTCCCTCTCCTCCTCCCTCTACTTGAACTCTCTCTCTCTCAAATAAATAAAATCTTTAAAAATATATTCATAAAAGGCTAGGGGCTGACTTAAAAGTTAAGAGGAAATGTGAGTTTTGTATGGTGGTTCTTTGATGTTTTGGCACCCAACACTGAGTGTCTGACACAGTGTATCAGCCATCTTTCCTCTTTCCCCACCAAAATTAAAATATGTAATATCTATAACATTTTATATTAAATTTCTAGGGATTCATGTTACCAGTAAAGAAACCTTGTGTCAAAGACTTTAAATAATCAACCGAGGACAGAGATTTCCTGTGTAATCTATGACTGTGATAGGGGGATTTCTGTTGTGGGCTCTAAAATCTCAATTACCTTATTCACCCTAAAGAACAGTTCCAATCAAATTCAATGAGAGTAACAATTTTTCATACATTCTTTTCATTGGACTATGTCTCTCTGAATATCCTCTATATTAAAGACAAAATCCCTTTGAAGTTTTGTGAACCAGCCAGGACATAAACCCAGTTAGCTCCATGGACAATAAAGAGATTTTGAAATGTAAAATACAAAGGGCAAGAATTCAGGATTAGGAATTCAAAATATAAGCAGAAATGGAGAGCCAATTAGAATAAATAGCAGAACAAAAATTCAAAATATGGAGACCTCTTCCAACCCATTCTAATTTAAGTGACTCTGGTATAGTCATAATCTTTGAATACCAAGTTTAGAGCTGGATCAGACCAAGAGAGAGAACGAGAGAGAGAGATTGTGAGTGAAAGAAACTAGATGGTGATAGGAGCTCAGAGATAGTACACACAATTCTATTAAATCAATAAGTAAGGATAAATGACTAATTTCTTGCAAACTTGACTGGAATAACAGTTGTCAAATTCAAACCTGAATTTTCACTTGGAAACTATATAGTTCAAAAGAAAAAAAGAGACAGAAACTCTTTGCGCCAGTTTCCAGTCTGTATCTATTAATTTCAATCTGATGGTGGCGAGGAGGGGAAGACAGAGGGAAAATCATTTGTGCAAATGATTAAAATCCTATTGTTTTCCATATGTAGATTTCTAATTACTCTGAGTCATTGTTTTTAATCTAAAGTTCATTAAAAACAGATTTGCAGAAAAACTTAAAAATAAAATTAAACCATTAAACCCATTAGTGAATGAGTCAAGAACAATATTCAGCTGATATCCATGCTGAGCTTTCTTCCTATTATACTCTGAGTTCACGACTAAAAGCTCTTGCTAGTCTATTTTCCCCCCACCGAGAAACCTTTTAAGAACAGAAAAGGGAGTATAATATTCTATATAGTAGGAGCTTTTTTTAAAGCAGGGAAACTTTGTTTTACATATAAATGCAGATCTACTAAATATACTGAGGCAAAGAACATTCTTAATTTAAACATTTTTGTCTGTTAAAATAAAGAAATAATTCACATTTATATATTAAAATTAAATTTCATGGCTTTTAATTCACGGGAGTAGAGAACTATTTTAAAAGAGAAATAACTTTTCAGAAGTTTGAGGATTCAAAGCCAGACTCATTATTTACTCTACCCCCCACAGAAAGAGTCAGTGTTCCTTTTTCATTTGACAGGATCTGTTAGTAGCATCATCCTTTCTATGGTCAGTCAGCCAGGATCTAAATTCTAAAAATCACCAGTAATGTGCCGTTGTATGCTTTTCTTACACCAAATCAATATATCCCATTCCTATAAGCAATCAATCAACTAAGTACTTATTGAATGTAGTATACAGCAATTACTGGAAATAAAAGAAAACCATATTCTTTCTTCAAAGGATTGCATGATTTAGATTTAGAGACAAGATTAATATGCTTATGAAACAATTAGCAAAAAATAACAGAAGATATATAATTAATGACACTAGGTGAAAACATACACTGAAATTATAGAAATTTGGAGAAAAGATAATCAGGAAAGAAGGAAAGGTTAGTGAATACATCTTAATAATACTAAGAATCATGATCACTATTTTGTGTCAGGTATTTACATATTATGGCTAACCTTTGCAAAATGAGTCTTTTCCTGGGCTGTATTTTACAGCCAATGAAATTAAAGTTCAATTACAAGCAATGACCACCTAGAGTCCTCACTGCTAGATAGTGGAGTGATTTAAAAGCCCAACTTTGACCAGTTGCTGAGTTCTTTCCACATTGCAACATTGCTTTTAGGAGTTAGGTGGATCTGGATGGCTAGAAAACTTTATGAGGCAGAGAAAAGGGGCAGGATCATTCAGGCAAAGTGCATAATATGAGATATGGGGAAGCAGGAAACCATCCCTTCTCCCTGAGCCCACTATATGTACCAGAGACTGTGCTAGGTCCGGTAATCACTACCAAGCAAAGCAGTCATGACCTCTGCCTTCATGTAGTTTATACCAGGGAGGTGAGCATGAATCAAATAAACACATAACAAATGTAAAATTGTGCTTCAGAGAAGAGATACATGCTACAAGAAGAAAGCAGAATGAGAAATCTAACCTAATAAGAAAGGTCAGGGAAAACTTTCATGAGATGTATAGATGTGTATATAATTACTTAAATACGGGAAAAGATACAGAATATCACAGTTAGGTGGTAGAGATTGGTTATGTGGGGTGAGATACGCGTGGATAGAGGGAGAGGAGAAGAAATCCAAGAAAATAGCTTTCTGTGATTAAAACAGAATGCACCCAGAAGTATGGCAACCAAATAATTGGTAAAGTCAAGGTGGTAAAATTTCAGGTATTTTTATGCTTTCTTAAGATTTCTGTATTATTTGAATCCTTTTAACAGTAAGTATATGTTATTTACATAATTCTTTATGGTAGAGCGAAATATATTCCTTAAGAGACTGCTCTTGAAAATATGCATTTCAAAAGGAAGCAATCACTTTCAGACTATTTATAACCTATATTTATTTCAAAAATTCTGAAACCTGGAGGTAACATACAGAAAAAAAATTGTAAATACTCCACCAAACTGACATTTTGAGAAAAATGCAGTTGTAAAAGAGAGAGCTTGTCTTTAGATAGTGGTAGTAACCATAAAGAGAATTAGATGGATTTGTAAGATAAATGATCTGGGGAAAAAAAAAAGACAGAATTGGTTGGTGCATTAGGGGATGGGGAGAGAGGAAAACATCCAAAGAAGTAAGCGTATTTGAAAAAGATCGGGGTTAACATTTTGCTGACTTGATTTCATCCATTTGGTGGATATTGGTGAGGTAAGAAAGAAGACTGCATTTATGTGAATAAATAATTCACCTAGTTTCCTCAGTATACACTTTTTGTTTTGAGTGGTAATCGACTTGACTTTACCACCAGCAATTGTATTATGACTGATGGGAAGTGAGTTCGGTAAAAATTAAAAGAGAATTCACGTTCTTTATTGGGAGGAAGAGATGACAACCAGAAAAGAATTCTCTAGATAAGGTTAAAAATATAAGATGATCTGAAACAGCGTGAAAACAAAAGCCTTTAACACAAATGACTAAAGGAAACAGTACAACTCTGTGAGTGCTCTGAAGAACAATGGAGAAAATGAGGCAAATGCACAGTGACAGAATGGAGGGCGGTAGGGAACGAAGTCCAAAAGTAGGAGATGAATCCCAGACACAAAGGTAGGATGGAGGGTGGGGACATGTGCAAAGAATGGAAATAATGTCCACAAAGAAAAAGAATAACATCTCTACATTGTGGCAACTCCCACACTGTAAAAATCCTACATAATGATTATAAAAAAGGAAAGAGATTAAGGCAGCAATTAAGGCAATTACCTCTATACTGTACATCCAAATATATTCTATTGCTGGAGAGAATGAACCACATTTTTATCAAAAAGAAAATACCTGAAAGTGATTTTTAAAACTGGCTATGGAATATTTTGACTTCTGAGAGACAAACTAGCCGAAAACCTGAAAATTTACAGAAGTGGACTGACAATAGGCTTGACTTTGGTTTTTAGGTAGCCCTGAGAGAATCTCAGGCCCTTACATATCATATCTGTGAAACCTTGGGCAATTTATTGAACTTTCTGTATTGGATTTCTTAACTGAATGTGAAGGAGAAGGAGAAGGAGGAGGAGGAGGAGGAGGAGGAGAAGGAGAAGACTTATCTATTTGATCAGTGAAGATCAAATAAGATGATGCAAGTAAACGCCTGGCACATGGCCATTCAATAAATTTACTTTTCTATTCAATTAAAAATTAAACATTTCCTCAATACTTTTTTTAGAAATTATATATGAACTACCTTGACACAAATTTGGCTTGTCTACCATCAGAGAAAATTGAGACCAATTTTTTTTTCAGAAATTGTAACTAAAGAGAATCCACTTCCACATCATCTGGAAAAAAAAAAAATCTCCTTAAAATTCTCTCCTTTATAAATTCCCCAAACTATGCTAATCTTCTCAATTATAAAGTAGATTTGTTGAGTCCTCACTTTTCCTCCAGGAAAGAATCCTCAGCTCAATCAACACTGCAAATTGTAGAGTGGCCTGATTTAGGAGGAAGTGGTAATGGTGTCAAGGAAAAGCCTTCATGGGAAAGTAAAGGATTTTAAAAGGAACTTTCGAGAAATAGCCTGTCTTTTTCTCTCCATCTCTTTAGGAGCTGGAAACACTCAAAGAAAGTAAATGCATTTCAGAGATGATCGAGGTGAAAGGCACATCTGAAAAACAGCTGAATAATAAGTAAAGCTGTTGGCCACAGATTAGTGCTAATGGCCAAATGGAATCACTAACTGGACACCTGGTTATGGATTAGAGTGAGGTCTAGTAAGGCTGTAAGATTTCTGGTTTTGGTGTCTAAAAATGTGGCAAAAAGTGCACCCATATAGAATATAATCAAATAGTGTTTCTCTTAGCCATGTTCATAGCGCTCATTTTTAAATTCTTAAGAAATAAGAATAACACCATATGTGAACTTCCCAGAGTGTCCAAACTAGGTGGGTAACTATGGAGAAAGACTAAGGGAATGAAGAGCAGGTGTGATGCACTAAGTCTGCCTAAATTTTGGCAGTCCCTGAAGATACAGAAGGCTTGGCAGGGCCACAAGGAGCAAAGACATGGCACTGCAGACATGATTCTAGGAGATGGAGTATGGGAAGGCAAGAACACTGGGAGTGACCCAATCAGATGGTCAGGAAGGGAGCAGGTGTAGGCAACTAGAACCCTGGACAGCTTGGGGCCACCAGGATGCCTGTTGAAAAGATGTATCTCTGGCTTCAATCTTTGCCATTATAAAGAGCTCCAGATTTTCCTGAATGACCCCCACACTCAGTAGAGACTCTCTGGAGTTTAAACTCCGCCAAACCTCTTGTCCTTTTAGGGAAGTGGATTATACTCCTCTAAAATATGAGAGGGTAAAGGAAAGTCTTTGAGGTTGAGGAGGCAGGTGATCTACAAGTTTTGCCTGCCCGGCATCTAAGTCCTCTTTATGCTGAAAACAGCATCCTGGTTCTCTTTCACATTGTATTTTCCTGAAAACAGTGATTTTTCAGGGATGTGAATGTAACCCAAGCCAGGCTAACATAATTCAAGATCAGAATTTTGCTGGGACTGTTGGGAAAGGAAGGCAATCTCTGGGAGTTTGCCAAGCTGGTGGCAATATGAACTCAGAGCTTCTAGAAATTATCCTGACGTCTCAGCAAGAGGAACTGCTCAAGAGAACAGCCCACACAGAGCAATGAAGAGGTGAGCGATGAGGGCAGACAGATTCCTAGCACTCCTGTTTGAGTACTTTGGTCCAGCACACATGAAGCCTATCTCTGGACTTTTTAGATACATTATTTTTTAGGTCAGCTTAATTTATGTTTCTGTCACTCACAACCAGTGAAGTCCCAACTACTATATTATCTTCTGCTCTCCTGTGATTTCTGCCAAGTAAAGCTTAGGAGAAGTTGAGGAATCTGTACAGAATGTTATTCTCTCCCTCCTTAGTATCACGGCTCCTTTGACTCCATGCCTCACTTGGCATGGAAGCATTCTGAACGAAAATCATTGGCCACAGTTGATAGATAATTGCTTCTCTCTCTGGAAAACAGCATACATCGGCCAGCCTTTCTCTGTTTATGCCAAGGAGGTTACTTAATGTCTGGATTGGGGTCAGCTCATAGCCTAGTTCTTCTAGCTAAGTCTGTCTAAAAAATTTTTCATTTTAAATTCAATTTAGTTAACACATAGAGTATTATTAGTTTCAGGGGTAGAATTAAGTGATTGATCAGTTGCATATAACACCCAGTGCTCATAACTTCAAGTGCCCTCCTTAACGTCCATCACCCAGTACCCCATCTCCCCATTCACTCCCCTCCAGCAACCCCCAGTTTGTGTCCTATAACTGAGAGTCTCTTGGTTTGCTTCCTTCTCTGTTTTTATCTTATTTTTCCTTCCCTTCCCCTGTGTTCATCTGTTTTGTTTCTTAAATTCTGCATGAGTGAAATTATACAGTATTTCTTTCTCTGATTGATTTATTTCACTTAGCATAATGCCCTCTAATTCCATCCATATCATTGCAAATGGCAAGGTTTCATTCATTTTGGTGGCTGAGTAATATTTCGTCATATATCCATACCACATCTTCTTTATCCATTCATCCATTGATGGACATCTGGGCTCTTTCCACATTTTGGCTATCATGGATTTTGGTGCTATAGACATTAGAGTGCATTTGAATTACTATTTTTATATCCTTTGTATAAATACCTACTAGTGCAATTGCCGGGTCATAAGGTAGCTCTATTTTTAACTTTCTGAGGAATCTTCATACTGGTTTTCAGAGTGGTTGTACCAGTTTACATTCCCGCCAACAGTGCAAGACGGTTCCCCTTTCTCCACATGCTCGCCAACATCTGTTGTTTCCTGCCTTGTTAATTATAGCCATTCTGACCAGTGTGATGTGGTATCTCATTGTGCTACGGCTAAGTCTTGATCGTGGAGCTGAAAGAAATGCTCCATCTGTGTTCTCTGCTAATTTGCTCATGGCCAGTTTGGGCCTTGCTGGAATACTTGCAGCGCCCTTCAGCCGGAGCTCCTTCGGCCACTCTGTATTGTTAAACCTCAACTCTGGACACCCGGTCTGTCCACTCCATTTTACCCTGTTATAGTATGGAACTTGATTTTCACTTTAGTCTCTTGACATCCTGACATATACCTACACCACCTCTTACTCTTTTCCAACTGCTTTACTATGTACCTCTCAGTCATGGCATACTTGCTTAGCCAAGGACCTGGGACTGTGCCCTGCCACATTCTCCAGGCACTTAAGTCGTGGTGCTGCTTTCTGAGCCTCCAGTTCCAGGTGAAGATGCAATTGGTTATGTTAATAGAAAGATCTCTCATGCCCACTATGGAATTGCAATGAACTTTCCAGTCACAATGCAGTGCAAGCTGTGTCACACACTTTTCGGACCAACCTACTGCCTATCCCTTGGGTACTGGTACTGCTTTCTTTTCTTACTGACCACAAAATGTGTCTACTTAAGCATGTGATGAGTAACTCAAGGGAGAAGGTGGTTGCATCAACCAACTCATCAAGCTTTAGCATTTCACTGTCGTGCACAAATAAAAGATGAACAACCTTCTGTTTCAGAAGGAACCATATTCTACCATCTGGAATAAACACTTTGATATCGTTACTCTCCAATTATGGGATTTTATCTCATCATTGGTGCATAGAACTGTCTTCAAATATTAGAAAGACTTGTCATAAAATATTTGTCTTCTGCATGCCCCTAAGGAAGGGAACTAAGAGAAATAAGTGGAAGTTGAGAGAGAAATTTTCCGTTCAGGAAAGAGATTTTTAAGCTTTCAGAGCTAGCTCAAGATGGACTATGCTCTTTTAGTAGGTGGTGATATTTCTGTCACTTTGGTGTGCTTCAGTGATTTAACAAGTATTGGGTGAAATCCCAGTAATCGGCACTGAAAAAATTATTTTAGCCTAGGATGAGGAATATTCGACCTGAAGACAACAGTTGCCCATCTCTAGTTAAACCCTCCCCCCAACTCCCATCTGCAGGCCCTGGGAAGCTTTTCTGTATGTTCACTCTCTGACCTAAGAGCAACACTCCCATCTGCTCTACCATTTGGTCTAGCTTAACAATCTGGAACTCCAAAGTGCAGTACACTGGAAGAATCATTTTTGGTCTCTAGGGGATCTTTCCCCCGCCCGTGCTATGGTTAACACCACAGGGAATTATGTTAATTTATTCATGTGTTCCTCTAACTGACTGAAAAATGTAGACAAGCTGGCTTGCTGATGAGTAAGAGCACTTCTGATGAACTATGGAAGTTTCCTCTTGACCTAATGATCTTCCTTCTATCTATTCCTGCTCTCTGATGTGGTGGTTTCAACGTTAAGCTATTGAAGCTGTAGATTTAGTTTGTGCTAAACTTTACCAAACTGAAATGTGAAGGGCTTTGTGTTTTCTTTTGTAGACAGTAACTTATATAAAAGTTGAGAAAAATGTGTGCCCCAAACCCTTTAATGGAGATGGAAAAGATGTAACAAGGCTAATTAAAATGACTGAGAAATTAATAATTCTTTTTTTAAGAAGAGAAAAGATTAGGCATATTTGACCCAGACAGCAGACAGTTAAAATGAGGCTTGACAAAAGTCTGTTAAATCATGAAAGTCTTAGTAAGGTCGACATGGCATTTCCAGAATGTTGTGGAATATTAGGTTATGGACACTTCTCTTAAAGTTTGAGAAAGTTAAAAAAATTTCAGCAATATTTTGCCCTGTTGACAAAAACTTACATTTTGACTTTCTTTTTCTTTGCTATGCTATATAATCCAAGTATCATCCACAGGAGCAAGCTGGGTTTTTGTTCCACACTCAACTGACAACACGACTGAAGACAAATACTCATGAAAAATTCTGAATGTTCAAATGTAATGGAAAAGATCTACCCATTTTAAAATTAATTTTTAGATAAAGGGGATGGAAATTTAGACTTCTAATGCCTTCAGATTTCTCCTACTTTCACTCAGGTTGTTTTTATTTCTAGTGCAGGCCATGTACATTAGGCCTGCATATAATTCCTGGCAAAACATGATCTTAAAATTCTAATAAAAATTAGGATGATTCATGGAATTCTCATTTGAAGGAGATTATACCAAATCTTGAGCTTAAGCTTGCACCTGTGCAGGCTGGAAAGGTGACCACAACTCCCTAGACATCTCCCGTAATATGGAGAGATGTGTGGCTGATGGTTTCATTTTGAAATACACTAGAAAAAATTCTCTATGACTCAGACCTATAAATACCTCCTATCTCGGTAATACTCATGTATAGAAATCTTTGCAGTGTCTCAAGTGGGTAAGTTCTTATGAAGATGCATGTCTTTGGGTCTGTTCTTGTATTTGTTGGTTATAGTTTACTTGCATCCAGGAGAGGAAATCTGACTGAAAAGGTCCAAGTGGCTCCAGGGCATACTAAAAGCTGCAGTGGAATCCTCTAAACATAATTTCTTAAATGAACATATTGATTTTTTAAAATAAAAGAGTTGGATTTGGAAATTAAAACTCCTACTTAATGTGTATGGACAGGGCTATATATATAGGAAATATATATATATATTTAACTTGTTAAAGCTTCATTTTAATTATTACACAGCTCTGTGTTTATAGTTTGTTTATTTAAAAGCTACCTATAAAAACATGGTCTCTGAAAATCTATAGGTTTACTTGACAGGTTTTTTGATGTCCTTTTATAAGGAATAATTTACTTAATTTTGGTATTTAAAATACTTTAATTATTTACATTTCTAAATAATATTTGCTTTCCATAATTGAGCATAATATTTCCAGAATATTCTTCATGAGAAAGAAAAGGGAGAAGATAGTTTTTCAATATTTTCCTTCTTCCTAAATATTTTCAGAGTGGATATGTCACTTTTCAAACACAGCAAATACAATATTTATAAGCAAAAAGACAGATTTCCATAGATGGCAGGAATGAGCTGAGATAATACTTAGAATGCACTTTTGCATAGAACGGAATCTTACTCAAGCTCAAGAAAATGCAGTGTATTAAGTGGATAGTGATTTAATGGACTCCAAGAGGAAGTTAAACCACCAGATATCAGGAGGGGCAGGAACCAGGCATCCCTAAGGGCCTCAGCAGCAGACATTCATGGAATCTGAATCTCATGGGTCACCGTAAACATGAGACAGTGAGTCTGCGGGACATGCTCTAGCCTATGTATAAATTGGCTCCTTCAGGCCAGGATGAACCCTTGAGTAAATCTGAATGGTTGGCAATGCTCAGCACATGAGAACATATTTTCTTAGAAATTACATGGAAGAGGAAAAAATATATGGCATGTATAGTCTAACCACTAGAATAATTAAAACTTGGATCATGTAAAGACAAAAGTTATCATTTGCTCGAAGTATAGCTCTGAAATTTTTTTGTCCATGTTTGAATTAATCTCCCTAAAAGATCAAAGACTGACACTGACATACTTTCTTTAAAAAAAAAAGGAATTTCATTAATACAATTCAGAAGTCTCTACTTTAGCTCCAAATTAAGTTGAACACCAGTATCAGAAAACAGTTACCAGAAAGCACTTAAGTGCTTTTACTAATGCATATGTGAGAGTAACTGGTAGAAATCATCACTCTTTTGGACTTACTGTATAAATCATTGCATAGACTTCTCTAGCACTTAATGTAATCTTAATGCTATGCCAAGTAATTTCAACTAATAAATGTATAAATAAAATAGCAAAACCAGTCTAAAAAGGTCTATTGAAAACCTTGTTTTTCATTAATAGGAGTAAATGTGTTTTGAAAAATCTCTGTGACACCTAATTTTGCAACTATGACTCTCAATAATTGTTCCAAACTTGTATATTGTTAAAACTCTAATAACTGTAATGAAGAAGAAATAATCAGCATACATAATGAAATATTAGCATCTCAACTTTCAACATCTGAGCCACAAAGGGAGCCCCTGCTTTTTCACTTAGATATCATTTCTCAGAATGGTTCACATGGCTTCCTTTCTTCCACACATAAATATTATTCCCCAGCAGTCATTTAAGTCATTTAAGAATTCAGCTAGCGTCTGTGGTCTTTCTCCACCTTTACCCCATTAGCACTGCCCTTTAGTGGCGCCACAATGACCTACAAAGATGTTTCTCCCTGGCTAAAGAGCTTTAAGAGCGTCTCCTAGCCTGCAGTTTAAATTTGAAACAATTTTGCATCTCAGAATGCCAATTCCTTCTTGTCTGGCCCATTCTTCCCTTTCCAGATTTTTCTCCGCCTGCTCTCAGCCTTACAACTGACACTTTGGTAACACGAAAATACTTGTCACAATCCCATCTAGTTTACACTTCCAGGCCTTTACTTATGCATTCTTCCCCTAGTCGGAATATATATCCCCTCATTCCCTTCTTTACCTACCCAGTTTCTGCTCTCCCATAAAGACTCAGCTCCTAGTTGCCTAATCCTCGGAACATTCCTGGAGCCTGTCAAAGTAGGCTAAAATTCCCTGCCCCACTGTGTTATCCCAAAGCGTTGTGTACATACTTCAGTCATAGTATCTATGATATTATATAGTAGCGATCAGTTAGTGGGCCTACTGTTCCATAAATTATAAGCTGGTTCCATATTGTCCCACCAATACCCAGGAGGGACTTAGACTTGTTGAACAGTTATTGGCTCACACTAATTCTGACAACAAAAAAACGTATACGGTTTCATAGGGAATGTGAGATTCCAACAGAAGTCAAGAAATCGGGGTGCCTGGGTGACTCAGTGGGTTAAAGCCTCTGCCTTCAGTTCAGGTCATGATCTCAGGGTCCTGGGATAGAGCCCCGCATTGGGCTCTCTGCTCAGCAGAGAGCCTGCTTCCCCCTCTCCCTCTGCCTGCCTCTCTGCCTGCTTGTGATCTCTCTCTCTCTCTCTCTCAAATAAATAAATAAATAAATAAATAAATAAATATCTTAAAAAAAAAAAAAGAAGTCAAGAACAAATTTGCAGCTGCTTGAGGAAAGTAAATGTAATTTTTCTTACTAGTTTGCCACAAAAAAAAGTCTATGCTTACATGTAGCCCAAGAGCATCTTGGCAAGCGGGCTCACTGCCTGGAACCATGCCAACACTTTGCCTAAAGCAAGACAGTGATTGTTCAAGTAGCAGACATGCTGGTGGGTCTCACGGCATGACTGAAATGACGCATGGGCCACATTAGAATTCCGTAATCACAACTATCGCAAAATAAAGTGATCTGGTTCAATGACACAAATCGAACAGCACATTTCTCTTGTTCTATATCCTAAATTCCTAATTATTTTATATTTTAAGTATAGTAAGAATAGAAATAGAAACTTTATCAATGCTATGCTGATGCAAAGGAAAGACTTATATATGTAAAATAAATAAAATAGACCACTGTACTCATTGATTATTCAGAAAAAAACTGTGTGTCCTGGATTGCCTGCATGTCTCAGGGAACAGTGATTTGTAGTTAAGCACATCTGAATTGTTCAGATAATCACTGCAGCTCTGCATTTCACTGCACTAACATAAGAATGGGCTAAGGACAATTTTTATTTTTTTATATTTTTATTTTATTTTTTTTAAAAGATTTTATTTATTTATTTGACAGAGAGAGGTCACAAGTAGGTAGAGAGGCAGGCAGAGAGGGAGGGGGGAAGCAGGCTCCCTGATGAGCAGAGAGCCCGATGCAGGGCTGGATCCCAGGACCCTGACATCATGACCTGAGCCGAAGGCAGAGGCTTTAACCCACTGAGCCATCCAGGCACCCCAAGGATAATTTTTAGATGAAGCAAACAGAGATGAAATCTAAGAAGATAAAATTCTATTTTCTTAATATTGACAGAATTAAAATTACTTATAATCTTTGCTTTTGTTTTACATTTTGCATAGTCTAAAGTTACCTTTAGAGGCCTCCCTACAGAAGATCACTGTTTCACAATTCAGTGCTCGGTTTTTCAGAGTATTTCAATTACTAAAGAGGGGGTAGCTTAACACTAACCATACAAAATTAAACATTACAAAATGTGCCCTCTGCATATTTCCTCCTTCTCCCCTTCATCAGTACGTGCTTGGTCACACTTTCTCTACATCAGTCGCAGAATCCAATGATAAAAAAGTTCCTTACTTGGTATTATGTGTATCGATGGTATGGAAGAGCTCATGTAATTCTTCTCCACTCAGAACACCATCTGCAAAATACGCTTTGAATTCTTCAAAGGACAATTTTCCATCATCTGAAATGGTAAGAACAGACAGAAGAGAAGCAAATCATTTCACCTCTATCTATTATCTTTTAATTTTAAAAACTTTGCCCAAATGCTTATGCAGGTTTATTTGTATAGGTAAACACATTTATTTAAAAAGAACAAATAATTCAAGGTGTTAAAAAGAAAAATAACTTAATATCTCTCTACAGTACATAGACTTCAGATGTATATTCCCTGATGAAATAGGTCTACATGGTTTTAAGTATATTTGGGATCATTTATTTCTAGGGCGCATTCAACAAATGATTTAACTTAACATACCAAAAAGATATCCACCTAACCAAATAAAAGCCCAAGACAGAGTCAATTATTTAGACATTTCGTCTTGATATACAGGACCTAACAAGGTTACAGAATAAACAGTAGATGTTTAATAAGTGTATATTGATGGAAAGAATGCTAACATTTAGATTTTAGATTTGTTATTACAACCGAATAAATTGTGTTCATTCCTTTATTATTTAAACGAACACTTTTTAAAGACGTAAACACATTTTACTTATTGTGGGATACCAAAAATGAATGACAATCAAATCAGGGAGTCTAATAAAAAGAGATAAGAGGTGTAGACGGAAGTATAAATATGTTACACAATAACACACAGTAAGTGCAGTAAGAGATACACTTTGGAATATACGCAGTTAGGGCAATTGAAGACCCTTTCATATGGGGGCGTGAGTAGTTTTAGTAACTTTTGCATCTGACTTTCTGGAACAGGTAAATGTGGATAAGCAGAGATAGAAGAAACACATTAGTAACAGATGAAAGCAAAAGATTTCTACAAGATACAGAAGTAGAAAATTTAAGGGAGTGAATGGACGTGAAGGAAAAGGAACACATCCTTCTCTCTCTGCAGGAAACTGATTTGCCAGTTATCTCAGGTAAGTTGCCAAATGACTTAAGTGGTGGAATGTTCCTCTCCATTTACAAAGAGGTAGTGGAGACTAGAAGGAAGGAATTTAGGGTCACGAAACTCCTATTGTGTGGTCCTACCAACAACACCATACTGAACAAGGCAGAAGTTGTCTTTCAGAAAAAGGTGATAAGATTTAATAGGATTGGATCTTCAAGACCCAATTGGGGCTTTTTTTCCCCCCTCAAAAGAAGGCCCACAGACCACCTGGAGTTCAGTTAAAATGTAAATTCCTGGGCCCTACCAGAGCATCTATATCTCACAGAGGGCATGGAGGGGTGAGGCAGTCCAGAAATCAGGATTTTTAGTGACCTGTGAGAGTCCGCCTCACACTAATACTTACCATAAAGGACACAATAGGCCTAATCACTGGATGACCTGCCTTTTCAGATAGGAATTTAAAGGCTGTAACATTTTCAAAAATCCTTATTTGAAAAATATAAACATAAAAACCCTTGAGAGTTTTTAAATTGCATATAATTATACTTTCAACTTAATAGGTGTATTAAACCAGTCTTCTAGTTAATCCTTGCCAACAGCTAACTGAGCAGACTTAGCATTAGAGGTCACCACGAACCCGATCTGGATCGTACACTGAATGAGATCCTCACTCTCAGAGGTCCCCTGGACCAGCCTACCCCAGTCTAGCTCAGCCACTCAAAGACTACAGCAACCCACTGCAAAATGAAGTTGAATCCACCAGGCTCATCAATTGTCTAATTTTGTATTTCTGCTTTTGGATGGGCTATTTTAGTGTCATGTCTCAAATAAGTATGTTTAACTTTGGCTCCATGTAACCTGATGTATATTCCAGACTGGACATAGTATAATATCTCTACTATACTATAAGGAGATACAAAATATCTCCTTATTTTGACAAAATTATACATCACCAGGGTGGGGAACTAGACACAAACCACATCTAGGTATAGGAGAAAGAGAGAAAGAGAGGAAGGAAGGAAGGAAGGAAGGAAGGAAGGAAGGAAGGAAGGAAGGAAGGAAAGAGAAAGAAGGAAGAAGGGAAGGAGAGAGGAAGGAAGAAAAGAAGGAGGGGCGGGGGTGGGAGAGAGGGATGGAAAGGAAAGGAGACAGGAAGGGAGGAAGGAAAGAGAGGGAGAAAGGAAGAGGGAGAGAGGAAGGAAAGAAGATAGGAATCAACCCATTACTTCTAACTCTACTATGGAAATTTGTAACAGATGTAATACATACATATTCATGATGGAACAGGTTTCCTTTGCTGAATATTTAATGGTTTTCAGGTAAGCCGAACCCAGCTATTACAGAACTTAACCTGCCTGTGCACCCTATGGACAGCATGAGCCTCTGTAATACTGCTTTATAATCACCGTAAGTAAGTAAGCTTGAGTGATAATGTAAATACTATCAAATAAAAGCACTGAACAACAAATGCTCTGATCATTCTATGGGTCTAAAAGCCTTTTTCTTTGTAATTCTTATTAGAAAAAATATAAAAAGGTGGGGTGCCTGGGTGGCTCAGTGGGTTAAGCCTCTGCCTTTGGCTCCAGTCATGATCTCGGGGTCCTGGGACAGAGCCCCACATCGGGCTCTCTGCTCGGCGGGGAGCCTGCTTCGCCCTCTCTCTCTGCCTGCCTCTCTGCCTACTTGTCATCTCTGTCTGTCAAATAAATAAATAAAATCTTTAAAAATATATATAAAAAGAAAAAGGAGGCATTCAATTGTAGTCTTGACTTGAAGGATGGAAACTATATTTTGAAAGCCTGTTTTTACCACACCCAAGACTCCTGGAAGTCTTAAATTCAGGCTACCATACTTTTAAATAAGCAATTATAAAGAGTTACTTTGGAATATTTGTAGACTAATGCCTTAATGTTAAACAAAAGTATTAGTTTTTTTGTTGTTGTTTTTAAGGAAAAGGAGACAAAATATTCCTTTCTAGTGTGGTTTTGCATTAACAAAGCAAACTTAATTTTTTATTAAAATATTTTTTTCAACTTCAATTTTTCAACTGATCTTTTCTTTTGAAATGGAATATAATTAAACCTTGATTTATATTGGTTTGGCCTATAGATTAGCCAAATTTTGTGAGATCTGATATGCTATGATAATAAATCTTTTTTTCCCTTTAAGATTTTATTTAAATTTTATTTCAATTTAAATTTAAACTCAATTTAGTTAACATACAGTGTAGTATTAGTTTCAGGGGTAGAATTTAGTGATTCATCACTTGCATATTACACTGAGTCCTCGTTACAAGTGCCGTCCTCGATGTCCATCACCCATTTACCCTATTCCCCCAACCCACGGCCCCTACTGTAACAATAATTATCACCAAATGATATGGGTTTTTCATTTTTTTCTGTCTGAATTCTATGCTTTGCCTGAGTTTGTCCTGAGCATAGCTGGCCCCTCCTCTGCTTTATTTTTGAAGTATTCTGATCTTATCCTCTATCTTCCATTAATTTTCGAGATGGAGGTAGCAGAGTGCAGTTGCTTAGAGCAGTCTTAGAACAAAGAAAACTTGAGGTTTTAACATGGATTTGCCATTTATTAGTATAGCACTTTCATCCACTGTCTCATCAAGTTTTTACTCAGATCCTACTATGTTCCAACACTGTTTTGTGCTAAGAACATAGGTAGGCAAGCCCTTAAGGATTTTGTAATTATGATGGTGGATATAGCAAATGAACAGCCAAAGACTGTATGATAAGGGTAATTCAAGGAGACACAGGATGATGTGGGACCATGTAGAAAAGAAACGAACCCTGATGTAGGTATATAGGGAAGCCTGCCCAGAATAAGTGACATTTCAGCTGAGATACAAATGGAAAACAAAGGGTAATGGGGAAAGATCTGTAAAAGGGAGGAGCATTCCCAGTAGAGAAAATGCTAACCACAAAGCTAGGAGGCAAGAAATGATACAGTTTGGGAAATGAAAAGAAAACTCAGTAAACTCGATAAAAGAATACATACTAGAGTAGAATGAATGATAGTTACCAGGGGCTGGAGGGAGCAGGAACTGGAAGACATTGGTCAGGGATACAAAATTGCAGTTACGCAAGATGAGTAAGTTCTGGAGATCTAATGTACAACTGATGTGACTACAGTTAATAATGTATTGTATACTTGAAATTTCCTAAAAGGGTAGCTATTAAGTATTTTTACCATAATAAAAGAGTAATTGTGTGAGGAGATGAATTTGTTAAGTAGCTTTATTGTACTGAATATTGGACAATACATATGTCTATCAAATTATCAAGTTGTACACCTTACATACATAGAATCTTAAAGTGTCAACTATGCATCAACAAAGCTGGGACAAAAGACTATATGCTAGGTGGAAGGAAGGAAAAGCCAGGGAGTTAGATACAGAAAGTCAATGTCATGAAAAACCATACAAATCATGGTAAAGACTTCTGAATTTACCCCAGGAGGAGCCACTGTCCTATTAGGAAGCCTTCTGTGGCTGCAGTGAGTAGAGAGAAGTGGACAGGTGTGGCACCAGAAGAGAAGACACATTAGAGGTCACTGCCATAATTAGGGCAAGAATAAATGGTGGCTTAAACTTTGGTGGTGACAGTAAGAACACAAAATAAGTGGCCAGATTTATAATCTATTTAGGAAACAGAGTCAATAAGACCTGGTGATCAGTTAGAGGTGATGAATGAGAGGGAAGAATAAGTAAAAAATGATACCCGTCCAATATTGAGTAATCGGATGGATGATATTTCCATTCATTGCAAGAGAGAACACAAGTCAAAAAGCATAGGGTGGAGTACTGGGCTCTTTCGCCTACAGAAATTAGATGTACCTATGGAATAAGTAGATGCATCTAGCAAGCAAGAGCATCATAGAGCTATAGAAAAGGAGGAGAGAGGGAGAGGGAGAAGGTGAGGGAAAGAGGAAGAGGTAGAGGTACTTGGGAATTACCAATACATAATAATTGAGGTCCTAGAAGTGAGTTTATTCTC
The DNA here is from genome assembly GCA_028533885.1 of Nasua narica. Classification (NCBI taxonomy): domain Eukaryota; kingdom Metazoa; phylum Chordata; class Mammalia; order Carnivora; family Procyonidae; genus Nasua; species Nasua narica. Next base: position 128,553,640 of record CM052798.1, on the reverse strand, counting down.
CCAAGGAGAATGCCTACATTCGGGGGGGGGGGGGAGGTCTAGAATAGACTTTGGAAATGTCAACTAAATTGTTTAAGTTTCATATTTTATAAATGCTTGGCTATTGCAAGGATTGAGAGGTTGTACAGAAAACACTTGGCACAGTACCTAGCATACAGTAAGAGCTCAATGAGAGTAGGTATGATTTTTGGGTGGCTTTACTTGTTCAGTCTTGCCAAGTCAAGACTGTTGTGTATTATTAATTTCCATTTTGTTCTCTTTCTTGAAAAGTACTTATTGAGTACATACAGAATAATGGTTATTTGATATGTCTATTTAAAAATAGAAATTTTATTTTCTTAGGTAATAACTTTTTCACATCCTAAAACTGGTACTTCTTTGAAAAAAAGAGTCTTTTTAAACACTCATTTAATTTTCCCTTCAAGTTTTGTTTTTGCAAATATGCCAACTAGAGCACTGATCTCAGAATTTCCTTTCCTACTATCACAATTTTAATCTGATTTTTGTGATCATTTACATGATTATTCTTTTGGGGTGCTTGAGTGGCTCAGTAGGTGAAGCATCTGACTCTTGATTTGGGCTCAGGTCATGATCTCAGGGTCCTGAGATAGGCCCACACTGGGTTCCAATGGGTGTGCAGCCTAAGATTCTCTCACTCCCTCTCTCTCTACCCCCCTCCCCCCGGTGCTTGCTCTCTAAAAAAAAGATTATTCTTTCAAAACACTGGATTTTCCTTCACTTATTTCTTTACCATTTTCGAACACTTTAAATACTGTAGTTTATTAAGATTAAAATGCCAAAACATGATCATCTTCAAAAATAACGACAGCATCCTTATACAAAATGAACACCTGGAAAGCATTACTCAGTTGAACAAAGAACAGCATATACTTTGCATAATACTCAAATTTTTAGAGGCAGAAATAAAAAATAGCAACCTTGTTTCTAAAATGAAGTTCTTAAATTGTAAATTAAGAAAAATAATAATTAATATATTAACATTTAATTAAATGTAGATCGATTAAACACTTACTTTCAAAAATACATATCACTTAACACAAGTCATTCAATATTATTGTGCATTAACTTCCTTATCTCTACACAGCCTCTACCTTTCAAATGTCTAATGTTTTATGTTTGTTTTAAAACAAGTTACAGACATTATATAAATGCAAGTAAATACGAGTTCTTCTGATTTCAGCTCTGATAAGTAAAGACCTTAGACATTATCATTCCTCTCCTTAGAAGAACAAAAAGCTGAACAAACTGAAAACCAATAACTTTTCTTGGACTCCTCAAAGAACTGAGGTTGCTGGGCGAATCACTACCCCAAATCTGAGAAAAAGTGGAAAATCAAAGAATCAGAGCCAAGATCTGCTTACACAGAGCAGAAGCTACCGGAGCCATAAACTGATAGAGTTACATGATAATTGTGATGAATTGCCAGAAGCTGGGTACAGACTAGCATGAGAGGGAGAAACTCCTGGGGGCTTCAGTATTTAGGGAGCTTCCACACTTTCTGGGTTTTACCTCTAGGAACCCCACCAGGTTCTCATAGTGAGGAGACAAAAAAGATCACCTTGTAGCTCTGGCACAGGGAAGAGCAAGAGTAATCGTGAAATACACCCAGAGTGTCTTCGGGACGAAAGTCTATTCTTCAGGGGCACGGATTTTATCAGAATCCGATTTGACTTGAGGGGAGGACATTTCTCTCACTGCAGTCTTCTCCAGCCTTCATATCAAATATGTTGAAGGGAAGCTAAGAAATACTTGTGAAGGTCACAACCTGGAAACACAAGCCCACTGAAAGATTGAGATTTAATCAAATATAATCAGAAGATTATTGAACACATTGCTCCTCCATTCCTTACCATCACGCCAATGGGGCTCCCACATAAACACAGTGGATTACAGCTGAAAGAGTTGTAAGACTCAGATTCTCTCTGAGCAGGGGTACTGAGGGAGGCCCACCTCAACAGGGGAGACAAAAAGACAAGAGGAATTTGAAGGCTACATTAAACACTGCCCAACTCCTACAAGATTAACATAATTTCTCAAGCTAGAAACCTATTAATATCATTTCCTGATACCTGATACATCATGATCACCTTCCACAAAAACATAAGGAATGCTAAAATGCAAGGAAAAGCACAGTCTGAAGAAACCAAGCATGCAACAGATCCGGACTCTGATCTGACAAAGATACTGGAATTAACAAATAAGAAATTCGAACTAACTATGATTAGCAGGTTAAAGAGTCTAATGGAAAAAAAGAGAAGAGATGGGTAATGTAAACAGACAGATGGGAACTCTAAGAAAAAAAATCAAAAGAAAATGTTAAAAATCAAAAACACAGAAACAAGGAATGCCTTTGATGGGGTCATCGGCGGACTCAATATAGCTGAGAAAAGAATCAGTGAGCTTGAAAAAAAAATTAAATCTAAACAGAACATCTAAGAACGCTAAGAGATTTCAAGAGGTGTTACATAAATGCAATTGGTGGAGAAGACAAGATAGTACAGAGCAGAAGAAATATCTGAAACAAGAATGGCTAAGAACTTTCCAAAGTTAATTATAGAAACCCAAACACATATCTAGGAAGGTTAGAGAGCACGGAACAGGATAAATTCCTGCCTTGATATCCCTCCATTTTGACCCAAGCAACACTATACCTAGACATATCATATTCAAACTACAGAATACCAAAGACAAAGAGAAAATTTAGAAAGAGATAGAAAAAAATTTAATCTATAGTCAATATAAGAATACAAATTAGAAAACAGTGGACTTCTTATCAGAAACCATGCAAACAAAAAGAGTATGGAGTGAAATATTTAAAGTGTTGAAAGAAAAGTCCCATAATCTAGAATTTTATATGCAATGAAATTATTATTCAAAAGTGAAGGCGAAATAAAGACCTCAGATGAACAAAACCGAAGAGATTCATTGACAGCAGAACTTCTCTGAAACAAAAGTTAAAAAAAAAGAAGTTCTTAGGGAGAAAGAAAGCGATACAGGCAGAAACTCAGATCTATATAATTAATAGTGTCAAAGAAGAAATAAATGAAAACTAAAATATTTTGTTTTCTTATTCTGAATTATCCTAAGAGATAAATGTATAAAGAAGTAATACTAACAACATATTGGTAATTATAGTATATGGATGAGTGAAATAAATCACATCAATTCATAAGGAACAGAAGGAGGCATTGGAAATATTCTGTTATAAGGTAACTATATTACCCATGAAGTGGTATAGTATTATTTGAAGGTAGATTTAGATTAGTAAAAAATAAATACTGCAACTTAGATTAGTGAAAAATGTATACAGCAACAACTAAAACATTTTTTTTATTAACATATAATGTATTATTTCTTTCAGGGGTACAGGACTGTGATTCATCAGTCTTACACAATTCATAGCACTCCCCATAGCATATACCCTCCCCAATGTCCATCACCCAGCCACCCCAACCCATTCACCCCCCCTTCCCTCCAGCAACCCTCAGCTTGAGTCCTGAGATTAAAAGTTTCTTATGGTTTGTCTCCCTCTCTGGTTTCATCTTGTTTCATTTTTCCTTCCCTTCCCCTAGAATCCTCTGTCTTTTTTTCAAATTCCTCATATCAGTAAGATCATATGATAATTATCTTTCTCTGATTGACTTATTTCGCTTAGCATAATACCCTTTAGTCCCAACCACATCATTGCAAATGGCAAAATTTCGTGGTTTTTTGATGACTGCCTCGTATTCCATTGTATATAAATATACAACGTCTTCTTTATCCATTTGTCTGTTGATGGACATCTAGGCTCTTTCCATAGTTTGGCTATTGTGAAGATCGCTGCTATAAACATTCAGATGCACATGCCCCTTTGGATTACTACATTTGTATCTTTAGGGTAAATACCCAGTAGTACAATTGCTAGGTAGAAGGGTAGCTTCAACTAAAACATTTTTGAAAAATATAATTGATTTGGTAAGAGAGGAGATAAAACAGAATATATAAAATGCTGCTTAAAACTGGATAAGGCAGAGAAGAGGGAGAAAAAAACAAAGAATGAGTGGCACTAATAGAAAATAACCACAAACATGGTAGATCTTAATCCAAAAATACCAATAATCAATCTAAATACACCAATTAAAAGACAGAGATGTCACGGTGGGTAAAAAAACAAGAGCCAACAACATGTTGTCTGCAAGAAACCCACTTTATTATTATTATTTTTTTTTAGAAACCCACTTTAGATATGAAGACTTATATAAGCTAAATCTAAATAGATGGAGAAAGGCACACCATAAGAGTGCTAAACAGAAGAAAGCTGAAGTAGCTACATGAATTTCAGTCAAAGCACACTTCAATACAAAATTATCAAGGATCAAAAAGGCAATTACTTAATTATAAATGGGGTCAATTCTCCCAAAGGCAACAATTCTAAGTGTGTATGTGTCTTAAATAGAATATCAAAATACATGTGGCAAATACTGATAGAACTGAAGATAAAAACAGAAAAATACACAATTATAGAGACTTTAACAGCCCCTTTTTAATAACTGATAGATCAAACATGCAGAGAATCAGCAGGGATATAGTTTACCTGAACACCACTACCGATTACTTTATCTATAGTCATTTGGATAATACTCCTTTCAACAAAAGCAGAATATGTAATCTTCTCAAGCTCACATGGATTATTCACCAAGATATGTCACATATCTATTTAGTTGTGGCCATAAAACACACTTTAACATATTTAAAGTAAAGAAGTGACATAAAGTATGTTCTTAGACCACAGTGGAAGTAAACTAGAAATCAATAACAGAAGGGTAGCTGGAAAATCCCCCAAATATTTAGAAATTAAGGATCACTTTTTTAATTAACAATGAGTCAAAGAAGAAGCATCAAGAGAAGGTGAAAAAAATATTTTAAACTAGATGAATATGAAAGTACAACAAATCAAAATTTATAAGATGCAGTGAGAGCAGTGCTTAGAGGAAAATTTATATCATTAAAAATATATTATAAAAGAAAAAATATCTAATCAATATCAATATCTAGGCTTCCACATTAGGAAATTGGAGAAGTAAACTGAGCCTAAAGCAAGCAGAAGAAAATAATAAAAATTAGAGCACAAATCAATGAAATTGAAACCAGAAAAACAGTAGAGCAAATCAGCAGAACTAAAAGCTGATTCCTTGAAAAAATAATCAATAAAATAGATAAAGCTCTAGTTAGGCTAAACAATTAAAAAGGAGAGAAGACAATATGATCAGTATCAAAAATGAAAGGTAAGTTATCACTATTAATAAAAAAGTACTATGAACAACTCTATGCCCACAAATTTGATAGCTTACCTGAAATGGAATAATTCATTGAAAGACAAAAACTGCCAAAAGTCACACAAATAGAAACAATCTTAACAAGTCTATATCTACTAAAGCAATGGAATCAATAATTAATAACCTCACAAAAAAATAAAGCACCAGGCCCAGATGGATTTACTGGTAAATTCTATCAAATATTTAAGCAACAAGTGATGCCAATTCTCTGCAATCTCTTCCAGAAAACAGAAGCAGAAATAACATTACTCATTCTATGAATCCAGCATACCAAACTTAGATAAAGCCATTATAAAAAAGGAAAACTCTAGACCAATATTGTTCAGGTACATGCAAAAATTTTCAACAAATATTAGCAAATTGCATCCAACAATGTTTAAAAAGATTATAATAAAGACCAAGTGGAACTTAATTTAGAGTTTAGTTATGCAAGGCTGCACCAATATTAAAAAGCCAATCAGGTAACCCGTAACATCAACAGGCTAAATAAGAAGAAATCTATGATCATATCAATTGATGAAGAAAAAGCATTTGATGAAATTGAACACCCATTAATAATAAGAACTCAGCAAACTAGGAATAGAAGGGAATTTCCTCAACCTGATAAAGAACATCTACAAAAACCCCAAAGCTAAAGTCATACTGTATGGTGGGGAAGTAGAAGTTTCCTCTTAAAATCAAAAATAGATCTTAAGAGGTGTCTCTCTCACAACTCTTACTTAACAATATTCTGGAATTCCTAGCTATTGCAACATGACAGGAAGCAGGAATAAAAGGTATACAAATTGGGAAGGCAGAAACAAAACTGCTATTTCTTCACAGATGGCATAATTGTTTATGTTGGAAATCCCAAAGAGTCAGCAAGCAAAACATAACAAACAAAACCCAACCAAAAAAGAACCCTCTGAAACTAAAAAGGAAATATAGCAAAGTCACAGGGTACAAGGTTTAAATATAGAAATCAATTGCTTTTCAGTACCATTTACAGAACTTAAAATCAAAAACAGTACCATTTACAAAAGTACCCCTAAAATGAAATACTTAGGTATAAATCCAATAAAATATACAAAGGATCTAAATGCATAAAACTACAAAACTCTGATGAAAGAAATTAGGTAAGATCTAAATAAATAGATAGATAGATAGATAGATACTCCAGGCTTGTGGATTAGAAGACTCAATATTGTACGGCATCAATTCTTCCCTGGGCTCCTGGATGGCTCAGTTGGTTGAGCATCCAACTCTTGATTTTGGCTCAGGTCATGATCTCAGGATCTTGGGATGGAGCCTGGGGGTGGGCTCCATGCTCAGCAGGGAGTCTGAGGATTCTCTCCCTCTCTCTCTGCCCCTCCCCCTGCTTGCATGCACAGTGGTCTGTCTCACAATAAATAAATAAATCTTTGAAAAAAATACATCAATTCTTCCCATCCTTGTTTTTTGATCAATGCAATCAAATCCTACCAAGCTATTTAATAGTACTGACACAGTGATTCTACTGCTTATAGGGAGAGAAGAAAGACCTAGAATAATAAACACAACACTGAAGCGGAAAAAACAAAGAAGACTTAACAGTACCCAATTTCAAGACTTAGTATAAACTACAGTCATGTCACCAATGTTGTATTGGCAAAAGAGCAGATGCATAAATCAATGGAACAGAATCAAGAAACCAGAAATATAACCACACTAATACAGTCAACTGACCTTTGACAAAGGAGCAAAGGCAATTAGAGAAAGGATAGTCTTTTCAAACAATGGTGCAGAAACAACTGGATGTCCATATGGGGAAAAAAATGAACCTAGAAATAGACTTTACACCTTTTGAGAAAATAAAATTAACTCAAAATGGATCACAGACCTAAATGTAAAATCCAAAATAAGAGAAACCTTGGATTGCGTGGCAAGTTTTTAGATTTAACACCGAAAATACAATCATGAAAGAAAAAATGGATAAATTGGACTTTATTAGAATTTTAAAATTTTACTTTGTGAAAAAAATACTCTTAAGAGAATGAAAGACAAGCCACAGGCTGAGAAATATTTGCAAAACACGTCTGAATAAGGACTTGTATCTATAATATACAAAGACTCTTAAAATAGCAATAAAAAGGCAAAAAGCCAATTAAAAAGTGGGCAAACATCTGAATAGACATAAAGCCAAAGAAAATATACATATGGCAAACAAACATTGAAATATTTTCAATACTGACTGTCATAGGGAATTAATAATTTAAATAGTAATAAGATACTACTACATACCCATTAGAATGGCTTCCCTCCAAAAAACCCCACAAAAAACCCAGCAACACCAATTCCTGGTTCAGATATGGAGCAACAGGAATATTAACTTGTTGTTAGTGGGAAGACAAAATGTTGCAGCCACTTGGGAAGACATCTGGCATTTTCTTATATAGCAACAATGCTCCTAGTCATTTACCCAACTGCTCAAAAACTTATGTCCATACAAAAACTGCATGTGAATGTTTATAACAGTTTTATTCATAATCACTAAAAGTTGGAAGTAACTAAATGTCTTCCAATAGGTGCATGGGTAAAATAATTTTAGTACATACCTAGAATTGAATATTAATTAGTGATTTTTAAAAAGTGAGCTATCAAGCCAAAGAAAGTCATGGATGAATCTTGTCAGTCTGAAAAGGCTCTATATTATATGATTCCAATTTTATGACATTCTGGAAAAGACAAATTTATAAAGATCAGTAGTTGCCAGGAGTTCAGGGCAATGAGGGTTGAAAGGACAAAACCAGAGGCTATTTTAGGGTGGGGTGACTATTTTGCATGAGATGGTATGATAGTAATATGGCATTATGCATTTGTTGAAACCCACAGAACTTTACAGCACAAAGTTAAACAAACTTTAACATGTGTGAATTCTTAAAAAATCATTTAGGAGTTCAGGAGATTCCAGGATGGAATGGAGAATGTGACAAAATAATTTAAATGTATTAGAAATGTATGAAACAGCCTCACTGAAGGTAATGAGGGAAAACAGCGTTGACCTAAGTAACTTTGGAAATGAACAGAGTCTACATAAAAGCAAAATAAGCTGTACAGAAGCATTACACTATAGTAGATAAAGTTGATAAAGTTGTTTTCCATGGGGGCACAAGTAAAACATGCTGAGTACTACATATGCACACTGGAATTGAATAGTTATGTAAAGCAATACCTAACTGGGGGGAGCGGGTGTCTCACTATTGGAGTGATAGATTACTGATAAGCAAAGGGAGAAGACTAGAATAATGCATGTAGTAACGGTTTAAAGTTTGAGATATCACCATGACCTCATGTTTAGCTTAATATAGATAGATACATATGAGTACATGCAGAAATATTTGTAGAAATATGCATACACTTGGGTTAGTATACACATATATATTCCTTGCTCCATTAGCCGAAGAGCTTAGAAGCAACAATGACACATCAGTAACAATAAGCACAACCACCACCGCCATCTTTGTTTCTACTATCATTCTGTAGTAACAATAGAAATCAAGGATCCTTGGAGAAGTGACTGATTCTCGTACTGGGACAGGAATTATAAAGATGAGCATCAAGCATCTGAAGAGCCAAAGAGTAAGGGATTACTAAAAAAACTCACGATTATGAGAGTAGGTCAAAGGCACACAAGACTCTACTGAAAGATCTCCCAGTGGTCAAAATGGGACAATTTGAACAATAAAATATATTGAGTAGTATTGGGTTAATCATAGAATAAATACCCATGTGTCCATAGGGTTATCAATAAATACACCTATAAATGAGGAAATAGACAAATCTCCCATGCAGAGGAATTATAAGTAATTGGTGCACATACTCAGTCCTCAAGGAGGTGGAGCATAACTCCCCACTCCTTAGGGGTGGGCTTCCCAGAGGAGTTACTCCCCAGAGTAACTTCCTTACAAAGAGTCCAACTACAGAAAGGGGAAGAACAAGTAAACTTTGCAGTGAAGAAATCTGATAGACTCTATCTGAACCAGGAGATGGAGGCCAACACCAATAGTCATAAATCATGTTGACAATATAAATCTTTGATATGATGTGATGGTACTTTACCTCTGTGATCTTCCTCCCCCAAACACATAACCTCAGCCTAATCATGAGAAAAAACATCAGTAAATCCCAATTGAAGGACATTCTATAAAACACCAGACTAATACTCCTTAAAACAGTCAAGATCATCAAAAACAAAGAAAGTCTGAGAAACTGAGCCTAAGGAGATAGGATTACTAAATGTAATGTGCTATCCCGGCTGGGATCCAGAAACAGAAAAGGGACATTTGGTCAAAACTAAAGAAATCTAATAAAGTATGAACTTCAGTTAATAATGTATCAATATTAAAAAAACAATGTATCAATATTGGCTTATTAATTATAACCCAAGTATTACACTAATGTGAAATGTTAATAATAAGGGAAACTGGATGTTAGGTATATGAGAATTCTTTACAGTAGTTTCAGTTTTTCCATAAATATAAAAATGTTCTAAAATAAAATTTTTAAAGTATATGTAATAGAGTATGAAAATTATATGAAATTAAATATGTTAAAAACTGATTTGCCATGTAAAGTCAATTATGTATTCATATTAGATCTTGAAATTTAACATAGTAAACAATCAACTCAATAAATTCATTTTCTTAACCCCAGACAAGCTACCCTGCCTCTCATGTTATCTATAGACTAACTGAGAGAATGAAATGGTTTATGTATTGGTGCTCATACAAGTAAAAATATGTTGACTTGTCATTTTTCCAAGCATTTCTACATTGAATTTTATTGACTATACTCATCACAATAATTTCATGAAGTAGTTATATATTCTTACTTTTCTTTCTAGGAGCAGAAGAAAACAGAAATACAACAAGATTAAGCAATTCTGATGTGGTCCCTGAAAGCACATTTCTTGGGACATATTTTTGGAAACAGGTCATTAAAACTGCCATCAGTTTAAAATTTACAAAGTGCTGCCTAAAACTCAGGTAGAAAACTGAATAATTCAGCCAAACATCTGGCTCTTCACTGACTAGATACCAAATATTTGGATTCTTTACCAGGAAAGCTTATTTCTTATATCAGAATAATTTTGTCATTTGGAATTGAGTTGGAAATATGAAAACATTGTCTTCATCCTTAAGTAATGAGTATATATTAATTTTTCACGGCTAGAAAGAGTGTGCTTTTAATTTAGTAAAAAAAAGATATCTGTTTAGAATGGATAAAGATGTGGGGTGTGTGTGTGTGTGTGTGTGTGTACACACAGTGAAATATTACTCAGCCATCAAAAAAAAAAATGAAATCTTGCCATCTGCAATGATGTGGATGGAACTAGAAGGTATTATGCTAAGTGAAATAAGTCAATCAGAGAAAGACAATTATCATATGATTTCACTCTACGTGGAATTTAAACAAAACAGAGGAGCATAAAGGAAGGGAGGGAAAAATAAAGCAAGACAAAACCAGAGAGGGAGACAAACAATAGGATACTCTTAACCATAGGAAACAGGGGCACCTGGGTGGCTCAGTGGGTTAAAGCCTCTGTCTTCGCCTCAGGTCATGATCATAGGGTCCTGAGATAGAATGCCCCTGCATGGGGCTCATTGCTCAGCAGGGAGCCTGCTTCCCCCTCTCTCTATGCCTGCCTCTCTGCCTACTTGTGATTTCTCTCTCTCTCTCTGTCAAATAAATAAATAAAATCTTAAAAAAAAAAAAAAAGAAAAGAAACCTGAATTAAGGGGCGGCTGGGTGGCTCAGTTGGTTGAGCGACTGCCTTCGGCTCAGGTCACGATCCTTGAGTTCCAGGATCGAGTCCCACATCGGGCTCCCGGCTCTGAGGGGAGTCTGCTTCTTCCTCTAACCTTCTCTCCTTTCATGTTCTCTCTCACTTTCTCTGTCTCTCAAATAAATAAATAAAATCTTAAAACAAACAAACAAAACAAAACATAGGAAACAACAAACAGAGTTGTGGGGAGGGCGCATGAAGTACCTGGGTTATGGGCATTAAGGAGGGCACCTGATGTAATTAGCACTGGGTGTTATGTAAGACTGATGAATCACTGAACTCTACCTCTGAAACTAATAATACACTATATGTTAATTAATTGAATTAAAATAAATTAAATTTAAAAAGATTTCTGTTTAATGTCATTTTCATAGAGAATTAACAATAATATTTTAGGTGAGACTGGAAGAAAGGCAACAAAACCCCCGCACCCATGACCATATACTCAGCCTTTTGTAGAATGACAGACGAAAGACACATTGTTTGAGGAACATTTAGTCATTTATAGAGGATGTGTATTCAAAATTAGCAATGTAAGGAATACCCCATTTGTAGGCAAATTTTACTGCAAAATGAAAAATGAAATATTTTAATACAGGTGTATCTCTGTACAGACACATCTCTCTCTCTCTCATAGTTGGAGCTTTATGCACCTCACACTATTCTGTGAGTGTATATGTAATCCAAGCCTGGAAAAATCAGTTCATTTCAGCTCTTAGTTATTGCTTCAAGATTGGGCATGTGACTCTAGTTGATCAATCAGAGAAAATCTTTTTTTTAATTTTTATTTTTTTAAAGATCTTATTTATTTGACACAGAGAAAGAGAGAGATCACAAGTAGGCAGAGAGGCAGGTAGAGAGAAGGGGGAAGCAGGCTCCCTGTGGATGCGGGGCTTGATCCCAGGACCCTGAGATCATGACCTGAGCCGAAGGCAGAGGCTTTAACCCACTGAGCCACCCAGGTGCCCCAATCAGAGAAAACCTTGAAATTTTTGCTAAAATTATTCTCGAAGAGGTATTCTTTCTTTATTCTGATTTGTTGAGCTGGTAGGATGCATTCCAGGAGTTCTCTTGTCTCTCCTGGTAAGAAAGCCAATCTGAAAGCAAAACCAACCAGAGGAAAACCAAAGTGAGATGGAGAGAGAGGGAAGGAGACAGAGAAAGAGAGTGATCCCTGAACACCGACAAGCAACTGTGCCTCTATACCACGCCCTGGGTATTTCAGTTATTAAGAGTCAACAAGCACTCTATTTTATAATCTGAATTGGGTTTTGGGCTTTGAACTGAATTGGTCCTGATGATAACCACCTTTCTTTTTTTTCTAGCTGTCTTAATTTTTATTCATCTTTAGAGATTCAGTTAAGGACAATGACTCTGTAAGCTTACCTAGGTGACTCCAAGCCCAAAGAACTCTTCCTCTGAACTCATACATTAACATATTTAGCATTCATCTGGCTTAGTGATACTTCTTGCATTGTTAATGACATTTTTATTCAATTTTCCCTGTTTATGACTTCTTTTTTAAAGATTTTATTTATTTTGACAGAGAGAGAGTGAGAGAGCACAAGCAGAGGGAGCTGCAGAGAGAGAGGGAGAAGCAGGCGTCCCACTAAGCAGGGAGTCCAATGCGGGCTCCGTCCCAGGACCCTGGGATCATGATCTGAGCCAAAGCCAAAGGGAGACTCTTAACTGACTGAGCCACCCAGGTGCCCCTGTTTATGACTTTTTTTTTATTATTAATAAGATGCTAAGTTCCCAAAGGACAACATTATTCACTATCTCTTCCCTACCTCAAGTCCCAAATTGTTTAGAGGTGATTGACCAAAGTTTTCTCCAAATCTATATGCAAACATCTAAAAGGAGTTATTTTCATTACATAAATATATAATTTGTCCTAGTAGCATAAAGCTTCTGTAAGGTAAGGGTTCACAGTTTTTGGCTTGCTTTCATAATTAATTCACAAGTAAAGAAATCGTATCTTTGGGACCTATATGAAATTAATGAAGGTAGAAGGGAACTGAGAGGTTTTGAATACCTACAACATACTAAAAAAAATCCTTGGGACTTTACATATATTCACTTTGCACATTCCTCATGATAATGCTGCTTATTAAATTTTATTATCATTATAAATTTTTTACTTTAAAAATGAGGAAACAGGTTGAGAGAGGCCCATTTATTTGTCCAAGTGCACACCCTGATGAATGTATACTAAAGTTTATGTGTTTTTTAATCTCTATATTTCCACCACCAAGCAGTGTCCAGCATGTAAAGAACACTCATAAAATATTAGGCAAATGAATGAATGAGTGGATGAAAGAACACAGGGTAGAGCCAAGATGAAAGGCTGTCCTTTCTGGTTCCAAATCTCCATCACGTACAAACTCAGGTTGTAAACTCAGTCACCTATAAACAGGATCACCTGATTTTTTCTTTTACATTTAAATAACATTGACTCAGTCAGCATGATGCTTGTGGAAAGACTGATATTTCTACCCTTCTACAGCATAACCCCACTGGAGGTGAGCCACTGTCCTTGAAGCATCCTGAGCTAAATACTAGGGCTTTCATGTTAGAGGGGAAGCTGGATATAAATTGTATTTACTTGTTCGGTGACCTTAAACAAGTTATCTATGTCTCAAGTTACTTACTGATAAAATTGGGATAATGGTATTATCTGCCTCATAAGACTGTTATGGGGATTAAATAAAATTATGCCCAGCAGAGCATCTGGCATGGAGTAATCCTTGGGTCGGGTGATTTACAGTAATTACTGTAATATTTTCTTTTGAGTCTGAACCTATTTTCTCATGGTCATAGAGGCCTTAGTAATGTACAAGATATTCTACTTTTAATAATTTAGGCATGATTTTAGAATATCAAGGAAAAAGACAATGCTTCTTGTTAACAGCAACAGATATTTGTAAGCTCTCCTAACTAAAAGTGACCCCAATATTACAAAAAATGACTTTTAATATGTAAGACATTCTCATCATAAATAATAATCTCATTATCCACCCAGTTTACCCAAGCCAGAAACTAGGAATCTGACCCTCCTGCCCCCACCCATAAGGACGGTGTACCATTAAATACCTTCCTCTCTCTTAAACATTTTCAATTAATTACCAAGTCTTTGCTGATAATCATTCAAAAATATAAACTTCAGTTTTTTATCTCTATTACTTTTGCCATGGATTTATTTATTGAAATTTTCAATAGCTCTAATCTGGAGGGTTTTGCAGTCCAGGTGCCAGAGTATGGAGGCTTTAACTCGGGTAGAGATTTGGAAGTAGTGAGAAGTGATTTGATTTTGAAGATATTTTAACAGGGGAGCCAGGAGGGGCTACTAATGGATTAGACATGGATTTATTAGAGAAGGAGCAGAATCACGGATGCCTCTGAAGTTTTTGGTCGGAACCCTTGCTGAATAGCGGTACTGCTTCCCAACTTGGGAAACACTACTGAACAATCAGGCAGCTGGGATTAAGAGGGTTTCAGGGGTTTCAGGGGCACCTCTCTCTCTGTCAAATAAATAAAATCTTTTTTTAGAAAAAAAGGTGTGATTTCAGATATAAGCATGGTATATTCAATATATATTTTTACAAATCAAGAAATTGTGTTCAGTAACTAATTCCTATGTAATTTTTCAAGTTGTGTGGCTTTGTACTCGCTTTTCCTTTTACCTGGAATTACCTGTCCCCCATCTAACCTATACCTCCTCAGAGGAAATGCAGCTCAAAAGGAGGCTTACTCAGCACCCCAGGCAGAATTAGACTCCCTTCCTCTACGGTCTCATAGCAATTCAGTAATGTTTACGAAAAACTAACAATAAATCAAGCATCATACTGATTACTAGGTGTACAAAGGTGTATAGTTCCTGGTCTTCAAAAGGCTTACAGTCTAATAAGGGGTAAGGGAACATAACCACAAACTATTCAGGACAATCTGATAAACGGAATTATATACAAAATGCAATGAAACTACAGATGAGAGAAGGGTGGGTAGTCAGGCAAAGACATTAGTATTTACCGAGTGTGTAGTTGTCACGTGTGTGGTGCTTTGTGTTATTTCATTGAATCATCACGACAGTCCTATAAGCCAAACATGGATCGTTAAGTACCTACCCAAAGTTATACAGTTTGGACATGGCAGATCTAGTTTATGTGTCAACCCCTGACTTCTAAGCCATTCTCTGCCAAACCAAACTCAGAGGGGGATTCCTAGGAGAGAGAAACGTAGGCTGAAAGCAGAAGGATGAAGGTCATTCCCAGCAAAGAAAGCTGTGCGTGTCTGGACACTGGGGGCTGGGGAGTCCGAGGCTTTAGAGATAATGGAGGGAGCGGCGGCTGGGCTAGGGACACCACGCTCAGGAGCTTCTGGATTTTATCCTGCAACAAATACTTAACAAATGAAGGATTCTGAAGAGAGAAAGGATAGTATCAGATTTATACAAAAGAAAGATTACTCTAGTATAGAATCTAGTATCGATTTATATCACAGCATTTGTTAGAGTGTATAAGGATTTTGTAATTCATGTTTATCTCCCCTCTAGAATTTGAACTTAAATTTAACTGAACTTCATTCCACTCCTTGTAGTGTGTGTGTGTGTGTGTGTGTGTGTGTGTGTGTGTGTGCTGTAATGACTTTAATTCAGCCTTATTTATTTAGGTATCTTTAGTGCCTAACATAGCATCTGGCAAACAGGCGATTGCCCAGTCATAGGTGAATGAATGAAAGAGAGAAAGATGGAGGAAGAAAGCTGAGACTAGAATTTAAGATTTCTAACTCCAAACCTTACATTATAATTTCTGTGCATAGTTCTCATTAGCCCTAACAAAACATTTAAAAAACAGTGTAAGTAATGACCTGTTGGAAAAAAAAAATCAAAATATTTCTACTTTTTAAGGAATACTGACCAACTGGTCATTTTGACATCATTAAGACACAGCCAACAAAATCCAGCGTCCCAATAGGTTTAATATTAAGAAGAACCTTAGGTACTGAAGGTATGACATACATTTCAGTTTTTCCAATTTCTCTAATTATTTTATTTAAAAACCATGAATAAAAATGATTTCAGTTTCCTTAGTTTGCAGGGTTGGAGCACAGAACCCCAAAGGAGTCTTGGGCATAAAGGGCCATATCCAAGGACACAAGAGAAATTATATTAGGGTTATTGGTTTGCAAACAATAGGCAAAGCCGAATGACTGTGGCAAAGATAGGGCAAGCCCCAGGGCAGCTCTGAGGGCTCAGCAAGGTCTGTCTGGGCGGAACATCTGGGCACTGCTCAGCACCACTGGGAGGGTGGGTGTGACACTGTGATCGATGGTCCCACCAAATACGAGTAAGCATTAGGATAAAAATGAGAAAGGGGGGGCACCTGGGTGGCGTAGTCAGGTAAGAGTCTGACTCGGTTTTGGCTCGGGTCATGATCTCAGGGTCCTGAGATCGAGCCCCATGTTGGGAGGGGGCTCAGCTTGAGATTCTCTCCCTCTCTCTCTGCCTCTCCCCGCACTCTCTCTCAAATAAATAAATAAATAAATATTTTTAAAAAATGAAAACAGGTAACGCTGATGTAGCTTCTTCAGGGCCAGGCGCCTTTCCAAGAAAATGCGTTATCTCTTTTAATCATTCAACAAGGCTGGGAGAGAGGCATTGCTTTTGTTTTGCTTTGTTTTGTTTTGTTTTTGAGAGACATTGTTTTTATTACCATTTCACAGATGAGGAAGTTAAGTGACCTGATCAGATCATGGAGAAAGAGGAATTGGGGTTTGAACCCAAGACATCTGACTGCAAAGACTAGCTTAACCATAGTGCTATAAGCCTCCCCCATCTAGGTGGAGAAGAAGAGATGATTCACTGCAGAACAGAAAGGGAAAGGAATGCTGGGCTGCTAACCCATAAATCTAGATCACAGACGGCACTTACAGTAGAGGCCCTGTTTTCAAGTAGACAGTTTGCTCTATAAACAGCAGGATCTGCTATCAGAGCCGGCTCTGACTTCTGAGCCTTCGGCTGCCCATGGCATTCATGTCACTGGCTCAGTAACTTGAATAGAAATTCTGTTTGTTTCTATGACAGCTGATTAGCCCAGCTATGTAAAGATAAGAATTTTCACAGTTTTCTGCTTTTGGCAGAAAAGCAACACATTTATGAGAGTGAAACTGCTTTATATTTTAGAAAAAAAACCATGCTGTGGAAATAGAAAATTTGTTTGTCCTTATTTTGTTAAAAAGATTATCCCAGTCAGAACTTGCACTCACGGGCTCCCACGCATCGTAATGCTTGATGAGCCACTTCTTCCAGGGTCACTGTTGGGGCATGAGATTTTTTTCAACCAATAGCTCCTACTAGACTTTGCCGTGACTTTCAAGCCGGTAGGTGTGTAGCTGAAGAGTGTGCAAGCTTGTATATGCCCAGGAGTAAACATGAGTATAGTGTTATATCTGATCTCTACCGCTCGGAATTAGTTACTTGATTCTCAGTTACACTGACGTTCCCAAAACATTTTGAGAAAATAGTGAGGAATTATGAAATAAAAATCAGCCTTATGCCAATAATCCTGATTTCCAGAGCCCAGTTGTTAATCTTTTCATCCTTATTTGGGGCTAGGATCCCTGAATAAGAGATCAGCGAGACTATGACGGCGCGTGTGGCGCTGGTGACGCTTAAGCAGGTAGCTCACGTCAAAGGACGGCCTTGTGACCAAGATGAAGGAGATACAGAATCACGCACATCTGGGGACGCCTGGGTGGCTCAGGGGGTTAAAGCCTCTGCCTTCGGCTCAGGTCATGATCTCAGGGTCCTGGGATCGAGCCCCTCGTCGGGCTCTCTGCTCAGCAGGGAGCCTGCTTCCCCCTCTCTCTCTGCCCGCCTCTCTGCCTACTTGTGATCTCTCTCTGTCAAATGAATAAAATCTTAAAAAAAAAAAAAAAGAATCGCATACCTCTGGGTGGTACTCGGAAAGTTTCCCTGTCTTCAGGGAAAATACTCCCACCTACCAAACCTGTGTTTCACCCCTCTACCTGAGGTCCTATCTGCACATGTTAATCGAATAAACCAAACCTTGGGCAACCACATTGAAAGGCTGTTACCAATTCTCACTTAATCTATTAGCAGAGGTTATAGAATGATCCAATGAAATCTTCAAAATATTCCCAAACCTAAATTCAAAATCAGCTATTCTTATATTCATGTTTCTAGTTTTATTTTTCAAAGATTTTATTTATTTATTTGAAAGAGAGAGAGAGAGTTGGGGGAGAGGCAGAGGGAGAGGAAAGAGAAAATCCCAAGAAGACTCTGCACTGGGTGCGGAGACCCACACAGGGCTCGATCTCAGTATCACAACCATAACCTGAGCCCAAATCAAGAGTCAGATGCTTAACCAACTTAACCAACCCAGGTGCTCTTATATTAGTGTTTTTAATGCCAGATGTAGTTCTGTTCCAATTTTAAGATTATTTTTTCTATTTCTGAAAAATGCCACCAAAATTCTGAAAAGGGAATACATTGAATCTCTAGACTACTTTGGGTAATATAAACAGTTTAACAGTATTAAGTCTTCTAATCCACTAGCAACAGAATATCTTTCCATTTATTTCTGTCTTTCTCAATTTCTCTCGTTGCTGTCTTTCATTAATGTCTGTACAAGTCTTTGACCACTTTGGTTAAATTTATTTCTAGTATTTCATTCTTTTTTTTGATACAACTATAAATAGGATTGTTTTCCTAATTTTTCTGATAGTTTACTGTCAACATATAAAAGTGCAACACATTTTTGTATATTGCTTTTGTACACTGAAACTTTACTGAATTTATTAGTTTTAACACTGTTTTCAGTGGAAACTTGAGGGTTTTAGCTAATACTATTAATTAATGAATAACAAATAACAAGGCTTAGTTTGATTAACTGATCTGTAAGATTCTGTTTCTTCTTTAGTGTTCAGTATCAGACTGTTGGTTATGCCCCTCTTACAAGTAGATTTGCAGGTATTTATTGAACACCAATGTTGTGATAGGCATTTTTTTAATTTAAATTCAATTAGCCAACTTAGAGTACATCATTAGTCTCAGATGTAGTGTTCAATAATTCATCAGTTACCAATAACACTCAGGGCTCATCACATCACATGCGCTTCTTAATACCCATCACCCTGTTACCCCAGCCCCTACTCACCACCCCTCTAACAACCCTCGGTTTGTTTCCTAGAGTTAAGAGTCTCTCATGGTTTTTCTCCCTCTCTGATGACTTCCCATTCAGTTTTCCCTCCCTTCCCCTATGGTCCTCTGCCCTGTTTCTTATATTCCACATATGAGTGAGAACGTATGATAACTGTCTTTCCTGAGAGGCATTTTGATCACCATGGTGGGCCTGGTGTTATGTGAAATAAGCACATTCTCTGTCCTCATAAATGTATAATGTACAGGCTTCGGGAACAGATTAAAGGCCACTGAGGAGAACTATGACCATTTTTTACAGAGATCAGTCATTCATTGGGATTAGAAGAGCCACCCATACAGCCTACCTATTTGCTGGTCAAGAATGGCAGCAGATCTTAGCAAGTGCACATCAGCAAAAGCAGTCCATGGTGTTATTAATTACTATGAGCCT
Source organism: Nasua narica (assembly GCA_028533885.1). Lineage (NCBI taxonomy): Eukaryota > Metazoa > Chordata > Mammalia > Carnivora > Procyonidae > Nasua > Nasua narica. The sequence continues at coordinate 128,533,886 of CM052798.1, read as the reverse complement.
TTTCATTTTGCCTTTAAGTTAATTTTTTTTCAAATTTTACAAATACCCATGGATCATTTCCATTTTCATTCTACCTGCATATAAGTAAGCTTTCTCAGGAGTGTTGCCTTTTTAGGTTTAATGCCGTGTTCTTTAGATCAAAGCACTCACATCTCTTCTACTCTCTCCTATTCTGAGATCTGTCTTTATGTCTAGGATCCTAGCCTATGATTTTAAAACAACCAAAATCAAATGAATCTGAGACACCATTATTGTGGCTACCTGCTATCATGAATTTTTTTCCCCACCCATTTCTCCAGCAGCTCATGTCAGATAGATTCCAGAAGCTATATCTACACTCTGGTAAGCTAAGTATAATACTGCTTATGACCTCTTATTCCTGCTGTTACTCCATTACCAATTATGTCGTCCATAAGGGATTCTGTCACATGAGGGTCTATTACCCAGAGATCACGTAAATGTAGCAGCTGTTTATTTACAAATATAGAATGGAATGAACACATGGTTCAGAAAGATGGGGTTTTTTATGCTGGTATCTTCTCATTTACATTAGATTATCCATTATGCTTTTTCCCTTTTTCAATTCTACATGTATGGTAAATAATCTTTTTCCCACTAACTACTGAAATAGAAATGATTGGAATGTCACCAAGTGTCTCCACTAGCCAAGGCATGGCAACCCCAAAAGAAGCAAGTGTAAGTTGTTACTATGTACCATGCGATTCCCTGGGGACTTTACATCTGTTATGTCATTGATTATTCATAATAATCCAGTGACAAACATAGATGCTATGATCTCTATTCTGTAGATGAGACAGCTGAGGGAGAAGAGTTTGTAACTTACCCAAAGTCACAGAGCTACTAGATGCATAGCTGTGATTTAAACCCAGACCTGCCTATCCCTGCCCTCCCTTCACTTTACCCTGAGAACGAGGGAGAAGAGTAAAGCAGGCTGGAGGGCAGGGGAAAGAGCAGATAGATGGAAGGGAGATGGGTCATGGAGGAAAATGTCATTAATCATCGTTAATTCATTAAGTGAAGATCCACTGAGCACCCAGTACTGGCCGGGCATAGTATCCATTCCTAAGACAAGTTCCTTGCCCTTTAGAGACAAGTTTGGCTTCAGGAAGTAGAATCACCAGCGAACAACCATAGTCCTCACAAAAGGGAATAATCAATACAAGCCACAGTGTGGAGAGCCCAGATAGAGGGCGGGGTCCTGCAAGGGGAGATGGGGAGGGCTTTTCAGATAGATGCCTTTTGATCAGGATGCAAGCAATACGTATGAGTTCTCAAGCTGGCTCAGAGTGGAAAGGTAGAGCAGCTGAAGTCCAAGCAAGGACACCACAAAGCTGTGGCAGATGGAGTGACGTTCTGAGAATCCCTAGCGCTTCAGAGAGCTGCAGAAGAGGATGCATGGTGAAGACTGTGAGGGTGAGAGCAGAAAGGCAGGTGGCTTTGACGGCATATTAGGAGCAGGCATTAGGACACGGAATGAGGAGGCAAGAGGTATCATATTCAGGAAGGAGGCAGGTAAGAAAACTGGGGACCGAATAAGCCCACACAAGGCTCCCAGTCCAAGGGACCATTCTTCATAACATATGAGGTTATCATAAACTCCAGTAAATCATGAATTCAGTTTTTCAGGTGCTTTTTATTATGACTATGGATTATGATCATAGGTCACCAAAATATGCAAGTTTTTAAATTTTTTATTTTTTAAATTAACATATAATGTATTATTTGTCCCAGGGAACATCTGTGAATCATCAGACTTACACATTTCACAGCACTTACCATCGCACATACCCTCCCCAATGTCCATAACCCAGCCACCCTATCCCTATCCCCCCACCCCCTAGCCACGCTCAGTTTGTTTCGTGAGAATGTTTATAGCAGCAATGTCCACAGTAGCCAAACTATGGAAAGAATCTAGATGTCCATCAACAGATAAATGGATAAAGAAGATGTGGTTTATATATATACAACGGAATACTATGCAGCCATCAAGAGAAACGAAATCTTGCCATTTGCAACGACGTGGATAGAACTAGAGGGTATTATGCTAAGCGAAACAAGTCAGTCAGAGAAAGACAAT
>CM052798.1:128465940-128522586 GCA_028533885.1 Nasua narica | reverse complement strand
AGAGAAAGAGAGCGCGTTTCAAAAAGCACAACAGTTTTAGAGGGGTCAGTGGCCAATGAAATTGTAACACAGAATGTTGCTTAGTAACTGTTTGATCTAGCCTATCACCCTGGCCAGAATTGGTGCACAAGTTTGGCGGGCAAAAGGCGGGGTTTATATTCTTTCCCGGGCAGGGGTTCCGCGTTCCTTTGACTAACCCGTTCCTTTGACTAACCCAAACCCAACCCATAGGCCCTCTGGGCTAATTAGCTCAAGGGAGGGCTGAGCCACACTCAGACCCTCCCAGAGGCAGGTCCTGCAGGGGGGCCACACACAAGAAGGCGGGTGTAAGCAAAAGGAACCCGCCCTGCTCTGCTCCTTCACCAGTTTTCTCCCTGCTCATAGATAGTGGCCACCACTGACCTTGGGATTGAGTGCAAATGAACCTTTGTGTCCTTTGTGTTGCTCTCAAGACCCTGCAAAATCCGGTTTCATCTGTGCCCATGAGCACACCATGAGCTCCCCGTGCCCATTATCCTTGCATTTAATGCCCTGTATTGTGGACACGCACACACATGCACACATACAGTTCCTTCAGTTCCTGATCTTCATGCTTTTGCCTCCCCAGCCCCTGTTCATTCTTTAGATTTCACTTTAGAGTTCACTTCCCCTTTCATGGCTCCATACTTTTTCTACCAAAACACTCAAATCATGCAAACTGTCCATGGTCATGTCTGTGGACTGTAAACTCAAAAAAGGCAGAGGCCAATGTATCTTGCTTTCTTTCCACTGTGTATTGAGCATCTAATACATTGCACTGGATTAGTAAGTATTGTTGAATGAAAGTCTGTTACATGATAAATTACCATGTTTATTCTACTCTCTTAAAATTTTAAATTCGGCAAATCAGTACCTCCTATAAAAAAGGAATATTTAAAGTAGATGAGTTTTGGATTCGTTTCTTTCATGGAAGCAATGCATGAGAACAAATGGTAAACAACAACAAAAAATGTTAAAATGTACCATTAAACACTTTTCCCCAGACTGAACTGCTTTGAGCTATTGAATTTTTCTTTCAGAAACAGCATGAATTTAATGTTCATTTTAGCAGAAGACAAAAAAGATTAAAGGTGAGAAAAAGAATTCATTTCACAGTCCATCATTTTCAGCCCCAAAAAGAAATTAGCATTCAGTTGATGGGAGGGAGGTAAACTAATTCAATCTCCATGGAGGGTAGTTAGGCAACTCTCATTCAAGTTAAAATTGTTTATGCCCTTCAACCCAGTAGTTTACTTCCAGGCATTCTCCTCTAAGTGGATAAGCAGACAACATCACAAAGAAGATAGCTTCCCCCAGATTGCCTAGAAAGAGTCTGAAGCAAAATTTACATGCTCAAGCTTTGTGGAGAGGTTCAATCCTAGGGCATTAAAAGTAATGGAAAAGGAAAGCCAGGCAAGATAAGAGAGAGAGAGAGAAAAAGTGGTACTTAGTGAGGTGCCACAATTGTACAAAAAAATAAAGCCAGTCACTAGCTTGGGCCACATCTCTCTGGACTGGCTATGTAGACCTACTGCACCTAGGAACCCTCTTGGGGTGGAGGAAGGAGGGGAGAAATCCATCTGTCATCTTTCTATCTTCTGTCTCTCCCTGGTCAGTTTAACCTCCCCTCCTACTCACCTGCTCCCTCCGGATATTAGGTATTCCCGCCCTTCTGGTTTGTGCTACTTGGTTAATCCAGCCGGCCCTGGGAAGTCGGTCCCTCCCTACCACCCCCCACCCCCCACAAACAGACCACCAGCACTCTGAGTCGGGAAGTGGTGGGAGGAGTCAAAGCAGGCGGGGTCCCTCTGAATCTGGCTGGAGTGGGGCTGAAGCTCTCCCACAGGACTCTCATCTTTGGGGGAGCATGAGACAGCCCCCAGAGCTGGGAGACTGGACCTGTGCAAAGTCAGTGCAGCTCTCTACTGAGCTTCCCTGAGAAAGCAGCTGCAGGCCTGGCAGGCAGGTGGGGCCAGGAATATTTCAGGAAGAATATAAATTGGATCAATATAAACATACACTGTACATTCATTGTAACATGGTTTATGAGCCCCAAGTTTTATACAACTCAAATTTTCACGAATAGAGGATTAGTCCAATAAATTTTAATATATTCAAAATTGTATTAAATCTAGTTTAAAACAATATTTAACAATGAGAGAATGTACGCAATTTTGTAAAGAGAATGCGACTGAATGTGTATGTGTGTGTATAAGCCTAGAGATAGTAGGAAAGATTTCTAAAATATACAGTATTAGTGGTCATTTTATCATGGTAATATTTCCAATGGCTTTAGTTTTTACATTAATATTTTCTTGTACTTAAAAAATTTATAGTGATTACATATTATTTTATAATCAGAAATATTTTGAAGTTATATATTGTGTTTAAACATTTCTTATCAAGAGCAATGTTTGAATAATGATATCGTGGCACTCATGGCACTTCTAAATAAGAGCAGAGGAATTTCCATTCTGGGTCTGCCATGCTCTGGTCAGTCCACTGTGACTCTAACCTGGAAAGGATTAGTACATATATCAATAATCCATAATATTACTTACGGCATTATTACCGTGTATGATGAATTCACATAATGAAGATTTAACACTCGAGCAACAAGACTGAAGCAAAGATACATTGAAAGCCCACCATTCAAGGGCTTCCATAGATGTCCTTCCTCACTCTCTTTATAGCCACTTATTTGGACTATGTTTCAAACTGGACAGTAGGTTCTCACACTAACCCTGCTTTTCCCTTTTCCACGCATTTGCTCTTGCCATATCCCTGTCCTTGCTGCAGCACGTGCAGCACTCTGCTCTTCCCCATCCCTCATCTCCACCGGGAGGGATGTGAAATCATCCTTCAGGTCCCAGGGCATGTGTTCCTGGTAGTTACCTCAGAGCAACAAACCCATTTGGCAAATTACTGTGATTCTTAAAAATTCTTCTTCAATATCTCAATAGAATTCATAATATTAGCTATTGTCAATAGTCCCAAGGAAAAAATTTTAATTTGCTTACATAAAGCATGAATAACTAGATTTGTAGTTCTAAATGTACAAATTTATCATTTCATGTGACAGGAACAAATCCTGCTTGAAAATGATCCTGTTGCAAAATGAGACAGCAATGCAATAAAAACGTATTCCAAAGCGCTGAAGTTGAATAAATGAAATGACAGTGGTTTTGAAGATTCTTACATTCTCAGGGTGGCTCTTCCTTCATAAATCTATTAGTTCCGAAGCACAGAAAGCCAGTACCCCCCATTGCACTCCCTCCAGAGGCAGGCCCGCCACCTGCCAGTGCAGAGTGAGTGGAAGTGAGAAGCAGAGGAGATCTGCCTCCGGCGGTGGAGGACAGTGAGTGTGTCCTGGCATCTAGGAAGTATGAAAAGCAGCCCATGTCAAAGGAGACCCGTATAAAGGAGTTTGTAGGGGAAAACATTGGTTTTCAACATGCAGAATGAGTAAAGCAATGGGGAATTAAGTGTTAAAAAGAGACCACAGGCTCAAAATGGCGTTGCTTAGGTCAAGTCAGTAAACCATGACTTAATACCTAAGGTAACTGCAGTTTTAACCTATCCCCACCATCCCACCACTTCCCCACCAGAATTAATTAGTCAACATGGAATCTCCTCGTCAGCACTAGGAGATTTACTAATAGGCCCCTTCTCTTCCCCTAAGGAGGGCAATCTTGCCTACGATGGATTTTTTGCTAATGATTTCCTTTTTCCACTCTCTATACTTTACAAAACCTTTACTTTTCTGTAGGCCTTCGGAGCTCCCCTCTACTTGCTAGTCATTTAATTAAGCCAATTAGATCTTTAAAATTTACTTCAAATATCTACAAAGATAACTCATAAAAACAATGTTCTTTACAGGCAAAATATATGGATAGCTTGTATATGTGTGTGTGTGTGTGCATATACATATGTATACATATACATACATGCAATATATACATATGTGTATACAATATATACATATATGTATAAAATACATATACATATGTATACATATACACACATGTCTATACACATATGTATACAATATATACATATACACGTATACATATGTATACATATACACACATGCAAAAACACACAAACTTCCCAATAGACAGGCATCATCCCTTGTACAATTTTCATTTAGACTTGAATCCGTTCTCAGAGCTATTCGGCAAAAAGAGAGGCTGCATAAAGACCTCTGCAGTACCACAGCAAGTTGTAATTCCTCAGTTCTTCCCCAAATTGACCTACAGATATTTCCTGGTTAACTGTACACCAGGATGCTTCTACATACAAAGTCTGAGTTGACATTAAACTGGGACACTAAGTGCCATCATGAGCCCCGCCCTCAATTGCAGCAGCAGTGAATGGAAGTCAGGTAATGAGTACAGAACTGTCGTGTGCATATTACACAGTTGGTTCACTATATCCACAGATCCATCCAGTGGTCATTTCCCCAATTCTCAAATGTAAAATAAGAATGAACATATTTGGTAAGAGGCAGGATCTTCACATTAGTCTCTTGACTTGTGGAAGAAGAGCTACTAGAGTAGGAAAGGCCAAGTGAAATACCCTGAAGCTGCCCTTTTCAAGCCAAAATGATAAACCAAAATCAATATCACAACTTGAGTGGAATGACAGAGATTAGTGGCACTTTCAAAACCAAAGGATATAGGAGTGATGGACTCTATCACATCCCCATTTAATTCATCCGGTTAGCCCCTGCAAGAACTGAATAGATTATGGTGGGTAACAGTAGACAATGCAAATTTAGCCCAACAGCCATCTGTGCCAAATGTCATTAATAAAAGAGATCAATATAGCTTTTGGTATGTGGTTTGCGGCTACTGATCTAGTAAATGCATCCTTCTCCAGCTATCAAAAAGAAGGAACAAAAACTGTTCACATTCACATCTGATGTGAGTGGGATGCATGGGGGTATGTATGTATTCATAGTTTGGCTCCGGTGCCAGTTAACTGTTCTGATATCTGTTACAATATTGTTCAAGGGAGCCTGGATCCTTTGGATATCCCATGGAGCATAACATTGGTCTCTTATATTGCTGATATCGCTTTATTTGAACCTAATGAGCAGGAAGTGGCGAGTATTCCAGATGCCCTGGTAAAACATGTTCTCCAGAGGATTAGAGCAAAACTCTGAAATATATCAGAAGGCTCTTACATTGGAAAAAAACTTTGAGGAGTCAGTGATCTGGGGGCATATCAGTCATCTTCTTCATGTTAAAGACAAGACAAGACATTTCTTACCCTCTCCCTCCTGCAGCTAAGAAGCACAACACTAAATTGGCTTTTTTGAGTTGGGAAGCAGCATATATTGCTTTCGTAAATGGCGCTTCAACTCATTCATCAAGTTACATGAAGGCTATCAATTTTGGGTGGGATTCAGAGCAAGGAAGGATTTTGTAGCAGATCCAGGCTATAGTACAAGCAGCCCTACCAACTGGGCCACTGGGGTCAGCAGATTCCATGGTCCCACAGCTATCTGTGTGGAGTTTCTAGTAAGGTCCAATAAGAGAATTATAGTATAGGCATCTAGGGTTATGGAAAAAGGCCATGTTATCTGGAGCAGATAAGTATATGAAAAATTAAAAAGCAACTTTTGGCATGCATCATGGGCCCTAGTAAATTTTGAGCTTCTGACCATGGAACATCAAGTGACCATCCAGCCAGAATTATCTATCATGCGCTGAGACCTGTCAGACTCACTATGTCATATGATTAGCAGAAATCCATCATAAAGTGAAGGTGGAATATCTCAGATTGGACTTAATCATGCCCGGGAGGCAAGAGTAATATACAAGAACAGGTAATCTATATCCCGTACACTCAGACCTATGGCCTCATGGGGCTCCCTGAGATCAGCTGATGGAGAAGGGAAAAGCCTGGATTGGTTCACAGATAGTTTAGCTCAGTATGTTCTACAAGTTGAAAATGAACTGATGAGGCAGGGGTGCTCTGAAAGACAGTAGTGAGATAACATCTTCCCAAGGGATAGAGCTTTTGTGCAGAGAACCTCATACTCTGTTTGTGTGGAAAGAAAAAACGGCCTGAATTAAGAATGTACATAAAATCATAGGCAGATGAATGGCTTGGCTGATAGGTCAGATTCCCAGAAGAAGCAAGATGAGAAGATTGAGGACAAGGAGGCCTAGGAAAGAGGTATGTGAATGTACCTAGGGGAAGGGGCACAGAGTGCGAGTATCCTTACATTCTACATTAATACCCATTGGAAAGCATCCAGTGCATAAGTACCAAGAGGACAGGATTGCTTGCCTATCAACTTCTGTCCTTGTCTACTTCTGTGCTTATGCTATGGGTCTATCAATGGAGTAGTCATAGTTGTAAAAATGGAGGCTATGCATGGTTCAGAAAATACAAGTACCCTCTCACTAGCTTGATCTAGCTAATGCCACTGCTGAATATCTGGCTTCCCAATAAGAAAAAGCGATCCTGAGCATCTGATATGACATAATCTCTCAAGGACAGCAATCAGACAGTTGTAGCGAGTTGACTACATAAAGCCTTTCTACCCTGAGAAGGATAGCAGTTCATCCTGAGGTAGCAGGAGGGGTTTACTTTTCCTTTTCACAGTGGCTCAACTAGTATCATAATATCATAGTATATTAGTATCATAATATAGTATAATCAAAGAATGGGATTTTTCTTTATGGGATCCTATATAACACTGACTTGGGACAAGTGTGCAAAGGAGGTGCAGCAGTGGGCACATGACATGCCATGTCATGTGACATGACATGACATGACATATGATGGCATCCACTGCTCCTACATTACATGCCAGCTTATAAATATAAAAAAAATTCTGAGTGTGTGGGATACTCTAAGGTGCCATATATACCCTATATCAGCATCTATTACATGGTATTGTATCTGCAATATACAGAATACATGGGTCTTGGAGCTATGGTGCAGAAGTAGAAATGATCCAGTCACCATTATTCCCAGTCACCCTCTTGGGAAATTTGTGTTCCCCACATCTGTAAGTTTAGGCCCTCTGCAATAGCGATCTTGGTTCCCAGAAAGGGAATATTCCAGCCAAGGACACAGTGAAAGTCTCACTACACAAAAAGCTATGGCCACCACCTGTTTATTTTGGGATCATTGTTCCAAAAGACCAGCAGACAAAGAAATGAGATACCATACAAATCATTTTGAGGAGATATTGCATGAGAGGCGAAGAGAAATATACTTGGCACACGTTATCCACTGAGCATCTCTACGTATACTCCCATGCCTGATTTTAATTGAAATGGGCAAATACAATGACTACAATCCGACAAAGACACGGTAATCAGAGGCTTGGAGTGTTTGGGACTGTGGGTCTCGGTCAGTCACCAGCCAAGCCACCTAGACCATCAAAAGTGTGAACTGAGGATGAGAGAAACTCTGAATAGTGATAAAGGAGGGCGATAATGAGTTTGTTTCTTCATTGGGACCAAAAGCAGTAGGGCCGTGGTTTGTTGTACTAAGGCTCCTTTTGTAGGTTTACCCAGAAATTATGACTAAATAGAAGCCGGAAAAAACTGTGCATGTACCATGAAAACTTAACGCAAGAGTTAAGTGGATCGGAGTGGTAAAAGGAGGGCTACAGTGGATGTTGGTGGTGCTCTGCCCAGATGCCTTTCCCCGTACGAGTTTACCTATCTCCCAGGTACTAGAGGTGTTGACTGCTGACAAACATTTTTGCAAGGCTGATGAGGGCCACTCCACCTAGAGATGTCTCAGTTATGGAGCTGCTCCCTCTTTGAGGGTGGCTCATACCCAATGACTGACTTCTATGGCCATATACTAGCTTAGCTCCCTTGCCTCTGGAATGAGAATGGCACTCCAGGGGTAAGTAGATCAGGCTGAAACCAGACCTGTTAAACCATATCTCCCACTTGTGCTGTCCTGATATTCTCATTCCCTGCCTGGTTTCTCCTGAAAGCATTCCCTCTCTAAATCATTTGCACCAGGGTTCCCTTTCAGAGTGTGTTCCTAAGGAGCCTCATCTAAGACACAAACCTACTTTTCAAAAAGTGTTACTAGACTAACATTCAGTGCTATACTCACGAAGACTGAATACTGAATCTCAGAGTTCTGGGCTAGGGATGCTGAATTATTTCCCGACTGTGGTTGAGAGTAGTGCTAGAGAATAGAACAGGCCTGGAAAAGAAGCAGTGAGCAGTGTCACGAGCCAGGATAACTAAGACATGCAAACACTGGAGGCTGCATGACAAGTTCAAGGCAATCCAGATGCTGTAGCCAAACCAAAAGTCAACTCTGCAGGGCAAAAATGCGAACCGAAGGAAGAGGAAGCCTCTGCACTTGGATGAACTGCCCTCCTGAGACCACTTCCGTATCTGGGGCAAAGAGGTCAAGAGGGATCTGTTGTCTTTTCTAAAGAGAACATCACACCCTCCCTAATCTCCACTCCATTCTGCCCAGACTTTATCTTACCTCCTGGGGATATCAGTCCCACAGTTATGGATTTCTAGTAATGACAGTAAATACACATTGAGTGAATGAGTGAATTCTAATATCCTCAATGTCAGCTTGTGTGTATCTGAAATGCCTGGAGCCTGCTTATCATGGTATATAATATTCATAAAGCATTTCAGTCCCATGACAGAGGCTCTTTGCAGAGAGAGTACAGTTATCTCTCTCTAGAGGATATGGTGAAGATTAATTAGTTAATTTCATAAAATGCTTCAAGGATGAAAATTGCTTTATAAGAACTAATTATGAATATCATACTGTGTGCATGCCATACATTTTATACCTCTGAAGTTGAATGAAACTTGGGGTTCTTTTTTATTGCTCTAAGGAAGTTATTGGAATTCATGTACCACTGCTTTCTTATACTAAGGCTATTTTGTAAGGTTTTTTGCAGTTCAAAATGTAGGTTTTGTGTATCATATTGCAGAGATAGTTGAGTCTGGTGGTGCAGTCAGGGAATTAACACTAACTACTTCTTGTTTGGGCTCATTTAAAACTGCAGACAAAGCCCATTATAATTTAAAATACATAAAATGTGGCAGAGTTCATATTCTTCCTCAACTGTATCCAGCTAGGAGACTTTGGGAAAGCCAGTAAAACTCTCTGTGCCACAGTTAATCTGTCAAATAATAGGACATATCCCATGGAACTAAATGATACGGTTCAGGTATAGACTTAGCAGTGCAGATATAGGCTTATTTAGTACTCAGTAATTGCTGGTGCAAATACTAAGGTGAGTAGTTATGACTATTACGTATATAACCAAAATATTTGATTTGTATCTCTTATGGTCCCTTCAAATAAATTTATTCAGTAGATGCATTTTCTTAAGCTGTGCTACTGCATAAAAACTCTTGGCAAGCCTCATAATTTTCTGCTTATTGTTGGGTTATGTCACCAGATAGTCTTAACTTGGCAGTTAGAATGGCCGTTGCTGGAATAATAAATTTGAAGGTAGATCTTCTTTCCCAGACCAGTTAGTGCTGGACTGCCTATTTTTGGCACATGGACTCTGGCCTTCCAGTTGTGCAACCAGACCATCTAGGCATTGGACTGGTCTTTTAGCCTTGGAAAAGCATGGTTCCTCTCATAGGAACCTGGCTCTTAAAAGCATGGAATCTGGCTGGCCCTGCAGGCATAGAATGAGGCCCTTTCTTCTTTTTACCCCCAGGAATGAAACTTGTCCCCATGCATTAATTGTGTCCCTCTAGTGTGGATGTGAAACTTCTAGGCGTGGGAAGTTGCATGGACTTTACAAACATGGACTCAGCCCTTCGAGGTATGAATTCCATTGCACCATATATGAAATCTAGTCTTCCAGATGTGGCCCTGCAGCCATGTAACCTGCCTTTGTACTATGGAACTATATAGTATGTGTGGGGAGGTTGGAATACCGGGCATGGGGCCTGGACTTCCAGGCACATAATTCAGGCTTCCTGGCCTGAACCATGGTCATCCAGTTATGAAACCTGGCCCTACACATGGAATTTGACCCTACAAACGAGCAGCTTTGACCTCTCTGTATAGAACATGAGCCTAGAGGAATGGCATCTGTCTAACCAAATGGAATCTGACCTTTTAGATTTGATTTAAAACTTTTAGATTGCTTCATAAAATCTGATTTTTCACATGACCCTTACATATACCTTACAGGTATGTAATTAAAGTTCCAGGAGTGAAAACTAGCCCTCTGACCACGAAACCTGGCCCTCCAGATATAGGACATGGCTCTTCAATCATGGAACTTAGATCTCTAAATATGGAATTAGACTTTCCAGTTACGTAAGTTAGTATAAAATGTAAATCCTGCCTCTCTAGGCATAGAATTTGGTTCTCTAGATGTGGACTCTGGACTTCTACGTGTGGTTCCTAGACATCTAGGCATGGAATACATGTTGACTGTACTAGGAACCTGGTCACCTTGTCATGGAACTTCGTACTACATATATGTATCTCAATATTTAAACACGGAATGTGACACTATAAGCATGAAAACTGATACTCCATTTATGGAATCTAAATCTCAGAATGTGAAACCTAGCTCTGCAAGCATGGATCTGCCTTTCATATGTAGAAGTGCCACCTCCCGTCATGGTACTAGGCTCTATAAACATGCAACTTGGCATTCTGCGTGTGGACTCTGAATCTCCATGGACTTCCTGTGGTGAATGTGGTATCCCAGACTTGGAATCTGGCTTATGAGTCAAAGAAGCTATCCTTGCAAAACATGTGCTCAGATATCACAGGTGTGGAATTTCACTCTCCAGGCATGCATGCTCAATATCCAAACATGAAGACTGAGCCAACAAGCATAGAATCGAGTCTGCCACTTACAGACTTTTGAATTTCATGCATAAAACTAGGATCTATAGGCTTGAAACTTAGCACTTCATGTGTGGAATGTTGATCTCAAAGCATGGAACTTGGCTCCTCAAGCATGGAATGTGACCCTCCAAATATATAACCTTGCATTTCAGTCATTCACATGGGCTTGCCAAAACATGGAAAGTGATTTCCCAGTCAAGGATCCTGTAACTCCGACTATGTAATCTTAACGTCGAAGCAGGAGTTGAAGCCTTACAAGCATGGAGAATGGCATCACATGTGTGGATTCTCAATCTCTAAACATGGACCACTTCAGAGTGTGGATCTTGGTGCCCAACCTGTATTTCATAAGATTTTGGCTCTCCACATAAGGAATTTGATCTTCCTGGGAAGGAACCTCAAAATCCATGGGTAGAATCTTAATATCCATGGGTAGAATATGGCCCTTACAAGTACAGAAACTGGCATTCCATGTATGGAATCTTGATTTCCAAGTATGGAGCCTGGACTTATAATCATGGATGCTGGTACTCTGGTATGGATTATAAGAATGAAACATGATCAGACATGTTTGAAAACTCACATTCCAGACATGGAAATTGGTGTTTCAGTCATAAGCCTTGGCCCTCCCAAAATTAGAAATTACCCTCTGTGGCATCATATCTACTATACTATGTGTTATGGACTAAATTGTACCCCCACAAATTCAAGTTGAAATTTTACCCCTCAATGTGACTTATTTGAATATAACACCTTTGAGGAGGTGTTAATAGTTAAATGAAGTCATGAGAAGGTGGAGGGGGTGCTAATCCTGTAGGACTGATGTTCTTATACAAAGAAGAAAGACCAGAGCTCATTCTCTTTGTGTGTGCACAGAGGGGAGGAAGACCATGTAGAGATATAGTAAGAAGATGAATATTTGCAAGTCAGGAAAAGAGGCCTCACCAGAAAAATACATTTTTTTATATTTTGATTTTGGACTTCTAGACTCTAGACAGTAAGAAAAGACCTTCCTCTGTGTGTGTGTGTGTGTGTGTGTGTGTGTGTGTGTGTGTGTGTGTGTTTTCTTTTTTCCCCTTTCTGTTGTTTAAGCCATCCAGTCTATGGTACTTTGTTATGGCAGTCTGAACAGACTCATATACCATAGGGAATTAATTAATTAGTTAATTAATTTTTACCAAAGGAATTTAAATCTCCACACTGTAAGCACAGAATCCAGTATACTATTTGTGTAATTTGAATCTTTTAGCAAGAAACCTTGCACTACAAACAAAGAATCTGGCACTCCATGCAAGAAATCTTAATCTCTGAGCATAGAACCTGGCACTCCAATATATTATCTCAAATGCGGTGATGTAAGGTGTATCTATGAGCACAGATCTAGTGTTCCACGTGTAGAATCCTAATCCCCTTGCATGAGACACAGCACTCCCTTACATGTAGTGAAGCTGACCCTCAAGACATGAAACCTAATATTTAAGTCATAGAGGTTAACACTATAATATATGAAACTATGCATAATATTTTTCAGTACATATTTAATACTGCAATTTCTGAACATTTAAATTGGCTCCACAAGCTTGGTATCTCACATTAAATGTGGAATCTCAAGCTCCACACATAGAATTTGGCCCAACAAGAATTTAACTTGTCATTCCATGTGTGAAATTTCAATCTTTAGCCTAGCCTTAAAATCATGCAACCTAGTACTCCATGTCTGGAATCTCAATCATTAGACATGACACCAGACTCTATATACATGGTACTGACACCCTATGGGTAGAATCTAAGTCTCCAAGCAAGAACTGTGTTCCACGTGCATGGCACTTGGCAGTTCATGTCTGGAATCTCAAATTCCATGCATGGAAATCTGCTCAATTACAGTGGAAACTAGCATTTTATATGTGGAACTTTTTGAACAAGAAATTTACCTGGTCTTGGGGCACCTCAGTGGCTCACTTGCTTAAGTGCCCAACTCTTGATTTTGGCTCAGGTCATGATTTTGGGGTCATGAGATTGAGCCCCACGTCAGGCTCTGCACTGGGCAAGAAGCCTGCTTAAGAGTTTCTCTCTCTCTCCCTCTGCTCCCCCACCCTACACTTCTTCTCTCTCAAAAAAGAGAGAAAAAGAGAAAGAGAGAAAAGAAAGAAAAGAAAGAAAGAAGAAAAGAAAAGAAAGAAAAACTCATTCACCTGGTCTCTCTCTCTTTTTTTTTTTTTTAGATTTTATTTATTTATTTGAGAGAGAGAGAGAGAGAACAGGCAGGGGGAGTAGCAGGCAGAAGGAGTGGGAAAAGCAGACTCCCCGCTGAACAGGGACCCCAATATGGGGCTGTATCCCAGGACTCTGGGACCATGACCTGAGCTGGAGGCAGACACTTAAGTGACTGAGCCACCCAGATGCCCCTCACCTGGTTTTAATGGTTTGGAACCAAAAACTCCACATATATAATTTCAAACTGTAAGCACAGAACAGTTTTATATGGAATTTCAGACAATGGTCATGGGTGTGAGTTACAGCTGTTGGCTTTCTAAGGCAAGGAACATTTACCCCCAGGCATGGAACATTAAATACACATAGGTATTCCCAATATCCAAATACTTGGCCCTAAAAACATGGCAAATAACATTTTATACATGGAATTTCTGTCTCCAAACATGGAACCAGGACTTACAAGCATGGAAGCTAGATACTTGCATGTGGTTTATCAATCTACATTGAATCTAGCCCCCCGAAGAACGGGACCTGATGTTCCATCTGTGGAATTTTATTCTTGAAGCTGGACTTGTCCCTAAAAGCTTTTGACATGGCACTCAATGTCTGGAATCTTTTTTTTTTTAAAGATTTTTTTTTAATTTATTTGACAGAGAGAGAAAGTGAGAGAGCATGAGAGAAGAAAAGTCAGAGGGAGAAGCGGACTCCTTGCAGAGCTGGGAGCCCGACATGGGACTCGATCCTGGAACTCCAGGATCATGACCTGAGCCGAAGGCAGCTGCCCAACCAACTGAGCCACCCAGGTGCCCCCAATGTCTGGAATCTAATCTCCAATATTTAACTTGGTTTCATACATTTGCAATCTGTAATTCCATACAAGGAACATGGGCTTTTGCTATTAGAATTTATATTTCTGAGACATGCAACTTGTCTCCCAGCATGAAACTTGTTACTACTAAAATGGATTTTAAAGATCTACATCTTTAGATGGAATATGGACCTAAAGCATGAAATCTTTCTCATTATGTGTGAATATAGCATTCATGTATGGAACACAGACCTACAATGATGGAATGTGGCACTCCATGTGTGGATTTTTAATCTCCCAATATAGAGCTTGGCCACAGAGGTATGGGTTATGGTACCTAAAGTTGCTTGTCACTAACTCACATCTACTCTATAAATGGAACCTAGTCTTCCAGGCATGAAATCTGGAACTCCATGTATGTAATGTCAATCTCCAAGCATGGAACCTGACACACCAAGTATGGAATCTTCATGCCGTATGTATTAAACATAACCTTTTAAACAGGAAATCTGGATTTCCATGTGAGGAATCTCAAGCTACAAGTATAGAGCATGATTTTATATGTCTGTATTCCAGAACTTCAGTCATGGAAACTGGTGTTTCACAGACCTTGGCTCTATAAAAGATGGGACATAGATTCCCAGGCATCATACCTGGCACATATCACATATGGATTTCAATTTCCGAGCACGAAATCTGACACGACATTGTGGAATTTCAGTCTCTGTGCTTGCGACCTGGATGTAAAAGTATGTAATCTGGAGCAGCACATTTGAAATATCCATCTGTAAGTATGAACCTAAACCTATAAGCATGGAAACTGCACACATACATGTGGTATCTTAATCTCCACCAATGGAATTTGGAACTATTAGCAGAAAACCTGCTTCTATCTCAGTCTCCATAAATGGAAACCGGATGAATAGTCATGGACACTGTCACTCCTTGTAAAGAGATACAAAATCCATAATGGAATGTGGTGTTTACAAGTTAGAATTTCAGTCTACTAATATGGAACTTGACCTGTCATGTCAGGAGCCTTTATACTCCAGACATGGAATCTCATATTTTAATTATAGACTTCAGCATGCCAAGTTATGGAGCCTAATTTCTTAGACTACCAATCCATCATGTATGGAATCTTATTCTCTAGACATAGAACCCAACTCTATGGGTATGGAAACTGACACTCTATGTATGGAATTTCAATCCCTCAACATAGAAATTAGCCTTACAAGCAAGGGACATGGCATTGCATGGGTGAAAAGTCTGTCCTCAAACATAAAACCTGACCCTATGAGCATGGAATATGATACTCCATAGGTGGGATCTCAGTATCTAAGAATGGAACTCAGCCTTACAAGCATTTATTCTGATATTCCATGTGTAAACCCTAATCCTCAAGCATGAAACACTACCTCAAGTGAGAAATCTGGCATTCCAGACACAGAGATTGGCTCCTTAAGACATGGAACCTGGTATTCTAGGCAGCAAATTGGCACTCAGCTTTGAAACCTCAATCTTTAAGCATTAAGCTTGGCTTTATAGGAAGGGAACTTGGTACTCCATCTGTGGAATCTCATTCTCCAAGCATGAAACATAGTCTTGCAAGTGTGGAACATGGTCATCCAGACTTCATACCTGGCATTTGAGTCATACAAGTTGATACGCTGAGGACCTACATCTCCCAGGCTTAGAACCTACCACTTCTTATGTGAAAGCTCTACTTCTAGTCATTGATATAGTTCTAGGTGTGAATTGTGCCTTTCCAGGCATAAAAGTTGGTTCTCCATATGAGACTTAGGCCTTCTGTCTTGGCATCTAAACTTTCTTGAGGAACCTAGCCCTCTGAGGATAAACTTTGTGTTGAATGTAGCTACTCAAACATGGATCCTGCCCCTCCAAGAAGAGAATCTAACTTTATAGGTGGGGGGAAGTCTATCCAAATGTGAATCCATAGAATCACTCCCACTCTGTGGAATCTGGCCTTCTAAATGTGGAGCAGGGCCTTCTAGCCATGGAATTAGGCCTCCCAGGAAAACCATGGCTTCCTATCTGTTTGATATCTCTTTCTTTAGGTTTGGAACATAACCTTTTGGGAGTGAAACCTGAACCTAAAGAAACAGTATCTAATCCATCAAGTCCAGAATTTGCTCAACTAGGCCTGAAATACTGAATCTAGACTTATTAGCATGAAACACAGCCTTTGAGTCATGATAATTAACTCTAGACATGAAATTTGATTATCTATGTTTGAAAGTGTCCGTCTATGAGTAGATGGATTTCTGAGTATGGAAAGATAGCTCCTTAGGCATTGAATCTAGTCTTCCTTTATAGAACTGTGCCTCCAGGCACAGAACATGACATTTCATGTGTGGAATCTCAAACTTCAAATATGGAACCCTACAAGCATGTAACTTGGCACTTTCAGAGTGGAGTTTCAAAGTCCATGCGTGTTTATTGACCCCACATACATGGAACATGGCAAACTATGTATGAAAGCTCAATCTCCAAGCATGGAACCTAGCTTTACATGCAAAGCACCAGCATTTCGCATGTGAAATCTGTACTTTCAGGATTGATTTAGGTCTCCTGGATATGAATCTTGCCTTTCCAGGCATAAACTCTGATCCTCCATAGGAGAACTGGTCCTAAAGGCATAGAATTTGGACCCCAAGCATAAAAACCTAGTCCTACAAAATATGTACATTGCTCCCACCCCAGGTGTTTAATGTTTTAATGATAGTTGTTTCTGCATTGTGAGGTTTGAGTAGTTTTAATTTTGATTTGTGTGTGTGTGTGTGTGTATGTTTGTGTTACATATAAGGAAGTATAAATTTTCACAAGACAAAGAAAGCTTCCTTTTTTTTTTTTTAAAGATAATTACATAACATGTATACTGGTTTACAATGCAGTCCTTGAAGAAAGTCCACAATCTGTTGTGTGTAATTTTCCATTGCTATAGCTCTTATGCCATCTTCTGGTCTAAATATAATTCAACTATTTGGGAATGTCTAGCATCAGTGGTTAGTAACTTTATGTTATTGCATTTACTCATCCTGTTTACTCATCCTGTAAATATCTATTTAGACATCAAATATAAAAATTTAAGTCAGCAACTTAAAAATTTGTGATCACATAAAGAAAGTTTAACATGGTGGGAAGAAAACATTGGAAAATCTTGTCAAAATCTAACTTCAGAGATAGATTGAAATAAATACATTCTTGAATAAACCTACATAAGCCTAATATAATATAAATGTATTCCTAAATATTGATTTAGATACATTATAGAAAAAGCTAGTATTGGGGGGTAAGAAAAAAACTGGGTTTGAATACCATCTTCACCACTAATTTATTATACAATCTATATAAGCTGACTTTTCACTTACGTTAATTCATCCCTGTTAAATGAAGATAATAATATCTGCCTTTCTCTACTGCCTCTATCCAGCTCTTTTCCCTGCTTATTCTTGAGCTTCTAAATTACTATAAATCAGTATGGATTACTATCTGCACATAAAGACATAAGAGATTTTAATTCAGAAAAAAGATAAAACCAGTATCTTCCCAGGATAGAAAAAAAAAAAAAAAAGCTGCTCAGAGTTATTTGACATTCTAGTTTATATTCTGGAATTTTTGAAAAATATGCTGAGTATGTCCAAAGATTAAAGGGATGAAGTGTAGTAAAATAACACCTTCATATCCAGCACATATTGAGGGATTTTCACAGTTCCAGAAAGAATAAAACTGAGTGCCAAAATTGATTGAAAAAGGCGACGTGGAGCCGTAAGAAGATATAATATTGAAGGTTAGGCCCACTAATCAGAATAAAAGGTCACTCATCTCCTGATGATGGCTTTCAATGTCAAATCCTTCAAGTGCAAAAGCTGACAGCTCCCAGCAGTTCTGTGTCTGGTCCCAAAAGAAGTCTAGAATATCTGCTCAGTAATTCTTACCTCCTGCTCTAACTAGATCCCCACTTTCTCCTGTGGACTATAGTGTGATTTACCCCCTTGCTCCCAGCATCCCCTGTCCCATCAGATGAGAGCACAGATATCATTCTACATTTATTTTGGAATATGTGTGATAATTGATTAATATCTACTCATTAGTCCAAACATGATCACCACTGGTCAGCATCAGGAGAATGGAGCCCCATGTTGTGATTCACTGTTAAAATCCCAGAACCTAGGGGCACTGAACATAGATGTTCAGCAAATACTTTTGGATCAATGATTAAATGAATGCAAAGAAGAAAAAAGGTAAAAATACAAAACATAAGAAAGAGGTAAGAGTTTCTGCATTTGGTTCATAATCTGTTGTTCTGGTGGCCATAGTACTGAGAATGTCTCATTTCACTCTGCTTTTATGGTTAAATAAGGGAATTTTTCTTTCTTTTTTTTTTTTTTAAAGTAGAAGTACATTTTTTTCTAGGGGAAATATAAATGTATAAGAATTACAAAAAATAACGTAATAACTGCTACCCTCTAAAATGATTCTCCATAATATCTTGGCATATTTGATTCCAGTACATTCTAAGACTATGCTTTAAAAAATAAGTATTATTTTAAGAAATTAAGAAAAAAGTATTTTATGAACATACTATTATGTTCTTTCCCAAATATCTTAGAAATACATAATTATTAAAGAAACAGATAGGGGCGCCTAGGTGGCTCAGTGGGTTAAAGCCTCTGCTTTCGGCTCAGGTCATGATCTCAGGGTCCTGGGATTGAGCCCCCACATCGGGCTCTCTGCTCGGCGGGGAGCCTGCTTCTCCCTCTCCCCTCTGCCTGCCTCTCTGCCTACTTGTGATCTCTCTGTCAAATAAATAAATAAAATCTTAAAAAAAAAAAGTAACAAATACCTTAGCTGAATTTAAGAAAGCATTAGTTGAGGTCTGTGGTGCCCTTTGGTAAGTTATGGAGCTATATTCTTTTTTTTTTTTTTTTCATACAGGGGAAAGCGCGAACGCAGTCCCCCACTACCACAAATTATGCAGTCGAGTTTCCCACATTTGGGGAAATGGCAGGGGTCAGCACATCCGGAGTGCAATGGATAAGCCTTGCCCTGGGAAAACCACCTTCGTGATCATGGTATCTCCCCTGTCACGTAAGTATGGACCTATATTCTACATTAGCAGCTTCTATGTGTAGAATTATAGCCATGGCATTCTACTAAATAGTCATAATGGCAACACTCACTTGTCAACAAAAGTTTAGTTTGAGATCTATATTCCGTCTCCTACGACAGAGCAGTGTGTAGAAAACTTTATAGGATAGTCACTCTAAATGCTTAACTATTAACCTTTAGATTTTATCTAAAAATTGTTTGGGAACAATGCACTTTTTTACTATAGTGTATCAATCACTAAATTACCTCCATATTTTTATGGAGAGGAAAGTAGTGACTTATTCAACCTAGTGCCAAAAAGTTGACATCAGTACTACTAACTGGTTGTTTGACTAAAATAAACACTTAATTCACACCTATTAATTAGGATGTTTCACTGAACTGATGAGCATTTGGCTAGTTGCCAAGACATTTTAAGACTCTGTAGCTCTACCAGAGCTGCTAGCATTCTATGCTGTCTCCCCAGAGTCCTTGAAAGCAATGTGATCCATCTTGGTTTGCTGTGGATGGGGTAGATGCTCAGTGGTCCTTCTGACCAGACTGATATAGTCAGCAGCTAAACAGAATTTTTTTAAAGATCTTATTTATTTATTTGACAGAGATCGATCACAAGTAGGCAGAGAGGCAGGCAGAGAGGGGGGGAAGCAGGCTCCCCCCTGAGCAAAGAGTCCAATGTGGGGCTTGATCCCAGGATCCTGAGATCATGACCTGAGCTGAAGGCAGAGGCTTTAACCCACTGAACCACCCACGTGCCCCTAAACAGAATTAGTTTTAAAAATGGAGTGAGCCAAATGCCCTTCAACTTCACATGGGTAAGTCTCTGATAAATTGTGGCAAACTTTTTGTTAAAGAAATTTTAAAAATCTGGTGCTATGATACAAGTATTTCAATATAACTTTTACCTGTTGCTAGTTGTATAATCTTCTTTTGATGCTTTCTCTTACACATTAGTGGTAAGTCATTTATATGTTACCTATGAATACTCTTAGGTACATTTATCATAATGAAAATAATCTACACAATTTAAGATTTGACTTTTAGGATTGTTTATGTTTACACCCTCATGGAAACTTTGTTTTCAGAAAGACAATTTTGAAAACACAGTAGCTGACACTCTATATATGCTTTATAATATACATGTATACCCAATTTTTCAATAGCACATGCCTTTTTATAATTCTCTTTTAAAAATATTATCTTACATAGATAAGAGATGATACCCTCCAGCCATTGCTAAATCCCCTTTCTATAAGAACACTACAATTGTAGTTTATCAGAAAACATTTTTATTTTGGTCAAAATATGTGAGGGAAGTTGGTTTAAAATTACAATTATTTTGTTTGCCCCTCTAGGTTAAGGGATATATATATATATATATATATATATATATATACACACACACACACACACACACACACACACAATTTTCTTAAAAATTTTTTTCTGTTGATATCAATGCAGTCTCATTCCTTTCATTCAGAGAAATAAAGAGCATCTGTGTCTCTCCTTAAAAAAATCATGTCACCAAAGTGTGGAGATGTAAAATAAGATCATAAAATAAGGAACGCTGAATAGAGAAGGGAATTGGTCCTGATTGCCCTAGACATAAAGATAAGAGAGGGTGACAGAAGTTGTGTGAGGTATTTTATCAACTTTCTTTAGGTCACCTTGGCCTAAACCGCTAATTCTCACAAACTCCTTTCCATACGTAAATCTTCTAATCACTCATCACACTCGTGCTGATTTATTTCTCTGCTCTGACACATTCCATGGCATCAGAGCAACTGAAAACAGTCCCTGGTCTGTGATGAAGGCCTACAGCAGCAGTTCCTTCATGAGGGAGAAACACAGATGTATATCAGAATGACAGTTTTGGACTAAATAAACTAGACTGAGCAGCACCCACATTTGAAACAAAGTGTACGGACGGTACATAATTAAGCCCACTGAAAACCACACTGCTCTTGACAGGGCCCTACCTCAGATTCTGCGGGACTGGTCCAGGCAGCTGGGTCTATGGACTGAACCTTCTTCTCTCAGAGCAGTGAAGGGTCCAGAGCAGGGTCAGTGGCCAGCAGCAATGGACCCCAGACTGAATGCTTGTCATGACGCAATAAGCTTCTTTTACATTTGAGAAACAAACACAAAAAAAGGAAGGTGTCATCATTGTTTTTGTTTTCACAAACCCTTCAGGGTGATACCAACTCACATTATCCAGAAGTGGGATAAAATCATAAACCATACAGTAAAAGTGGTTAAAACCTTTGTAGCCCCCACAGCACAGAACTCAGGCTGGTTAAGCAGGCTCAGGCAGGCCTAGTGATTCTGAACACTTACCCACACATTGGCTATCCTTGTGTATATTCTATAGTTCAGCCAGTTGCTGGCTGAGATTCTGTTCTAACCTGAGGGACTTCCTTGAAACACCTTTATCTGAGTCTATGAGGCCTGCCATGGCTCACAGACCCTCCTGTCTTGTCCCATTGATGAAGTCAGTTTTTCTGAATGTTGGAAAATAGCACTAGGCAAAGCTGAATCTGTCTTTCCTCCCCTCTGCCAACCAGGGCAGGGCAATTGCTTTTCTCACCTTTTCCTTTGCTTGAATTCTGCCTCTCAACTCTTAACATCCTCAACTATAGGCTTGGCCAAAAGGACCAATCCCCATTGGCATAAGCAAGCCAGTGCATCTTACTTTTGTTCCTGCCAATCTCAGCTTCTTCTCTGCGGGTCCTGCATATGGAGTTTTTCCTACCACTTAACAGAACTATAAGAGATGGTAAGACTACTCAATAAGTGACTGAACATCCTCCTTTCCAAAAAGTACTCATATTATAATGAGAGGATTTCCAAAAGACAGGAAGAGATATATTCAACAGCAAACAAGTAACTTACTAAAAAAAAAAAAAAATCAGAAGCAAGAAAGCCAAGAGGCAGTGATCACTGATTGGGCAGTCCAAAGAAAGCTGAAAGCTAAGCTTGTGTCAGGAGAAGCCAGGATTCAAGCTGAATCAAGGATATAACTGCAGAGAAGCCTGAGAAATTAAGCCATTGGTAACACTGAGAAGGGGGAGAAGCAGATTCCACAGAGACTGGAGAAGTAGTTGAAATGTGATTAAGAACTCACTGGGTTCCCAGATCTCCCTCCCCTACCCTGCATATGCAGCAGGCTGACTGCCGGGTAATGACACCACCTTCCTTCAATTTAGGAGAAGCTGGGAGCTTTCTTCTTTGTGAAGAGGTTGAACTAGGCAGATTCTGGACTCAGGGACACGAGACATAGACGTGGGGAGTGCTGTATTACAAACTGGAAGATTAAGTGAAAGACTATTCTCTTCTGAATTATAAAACCCTTCTCTCCATTTCCCTATTTGGGTCCTAGAATACCATTCACCAGGCTTATATCTCCCAAACAGGAGAATGGAGGTTTCTTCCCTTGGGCCAAAGTTCTATAGATGAGGAAGTTTTCCCTCCTGAAATGGTCCAGCCACTCACCCTTCAAAGAAGCCAACTAGACAATAGACACCCACACAAATATCCCATCAGCTGTGTATGCCTCATTCATAAATATGATCCATACCCAAAGGTCAGTAGATACTAGAAGAAAGCCAGAAGCATGAAATGCCAAAGTAAATAGGTGGTAAACAAAACAAACAAAAAAACAAAAAACCACCAAAAAAAAAAAGACCAAAAATCAAAACAACCACAACAAAAACTTTTAGAAAATAAACAACAACAATAACAAAAATCTAAAAAAGCCATAAAGCTCTCCGGTCTGATCTCCCTCAGTGTCTGTTTGCTCAGTCCCACACCACGGGGAAGCAGAACAATCAAGTGACCTATATGAACCCAATAGCAATGATCAGATCAAGGGGTCTAATCCAGTGTTCAGGGCCAATGATCCAAGATTACCTGAAGTGACCAAGGCCTACCTGGTCACTTTCACTAGTGAAAGGACAACTAGAAAAGAAAAAGGCTCAAAGGCATTGGCTGAATTTGAAGAAAAAAAAAAAGAGAACTAGAAGAAAGAACTGGAAAGACATAGGGAGAAATTATTAAGGGGAAGTGAGAGCTCACCGCCCCCAAAAAGATAGAAAGAAAAGAGAAAAAAAGAAATCTGGTATGTATCTTCTTCATCAAGCTCTCATTCTTCTGGCAATTCTTCAGATTTGAAGGTGAGGATAAAAAACAAGGAAAAAGGAAAAGGACCATTCACATAAAGCTTCTGAAAGTTCCATGTCAGAAACTGAACTGGATGGTAAGGATAGTTTAAGAAAGAAGAAGTCAAAGGATGCAACTGACAAATAAAAGGACATGAGCAGACTGATATATTCTGAAGATAAATCTTTATCATCTGAGTCTTTATTAGAATCAGATTGTATTAAGAAGGTATAAGCAAAAAAGTAAAGCAGTGAAGAATGAGAAAAAGGAACAGAAAAAAAATGAAAAGCATAAGAAACACAATAGGAAGAAGAAAAAGAAAGCTTCTAGTTCAAGTCCTGACTCGTGGTAGCAGTAAGAAAAATCAGGATTCCCTTACAAAGAAAGTGTAACGTCTAAGGAAACTTCAACTGTGAAAATTATGACATAATTACTAAATGCATGCATGCATTTAGTAATTATGTCATAATTACTTTTATGTAATTCTAAATTGCTTTTAGAATTTTTTAAATGCAATTTAAAAAATTTTAATTTTAAATTTTAAATTTAAAAATTTTAGAATTTTTTAAATTTTTTAAATTGCTTTTAGAATTACTCCTGGACTATTCAGTCGCCACTCAGATGCTGCTGTGTGAAAGGGCCATCATTGTTGCCTACTGCTGGAATATCTACTTTTTTCTCTTCCAGTGCTTAGCAACTCTTGGAGATAATACACTGCAGTTGTGCTAGTGGTTAAGATACATGGGGATAAAGTTAATTATTTTGACTAGAAGTATCTAATGATAAGTCAACAGAAATAGAATCTGGATACATCATTAAGATGTAATTAGAAATGACGAGATGACTCCAGTTAACATTTTTGAAATAACATTTTGAAATAGTATTACATTGATGTTTTGGAATCCTTACTCTGTAGATAAGTGTATTTTTTCCCCATTATCTACTTTTATTTCCCTGGGGAGGGAGCTTTCAGCGTGAGTGGATGGCTTGCTATCTCTAGCTATCAGAATAGCATGCTTTTTATCCTCACATCCTATTTTTTTTAAGATTTTATTTATTTATTTGACAGAGAGATAGTGACAGAGGGAACACCAGCAGGGGGAGTGGGAGAGACAGAAGCAGGCTTCTGGCTAAGCAGGGAGCCCGATGTGGGGCTCCATCCCAAGACCCTGGGATCATGACCTGAGCCAAAGGCAGATGCTTAATGACTGAGCCACCCAGGCCCCCCTCACATCCTATTTTTGTGGACACAGTAGCCATGCTTCAGAGGTCAGAGCTGCGTATAGCAGTCTTGTCCTTTGATATCTTTGGACTCTGTTTTTTGCTGCTTTTAGTGAACCAGAGAAACAGCCCTTTGCAGCATGACAGAGCCCTAGAAGCTCTGCAATTTTCCTCCACTTCAACAATACTGAATTTTTTTAAAAAGATTTTATTTATTTATTTGACAGAGAGAAAGAGATTACAGGTATGCCGAGAGGCAGGCAGAGGGAGAAGGGGAAGCCAGCTCCCCACTGAGCAGAGAGCTCGATCCTAGGACTCCAAGACCATGACCTGAGCCAAAGGCAGAGGCTTTAACCCACTGAGGCACCCAGGCATTCCAATACTGAATGTTTTTTAGCATTAGAATATGTTATAACATTTAAACTAATTTTGACCTCATGTTGGTTTTGGAGAGAAATCATTTCAAATAAACACTGGTACTTTTTGAACTTGTCAGCTAAAGATTCTAAAATGCATGTTTTATACTGCTAAGTTTTAACCAGTCAGGTTAAAACCAGTCATGTAACCAGTGTTATTTTGTTATGTTATGTTATGTTATATGTTATATGTTACATGTCATGTTATATAACCAGATAGCTATTTTATTTTTGTATGAATTTTGTTTTGGCTGCAATGTTTGGCTTTTATTAACTCCTTATTCTTGCTATCTTAAATTCCTTACTATGTCAAATGGCTTACACGCCAAGATACTCAGCATGTAAAAAATGCAAACTTTTGATTTTTTTTTTTTAAACAGCTTGTATTGAAGTTGAGACTTACCATAAACAAGTTGAGTGGCAGGCCTGGTATGCTGTGTCTTGTTACATAAAGCTATTGCTAGACTGTTAGTAAATATGATACTTTAAAAATACATCTTTTTATATTCTTAACAAATTATGACAAGTGAGAATTACATTATTGTTCTTCCTCTGTCATATTTTACTTAGATTTTGTGCCTCATATCTACTGCTGAATTGCTTACTAGTAATGTTAAAAGGAATTAATAAATAATTTTCACTTTATATTTTAACATAATCATAACAGGAAATACAATTTAAAGTACAATTTTGCCTGCTACAGAGGGTATGCTAATTATAATGGTATATGCACAAACATTTGGCTTAAGAGGCTGGATAGCTATTTTACCTAAAAAAAAAAATTAATAAAAACCCCACTGCTCTAACTAGTATCTTTAGAGAGATAGGGTAGAGAACCCACGAAACAGTATGCAATAAAAATAAGTGTTACTTAGGATCAATAAAGATATTCTAGAAATTAAAAATATAGTACAGAAAGGGGATCTCTGATAAAGAGATCGATGATAAAGTAGAGAAGTTTCCCAAAAATAAAATAATAAAAGATATGGATTATTGAAGAAAAAAGAAAAAAAAAAGATTAGTTCAAGAGATTCAACATCTATAAGACTATAAGTCTTCCCTTATATAAGAATTCCCCCCTACACCAAAACCAAAAAACAAACAAAAACCTAAAAAAACAAAACCAGGATGAGAAGAATAGAAAAAAATCATTTGAAGAAAATTGCTCAAAAATGAAGAACCTAAGCATTCAGATTTGAAAGGGCCCAATGATGCTCAGCACAGAGTGAAGGAGGCCCAGATCAAGGCCTAACATGGTGAAATCATGAGTAAAGAGAAGAATGTGGGACTGAGAAGACCCCAAAAGCTTACAATGTTTAAATTGAAAAAAAAAAAAAAAAAAAGAAAGAATCAAAACGGGATTAGACTTCTCAAAAGGAATACTGCAAGCCAAAGGGATCATGGCAATATCTCCAATATTCTGTGGAAAAAGAATTTGCAGCTTAGCATTTGATGCTTAGTTATTAAACAAGGTACAGGTAGAATAAAAACAAATTTTAGGTACGTGTGATGGCTAATTTTGTATGTCAACTTGGTTAGGCCACAGTGCCTAGATATGTGGTCAAACATTATTATTCTAGATGTTTCTGTGACGGTGTTTTTGGCTGAGATTAAAATTTAAATCAGTGTACTATGAGTAAAGCAGGTAGCTTTGCATAACATGGATGGGCCTCATCCAACCAGCTGATGATCTAAATAGAAAAGACTGACCTCCCTTGAGCAAGAGGGAATTCTGCAACAGATGACTGTGTTTTAGACTTGAACTGCAACATTGGCAGGAAGTTCTGGGTCTCCAGCCTGACTAAACTTGGACCTTAACTGCAGCATTAGTTCTCTGGGCCTCTATTCTGCCAGCTCATAGAACTTGGACTTTCCAGCCTCCATAATCACATGAGCCAACTTCTTTAAATAAATCTCTTTATATGTATAAGTATATATATACACACACACACACGTATATACACACATGTATACATACGTGTATATATGTACACACACACACACACACACACACACACACACACATACACACACACTTCCTATTGGTTCTGTTTCTCTAGAGAATCCTAATAAAGTTTGTCAAAAATTTCACTTTCCATGCATTGGAAGAATGCGTTGCACCCAATCATAAGAGTAAACAAAGAGAGAAAGACACTGCCATCCAGGACATAAAGGACTCACCAGAACTGAGCACATAAAAGAATTCCCAGGCTAAAGGGGAAGGAAGTGCCCATGATGAGACAGCTGTACCACAAGCCAGAGAACAACTAGAGGTGAGGGCTCCAGAGAGGATGTATGTCTAAGGCAGAAAGAGAGCAAGAGAGACAGAGAAGAAGGAGAAAGAAACTCATAGTCAAGCCTGGAGAGGTGGAGAGCTTGGGGGAAAATTAGTGATAGATACATAGAAAGTAACCAATTGAAAAAAAGGATAATGACCTCATCAGAAAATAAAAAGCAATGTAAGAAAGAATAAGTATTCATAGTATACTACATAGTTGATCAGTAGTTATACAGTAAACATCAAATTGTAATCTTACCAAAAACTATGATTGAGGAATTGGAAAAAATGGGGAAATGAGAAAGGGAGGAAATGATCTTCAAAGTAGGAGGTCAACAGATAGTGTCTAAAATTTAGAAAATCAAATATTGGTATATAATTTGCTTTGTTTTCTTTTGTTTTTCAAGAAATTAAGGCAAATACTGAAAAAAAAAGCTAAGAAAAATAGCTAAAGGAATTGAAAGTGGTTGCCTCCTAGGAATAACAACTGAGTATCTATAGGAATGGGACAGAAAGCAACCTTATTAAAATTATAAGTCTTATAGAATTATTTTAATATTTTAATAAAAATAATATTAATGTATAACTTTCATAAAAATAAAGTTAACACATAAAACTAAAATTAATTGGAAAAAAGAAAAAATTAACTTTTATTACATATGTTTTTGTGGCATCATCTTATAGAAAGAGGAAGAGTCTATTTTCATCCTGCTTGCTGGCCCAATTTTGCTGCTTCTTCAGTCTTAAAATAGAATGTTTGGGTTCAATAACAAGATAACAAATTTTAAAATATTTTTAGGAAAGAAGATCATTAGGAAACTGTCCACATTCAGGTAGAGTGGATATTATGCATATGCTTCTTTATCCATTGACTGTTCAAATTTAACAATGCAGAAAAATTTTAAAAAGTAGACAGTAGCCCACAGGTCAGATCTGACTTGCAGATATAATTCATGTGGCTTGTGTAGTTTTCTAGAAAAAAAAATCAGTACCTGTATTTAAAATGTGGAAGATTTAGCAAAAAAATGTTAACCATTGGCTTCTCCTAGCGAATTGTAAGATTTGACTACTTTGGGTCCACATTCCCTCATGGCCACACTGGTAGAAGCTGAATGAGGGACAAGGTAAATTAAGATTCACCCACATGGCATTGTATAAAAGAGTAATGAAGCTCTTTATGCAATGAAAAAATAAACACAAACATATATTAATATGTTAAAAAACATGAAAATAAAGAATATTGCATGTAGTACGCTACCATTGGATAAAAAGAGAAAATATTTAAGCTTATATATCTACTGGAACATGTACAGAATAGCTCAGCAAGTGCACACAAGCAATAGGTAACATCTGAAGACAGGATGTGGTATCTGGGACACAGGATGAAGGCAGATCTTTTTACTTTTTGTAACTGTTGAATACTGAACTATGTGAATAGACCTCCAAAAAAAAATAAAAGTACTTAAAAAAAGTCAGAATTTCTTAGCTCCAGAAATACAAAAAATTACATACATGAGTATATAACTTAGAAATATGAATATATTTTATATATAATATATTCTTTATAGTATATATTCATATGAATATGTAAATATTTTCCCCTCCTGATTGTTTTAGGATGAGAATGTTTTATTCTCATTTCACCATTAGAAGACAGAGATATATAAAATTAATTCTGTCTTACACTTAAAAACATAATCCTGAAAACCTCCAACTCTTTCAAGATTTTCCCTATTCTTTCTTGGATCTTTATATGCACTGCTGAAGAGATTCCTTCCATGCCTATATAATTAAAGCACCCAAAGAAATGTAGAGACACCAAATTACTGAATCTACACAGTTTTAGTTCCTGAGAAACTAAGAGTTAAAAATACCTATTTTCAAAGGCAAATACAAAACAGTTTAATGATCTAATGAAAGAATTTTTAGTATTCCCTCTAAATTGCATTTCAGTGTATCTTTGTTATACCAAATTATCAAATATTTTTTTCCACTTGTATATACCATGTTGGTAATCAGAAAGCCTCTTCTTCGGATTGGATGCTCAAAGATGTCGTACAGAATGATGATCTTGGTTTCCTTCTGCTGATGTTTGACTTTTCCTAGTCCTTTTAATTCTTTGATTTGAATTCCCATTAAATGGAACTCTTGTGTATCTCAAAGGTAAGTGAGTGGCTGGATCTTCTGTACCTACTGAATCAGTCTTATTTTATGTAGGTCCAGAAGTTGGGCAGACATGGGAGCCATGCACACAAGTACTTTCCAGAGACTGATGGTAAGGTAGCTGAACAACACAGCCATCAGCTCAGTGAACTGGAATACCATTGCAGTATTAGAGGAGATCCCAATGCAAGGATCAAGGACAGTAGTAGACACGGGGAGAGTCCATTTTGGCAGAAGAACTGAAAGACTCCATAGAGAAAAGTAGATAAAGAATAAACGAAGAGTTTCATCTTCACCTAATTCTTTGATTTGTCTCTATAACAAGGTTAAGGTCTTTATTTTTAATTTTTATTTCTTTCATGTCACAGTTTAATTTCCTTTAAAAAGACATCAAAGAATAAAGAGGCAGAGCAATATTTATCTGAATGGGATGATGACTTTTAAAACTGAAATGACAGTGATAATAGCTATACTAATTTTCTGAAACTTTTAGATTTGCAACATTTTTCTTGATGAAGACAGTATTAGTATCATAATATTTTTACAAGTAACTATTATGAAGAATGAACCTAATATATATATTTTTAAAGATTTTATCTATTTATTTGACAGAGAGGAGAGAGATCACAAGTAGGCAGAGAGGCAGGCAGAGAGAGAGGGGGAAGCAGGCTCCATGCGGAGCAGAGTCCAATGTGGGGCTCGATCGCAGGACCCTGAGATTATGACCTGAACCAAAGGCAGAGGCTTAACCCACTGAGCCACCCAGGCTCCCCTGAACCTATTATTTTAACACTTGATATGATCAGTGAAAAGGAATAGCAAAGTAATACCAGAGACAGATGCTCAGAACAGTTAAATGTGCTTACAGTGTCTTTTAAAATCAAAGTTGTAAAGGAGATAGATGAGCATATAGAAGCCATTAAAGTATGCTGGGTCATTAAAGACTATTAAAACCAGTATCTTTTCCCTCCTTCATATCTAACTATTTTGAGCTTCTAAATTTCTATACAATAAGCTGTTGTTTTTGACTAGAACACTTTCTGTCCTAGATGGAAAGGAGCATAGCATAGTGGTTATTTAACAATGGGGTTCGAGAGAAAGATTGCCCAGGTCCTAATTCTAGCAGCACCATTAACAAGATCTATGACTTTGGGAAATATCCTCATTCATCCTCTCAGGGGCTGTTTCCACATGGGTAAAGTGGGGATGAAAACAGTAATTACCTAATAGATTTATTAGAAGGATTAAGTGTAATAACTAAAATAATTTAAAATGGCATATTGTAATCACTAAATAAATATTAGACATTATTTCAGCTGCACTCAAAGAGCTCTTTAATTTTCATGGTGTACTTTATAGCAAAGATGTACCCAACTTCCTACCTTCTGAAGGGCATAACAAAGGTGATTAAGCTGTAAAAAAAAAAAAGTTAATCTGCTACTTTATAATGATACTGATGGGAGAACAATTGGTTCCCACAGATAACTTCTATGGCTGATAAAATTCTAGTGTCGAGTTTTTATGGCAAAGATCCCTTTTACAGAAGTGATTTTGATTTTGCTTCTTTCACAAAGGTTGCTTCTGTATACCCCAGGGAATTTTGGTTATATTGAGTTTGCAATAACATTAACAGTTCAGAGCTAGAGTGTAATAAGTTGTTGGCAAGCAAGAAAAGTTGTGATTTTGTAGACCATCTAGTTTTACTCATTATTTGGGTAGGAGCCATATTCTTTTGTGACTTTCTACATCCTAAACAGAAGCAGAACTCACTTGGACATTATTTTGTTGAATAATTTTTATTTTCCAGTGTCTGTCTCCTTTAGTCCTGGAAGTCCTATTGTCTCACATGTGTTGGTTCAATTTTTTTTCAATCTTTTTCTCTTTGTTCTTCTGTTTGGATAATTTTCTAGTAGTTTATGGACTCTTTCTTCTGTAATCAGCTATTAAGTCAAGTCAGTAATTTTTTCGTATTATATAATGTTCTTTTTAGTTCTAGAATTTTCATTTGGTTCTTTTTCAATAGATTCTATTTCTCTGCTTACATTTTAAATGTGTTCATCTATTATAAATATATTTTCCTTAATGTTCCTCAGCATAGTTAAAATAACTGCTTTAAAAACCTTGTCTTCCAATTCCAGTATCTGGGTCAATTTAGGTCAGAATCTATTCAAGAGCATCAACCCACACCTGGGAGTACACTCACAACAACAAATTCTCTCTGAAGAGTAAAGGGCTGGAACCTTATATTTGGCACCTTTAAGACCTGCGGCTGAGAGACAAACCCCCCAAAATCAAACCAATAGGTTTGCAACCAATAGGACTTGCAAACCAATAGGACTTGGGTCCATAAGACCCACAAGGCTACAGCAAACTGAGAAATAGTTCTTAAAAGTTCCCGAGGACTTGCCCATCTCAGGGCCCAGCACAGAAGCAAGCAATCAAAAAGTACCCAGACTTTCTGTGAAAAGGCTTATTTTATCTTAAAGCATTGAGCTGGGAGGCAGGCATCTAATTTAACATATATCTAGAAGCCTACTGAGGTGCTTTCTGGGTAGAGGCCATTGGGTACCATTTTTGCACTCTCTTTCTGCTTTGCTCCAACTTGAGAGTAACTCTAGGAGTTTGTATACTCCTAAAAGAAAACACACGGGGTAAGATATTAACATTGGTCTTGGTGATAATTTTTTAGATTTGACAATAAAAGCAAAGGTAACAACAACAAAAATAAACAATTGTGACTACAACAAATAAAAGAACTTCTCAACAGCAAAAGAAATGATAAAAAGAATGAAAAGACAAACTATGGAATGGGAAAATATGTATGTGCAAACCACATTTGGAGCTAATATCAAAACTACATAAGGAGCTCACAAAACTCAACAGAAAAAACCAATTTGATTAAAAAATAAACAGAGGATCTGAATAGACATTTTTCCAAAGAAGACACATAAATGACCAACAGGTACATGGAATAGTGCTTAGCATCACTAATGGTCAGGAAAATGCAAATCAAAGCCACAGTGAAATACCACTTCACACCACTTAGAATAGCTTTTATCAAAAAAGATAAGAAATAGCAAGTGTTAGGAAAGATGTGGGAAAAGATTTACAGGCATACCTCAGAGACATTACGGGTTCAGTTTCAGGCCACTGCAATAAAGCAAATACCACAATAAAGCAATGAAGTTTTGGTTTCCCAGCATATGCAAAAGTTATGTTTACACTGTACTATAGTCCATTAAGTGTGCAGTAGTATTGTGTCTAAAAATTATATATGTACCTTAATTAAAAATACTTTATTACTAAAAAATGCTAGCCATCATCAGAGTTTTCAGCAAGTCATAATCTTTTTGCTGGTGGAGGATTTTGCCTTCATGTTAATGACTTCTGACTCATCAGTTTGCTGGCCGCAGAAGGCGGGGGTGGCTCTGGCAATTTCTTAAGATAAGACAGCAATGCAGTTTACTGAGTCTACTCACTCTTTTCATAAACCATTTCTCTGTAGCTATCTGATAACATTTTACCCACAGTAGAACTTCTTTCCAATGTAGAGTCAGTCCTCTCAAAAACACTGCCACTGTTTCATCAACTGAGTTTATGCAATATTCTAAATCCTTTGTTTTCATTTCAATACTCTTCACAGGATCTTTACCATGAGCAGATTCCATCTTAGGAAACCACTTTCAAATAGTACCCTTATCTTGATGAGCACCAAGTAACTTGTAGAATTGTTCAAACATTATATTGTACACCTGAAACTAATATAACACTGTATGTTAATTATACTTCAATAAAAAAAGAAAGAAACCATTTTCTTCGCTCATCCATAAGAAGCAATTCTTCATCCATTCAAGGATTTATCACAAGCTTGCAGTAGTTCAGTCACATCTTCAGGCTCCAGTTATAATTCAAGTTCTCTTGCTATTTCCATCACATCTGCTGTTACCTCCTCTACTGAAGCCTTAAGTCTCTCAATGTCATCCATGGGGGTTGGCATCAACTTGTTCCAAACTCCTGTTAATGTTGATATTTGGATCACTTCCCATGAATTTCAAATGTTCAAAACTATCTAGAATGGTGAATCATTTCCCAAAAGGTATTCAATTTACTTTGCCCAGATCCATCAGAGGAATTGCTAACTATTGTAGCTATTACCTTAAAAACATATCTCTTAAATAATAAGACTTGAAAGATGAAATTACGCCTTGATCCATGGGCTGCAGAATGCTTATTGTATTAGCAGGTATGAAAACATAATCTTTTTTTATCTCTATCAGAGCTCTTAGATGACCAGGTACATTGTCAGTGAGCAGCCATATTTTGAAAGGAATCTTTTTTTTTTTTTCTGAGCAGTAGCTCTCAACAGTGGGCTTAAACTATTAAATAAACCATATCGTAGACAGATATGTTGTCATCCAGACTTTGTTGGTCCATTTACGGAGCACATGCAGAGTAGATCTAGCATAATTCTTAAGGGCCCTAGGATTTTCAGAATGGTCAATGAGAATTGGCTTCAACTTAAAGTCACCAGCTACACTGGTACCTAACAAGAGAATCAGTCTGTCCTTTGAAGCTTTGAAGCCAGGCATTGACTTACTCCCTTAGCTGTAAAAACCCAAGATGGCATTTTCTTCTAAAGAAGATTGTCCCATCTCCATTGAAAATATGTTGTTTAGTGTAGCCACCTTTGTTAATTATCTTAGCTAGATCTGCCAGAGAACTTGCTATGGCTTTCACATCGATGCTTGCTGCTTCCCCTTGCACTTTGTTGTTACGGAGACAGGCTTTTTCCTTAAACCTCATGAACCAACCTCTGCTAGCCTCAGACTTTTCCTCTGCAGCTTCTTCACCTCTCTCAGCTTTCAAATAATTGAAGAGAGTTAGGGCCTTGCTCTGGATTAGGCTTTGGCTTAAGGAAATGTGTCTGGTTTGATCTATTCAGACCAATAAAACTTTCTCCATATCAGCAATAAGACAGTTTTGCTTTCTTATCATTCACGTGTTCACTACAGTAGCACTCTTAATTTCCTTCAAGAACTTTTTTTTTCTTTTTTGCATTCACAACTTGGCTAACTGGTGCAAGAGGCCTAGCTTTTGACCTATCTTGGCTTTTGACATGCCTTCCCCACTGAGCTTAATCATTTCTAGCTTTTGACTTGACATGTGACTCTCTCTCCCTTTTACTTGAAAATGTAGAGGTCACTGTAGGGTTATTAAGTGGCCTAATTTCAATATTGTTGTGTCTCAGGAAATACGGAGGTTAGAGCAGCAGAAGAGAAATGGGGAAACAGCCAATTGGTGGAGCAGTCAGAACATATGTACCACACTTCTTAACATCACGGTCTTATATGGGTGCAATTCATGGTGCCCTAAAACAATTGCAACAGTAACATCAAAGACCACTGATCACAGATCACCATAACAAATAATTATGAAATTTTTGAAATATTGTGCGAATTACCAAAATGTGACACAGAGACATAAAGTGAGCAAATGCTGTTTGAAAAATGGCTGCAATAGACTTGTTCAACACAGAGTTGCCATAAAACTTCAATTTGCAAAAAATACACTATCTGTGAAGCACAATAAAGCAAAGTGGAATAAAACAAAGTATGCCTGTACCAGTGAATTTTACTCATTCATATGTTTGTACAACGTTAGCATCATTTTATCTCAGCTTCAAGAATGACCTTAGCATTTCTTGTGAGGCCAGTATAGTGGAGATGAACCCTCTCAGCTTTTTTTTGGTTGGGAAAGTCTTTCTCTTCATTTCTGAAGAACAGTTTAGCTGGGTATAGCATTTTGTTAATAGTTTTTTTCAATACCTTGAATATGTCTTCCTACCCTCTCCTGGCTTGCCAAGTTTCTGTTGAGAAATATACTTACAGTCTTACAGGACAAACTTGAATTGTTCTTTTATAGTTCTATCTTTGACTTTTGACAATTTAATTATAATGGGTCTCTATGTATCCCTTATTGGGTTCAACCTACTTGAAATCATTTAGGCCTCCTGAGTCTGGATGTCCATTTCTCTCCCCAAGTCTGGGAAGTTTTCAGCCACTATTTAATTAAACTTTCTGTTCTTTTCTCTTTCTCTTCTTCTTCTGGGACTCTAATAATGAGTAGATTGTTTCTATTAATGGTATGCCATAATTCATGTACACTTCTTCATTTTTTTCATTCTTTTTTTTCCTTTTTGCTCCTCTAACTGGATACTTTCAAATGATCTACCTTTTAGCTCATTGATGCTTTTGCTTGGCCAAGTCTATTGTTGAAGATCTCTTTGGAATTAATCACTTGAGTCACTGTATTCTTTGACTCTAGGATTTTTGGTTTTGTTTTTGTAATTTCTTTTTCTTTGTTGGTAATGTTTTTCTCATGCATTGTTTTCCTAATTTTGTTTAGTTGTCTGTGTGTTCTTGTACTTGTCAGATAATTATTCTGAATTCTTCCACAGTTCACAGATCTCCCTTTCTTTATGGTGGATTATTGGGCCTTATTAATTTCCTTTGGTGGTACATTTCCTTGATTATTCATGTTTCTTGTGGCTTTACATTGGTGTCTACACATTTGAGGAAGTAAGCACTTATTTCAGTCTCTACAGATTGGCTTTAGCAGGCAAACCCCTCCAACAATCTGTTTTTCCAGAGACTCTGGGTGGGCTGCCTGGGGGTGTCTATGGTCAGGTTTGATGCTGCATTGCTTGAGCTCTCAAGTCTTTTGCCTCAATGAGAAGTTGGGCATGCCTCGTGCTTGGAGACATAGGGACCAGCTTGGTGGCTGTGTCATTTGTGATGGGCCTAGGACTTGGGTCTGTGTGGGCATACTGTAACCTGGTTCCATAGGGGCTAATGAGGAACAAGGCATAACTGGGGTGGGTGCAATATGTGAGTCCAGAGGGACTAGTCTAGTACTGAGAGGTGCTAGCTTGGAGGCTGGGGTCATGGATGCTGGCCTGGAATTAGGGAAAGCTTAGAGCCTGGGCTGCAGGATTAGGCCTATAGTCTGAGGCCTTGGGGACTGACGTGGAGGTTAGTTCTCTTGGGGTTGGTCTGTCATTGGGTGGGCTGGAACCCTAAGTCTTTAGGGACTAGCCTGATGCTCTGGTGAACCTAGGGTCTGGTGCTGTGGGTGCTGGTTTGGTGCTGAGGTTAGCTGAATTCCTGTGCCCACAGTAGTTGGCACTGGGTCTCGCTGACAGCCTAAGTTCATGGATTCTGGCCTGGAGTCTTGGTTTACATGGGATAATTGGGACCTAGGATAAAAGGAGCTGCCTAGCACTGAGATGCACTTGGAGCCTGGTTAGTGGGAGCCTGCTGCCATGAGAGCTGCCTGAGGCAATGGGAAGCAGTTGGTGTTGGTTTGATATGGGAGCCTGGTTCCATGGACTCTACGTGGGACCACTGGATCTGGTCAGTGCCTGAGTTGACTAGACCAGATGCCTGGGCCACAGGTGCCACCTGGGCTTGCTGTAACCAGCTGGCACTGGGTTGGTGAGGAGCCCGAAATTGCTAAACCTTCTGGGAGCTTGGTTCCATGGAAGCCATCTAGGGGTTCAGGAGCCACTGGAGCTACTAGATCTTGCAGGTACCAAGTGAACTGACAACCTAGGTTCCTGGGAACACTCAGGGAGCCACTTATAGCCATGGGAGTTGACCTGGTGCCAGATTGGGCAGACTTGGGTCCATGGTGAAGTCAGAACTCACTCACTCTCCTCTCATGTGGGGGGTCTCTCCCTACATGCTGGCCAATCTGAGCTTGTAGAAGGGGTAATGGGGGTAATGTGAATCTATCTTTTCTAATTGCCATAATGCACCTTTTCCTTATTCTGTGTTTCACTCAGGTGCTGTAATCCTTCACCTGGAATCCTTGGTTCTTGTAAAGGTATTTTTTACCTGCAGACAGTTGTTCAAATTGATGTTGGTGGGGAGGGACATTGCTGCCATTTTGCTGTCTTCACTCTCATCATACTTTTTACTTTTATTGTAAAAGTATTTACTTTTATTTAAAGAACCATTATGAAAGATTCTAAGTGCACAAAACAAAATTGTTGTGCCATAGGAAAAAAAATGCAGAAGGGAAATCTAACTCTAAAAAGAAACCATCACTTCATGTTAAAGGGAAACTTTTTCTGAAACATAAATCCCTCCACACCACAGCTGTGAACTTCTAATTTAAGGACTGTTGGTAAATGTGTTTCTTCAGTTATGAGAGACATGTCATGCCATTATCTAAAGACCAGGAGAGTAAGACAGAGGGTAAATAAAAATAGGATAGATTTTGACATAATTTACCACATCCTTATCTATATAATTGAATCCTATACTGCCCAAATATTTTATGTCTTTCACCTCTACTAGTAGTTGGCTTCCCATTCTCTGACCATTTTATTTATTCATAACATTAAACACACAGTTTCCTCCTCTCTAGAATGCCCTCCAGACACTCAGTATTATTCACTTTCTATAATACCCAGGCTATTCACATTCAAACCCATTCAGATCAATAATAATTTCAGTCTGTTAACAATTTGGGTAATTTAAGCTAATTATCCAGCATGAACCCTATAAACACTGGAAAATTTCATAGGCTCCACATGATCGTAGTTGTACTTCTAGTTTTTCTCGATTGGGAAAATAATGATTTGCATTGACAACTAAATTAGTAAAAGGACCCCATGAAATACCTTTGTGGTTCTTCAGTGTCCTACATCTATAGGTTGGAAAATGGTTTGAATACTTATGCCACATATTTCTTTTTCTAGTGTTTTCCTGTGAAGATATAATTTCTCAATTAGATTTTATTTCCATAAAATAATCATTATAGTTTGGACTATTTTATTGCCTATATTCTCAGTATGATATAGATGCTTATTATTAGCTGAACAAGGGAAGAGATGACAATTTACCTGAATTTCTTATATTGCTTTTCAGTTATGTAGATAGTAATACACTTAACTAGTAATGATATGTGGGCTAAAAACACCTTATAGAAGCTAACATAACATGTAACTTGACAGACTCTAGGTAAGGAAGTCCTTGACAAGGCCCCAGAATACACTCCTGCCAGTACTTCCCAAATGTTTAAGAGGCATACATATCACTTGGAACTTTTGCTGAAATGCAGATTCTGATTCAGTCAATATGGAGAGAGTGGAAAATTCTCAGAAGATGTCATTGCTGGTCTGTGGACAAGGCTCTAGTCCACCTGAATTCAGGTGACTTCATTTCCACAGCACCTACATAGGTAGTTATGTAGTTATGTAATAGTTCTTTATTGAGACATCAGGGGAAAAAATGTTAAGAATCAAATGCCAGTCTGGGTTGCTATATAGATTTAGTTAATAGTTAACAGTATTTCAGTTAACTAGCAAGATATCTAAGTAATGTCTCCTGATGATTTAATAACTTTGTTTTCTCATTCTTCATCATTCTTTTTTGCATTGTTCTCTTCTGTCCAAAGCTTTCTGCGCCCTCCCTCCATCCCTTCCTCCCTCCCTCTCTTCCTTCCTATTTCTTTTCTTCTTCTCCTCCTCCTCTCCTTTTTTTTTTTTTTTTTTTTTTTGAGTTTCATGTGGCTCTCCCTGGCTACAGGGACACAAAAATTACTGGCTTGTTATTCAATGGCTAATTATTATGGGACAAATTATTTCTACACTTATCTGTAAAATATACACTTATCTGTGAATCATAACTTTGCTGCTTTATAATTTCTTCCTCATTCTCATTGTGTTGCAAGTTTCTGAATTACAGCATGCTATTGGCAGGTGTTTTTAGCAGATGTTAGCTAGAAACATCACTTTTTTTGCCTAAACAAGAAATGACTCCCCTCTGTGTATGAGAGGAGATAATATATTTGCTCTGTGATTTCTGATAAAAAGCCTAGTTTCTGAGATGCATTTAGAAAATCATCACCTCCCCAAACCCAAATATACCGTTCTCACGTTGGCTATCC
The DNA here is from genome assembly GCA_028533885.1 of Nasua narica. Taxonomy (NCBI): domain Eukaryota; kingdom Metazoa; phylum Chordata; class Mammalia; order Carnivora; family Procyonidae; genus Nasua; species Nasua narica. Next base: position 128,483,372 of record CM052798.1, on the reverse strand, counting down.
TCATTTCTACTTTAAAATATGCCAGTAAAATCAAACTACTTCTTACTGACAGCTGTTTACGGGGCAATGGCAGAGAAAAGCATTTATCTCATCTTGGTCCTCTAGATGAGATTAATTCTCCTCTGGTTTAAGTCTCTCTTGATTAGATACTTCTTTACCATCCTTCCTGTTCATATTTATAATTAGTATATCATAGAAGACAACATCTGAAAGCTTGGCAAGGAGAGGAGGCATCTGTCCTTCACATTCACATAATAAATTGTGGTTTACACTGTGAACCCCCCTTTCTGCTTTATGTCGAAATCTTTGATACTTACACATTTCCTCCAAACATACCATGCCAAGCCATGCTATATTATACCATGCCATACCATATCAAGGATGGGAATAATTTTTTTACTTACCTCTAGATATGTACATCATGGACACTGCATAATTTTTGGTGAAAGAAACAATATGATCTGCCACGCTCTTGGCCATCTGTATACTTTCGAAGTCACTGAAGACCTAGTCAGGAACACCAAGAACATGCAATATTTTCTTCAGTCAGAAAAAGAATACACAGTTATAATAGGATGAAACCCTCTAGGAATTCACCTTGCACTCTGGCCATACATCCTTGGCCTTTCTCCCAGACTTTTTTTTTTTAATAAAGATTTTATTTATTTATTTATTTATTTGACAGAAAGAGAGATCACAAGTAGGCAGAGAGGCAGGCAGAGAGAGGGGGGGAAGCAGGCTCCCTGCTGAGCAGAGAGCCCCATGCGGGGCTTGATCCCAGGACTCTGAGATCATGACCTGAACTGAAGGCAGAGGCTTTAACCCACTGAGCCACCCAGGTGCCCCTTTTTTCCTTTTTTTTAACCATTAGTCAGTTCTTTAATATTGATGAACCCAGCGCTCTGTCCTTAATCTCAATTTCTTCTCTCTCTGAACTTTTTCCCTGCTCAAGATCATGTGGTCATGATTGAAACTACAGTGATGCCTCCTCTTCTTCTGGTCCAGATCTCCTTTCTGGGCCTCAAGCCTGTATATCTTATTGACTACTAGACGGCTCACTTGAATGAACTATATGTGTCACAAAACATATTCAAAAGTTTATAAAGGAAGCTCTCTCTCTTTTTTTTTTTTTTTTGAGTTGAGTATTTTTATTTTATAGTCGACATACAATGTTACATTAGTTTCAGGTATACGACTTAGTGATTTGACAGGTTTATACATTATGCTGCATTCACCTCAAGTGTAGCTCCCATCTGTCCTGTTATATCGCTATTATAATATCATTGACTAATTCCTTACGGTATGCCTTTTATTCCTGTGACTTATTCATTCCCAAACTGGAGGCCTCTCTCTCCACTCCCCTTCGCCCATTTGCTCAAACCCTCCCGCCAACCTCCTCCCTGGCAGCCATCAGTCTGTTCTCTGAATTTACAGGTCTGATTCCGCTTTTTCGTTCATTCGTTTTTGTTTTTTAGATTCCACTTATGAGTGGAATCATTTGGTATTTGTCTTTCTCAGTCTGACTTACTTCACTTAGCAGTATACCCTCTAGGTCCATCCATGTCGTCTCAAATGGCATGATTTCATTCTATTTTTGTGGTTGCGTAACATTCCAGGGTGTTTGTGTGTGTGTGTGTGTGTGTGTACAAACCTTTTCCTTATCCATTTGTCTACTGATGGACACTTAGGTTGTGAAACAAGCTCTTTTATGGCCTCCAAGGTAACTAGTGAAATCAAATCCTTCCTGACCGTATTCCAGGAGATATTCTAAACTCTTATTTTCATCACTTCTAATATCCAATCAGTCATCAAGTCATATTGATTAGATTCCTAAATATTAAAAAAATATATCACTTTTCTTTATATCCTCTCAAACTATTTTAATCCAGACATGCATAATTTCTTTGCCGGGCTTTTGCAATATGCTTTTTACTTTTCTCACTACCTTCAGGGTTAACATTCTAATTCATCTTCCACACTGCTTCAAGAGTAATCTTCTAAAGCGCAACTCTGATTTTGTTATTATGTAGCTTTAAATCACTGAATGGCTCCCTAACTATTAAGTGGCATCCAAATGCCTTTGTCTTCTTCTTTAGCTTTATCCCATGTCTTTCCAATTTGCATTTCTTTCTCTAATTATTTATACATCTCCATTTTTTTGGCCTCCATTCCTATTATGCACTCTTCTGTCTACCTTCAATCCTCCCCTAGCCACTTGAGAAATATTACTCATAAATCAGGACTCTGCTTAATTATCATCTTTCTGGGGGCGCCTGGGTGGCTCAGTGGGTTAAAGCCTCTACCTTCGACTCAGGTCATGATCTCAGGGTCCTGGGATTGAGCCCCGCATCGGGTTCTCTGCTCAGCAGAGAGCCCGCTTCCCACCCCACCTCCCCGCCTACTTCTCTGCCTACTTGTGATCTCTCTGTCAAATAAATAAATAAAATCTTCAAAAAAAATTATCACCTTTCTGTGGAGGAATAACTGGATGTCCTCCTGTTCTCGTCCCCCTTTGCATGCAGTTCTATTATAACCTCAATGCTACAAATTTACTTGTCTGTTTCTCACATAGGACCATGAGTACTTGGCCTCACAGGCTCCTGGCACAGAACATCTGCTTAATAAATATCTCAGAATTATTTATGTGATTGTTTGCCTAGTCTCTTTTAGCAACTTATTTTCTGCATCACGTTTAATATGTCTTGTCTACTTTTGGTCAAAAATAAATCTGTCTCATTCTACTTTATACATTCATGAAACAATCTCCTGAATAAGAACCCCTAGTAGAATTTTTTCTCCGATATAAATACCAAGAACAGCTGTGTATCTCCTTAACAATTGGTTTGTGAATATACAATTATTTGTAGTAATGTGAATCTTGAAACTGATGGTATTTCTCTTTGTTCTTGTACTAAAAGAAATTCAGAGTCGAATGGGTGGCTCACCTCTAAAAGAGGTATGGAAACTTAAAAAAAAGCATTTTTGTACACTACTCTTTGCTCTTTTTTCATTTTCTACCATAATTTTCTTTTACCAGATATTCTCATTTTATCTTTTCCACATTTATGTGTTTTTGAAAGAGACAGTGACTTTTACAATGTGTAAAATTAATAAATGATATTGAATTATTTTGCCCAAATTGAAAACTCCCTCCTTTTTTTGGATATTATTTGTTTATTCTAATTCCGGATGAAGAAGTATTAGAAACAATGTAACCAATGTCTTACTTATTTTAATTACCCATGATGTATGTTTACTTTAAGCCTTGATCAGTAAACTATCTTCAGAATATTATTTTGCCCCAGCTAAGAAAAATTTACACTCTACTTTAGAATAAATTGCTTGAGATAAATTTATCATTTCTATGCAATATCGCTGGTTTAGTTCCTATGTGCCTATCATTATCATTAAAATTGTTATATTTTATTGAGTTATAACAATCATTGCTGTGAAATAGCAAGAAACTTTCGTAGAGACAGATAATTTTGCTTAAAATTAAAAGACACGAACTTAGTGGTAGTTACACTCAATATTCACTTTATAATAATTAGTTAAGTTGTACCTATATTTTATATGAGTTTTTCTAAGTATATTATATTTCATAATCTTAAAAGTTTTTCAGAACTAGTATTACTGAAAGACTAGGAAGGTATTAAATAATTATTGGTCTAACCCTAGGGAGGTATATATAACAAAGGTTAAGCAAAATATTGTTTTTAAAAATATGAAAGCATTGGAGAGCTACAAAGGCATAGACAAATCCCTAGACCAAAAGCCAAGAGAAGAAGAGAATCCAGAAAGACAAGCCTAGTATTGGGACCACTTTCCTTTGGGGATATAATTCTACAAGAGATGGTTAAGAAGCTGAGAAGCTAAGCGGAGCTTTCCTTGTAAATTAAGGGCAAAAACTGGAACATAGAGCCTGCCAAGGAGAAGGCAGTGTTCCTGGTAGATGCTCAGGTTTTAGGTTGGGAGCCCTGAGAGCCCTATCTAAGGAGTAAGGGTAACTTAAATAACCCACCTCTCACAGACTGAAGCTCAGTTTGAACCATTCGATTCCTGATTGGATTACGGTGATCTGTACTGTTTCTGTCTGCCAGAAACAGCTATAAATCTTATTTGGGATGAAGGTACCTATTTAGGCATCAAATTGTCTCTACAGTTTTTCAAATACAACAACTGGCACTGAATTTAAAAGATCAGGCACACAAAGACAAAACTATGGGATTGAAACCAAGGAAAACAATAGACAATACAACAGATGCACAGATCATCCAGATGGTGAAATTTCAGATACAGACACAGACTGCTTGAAAGTACAAATAACAATGTATTTTAGGGTTTATGTCACATTTAAAAGTAAAATATATGACAATAATAGAACGAAGTACAGGAGGGCTATAAATCAAATTATTATTAAGAAGGTTCTTACATTGTAGGGAAATGCTATAATATTAATTTAAAATAGATTGTCATAAATTGAGAATATATATTATAATAACTGGAACAACTACTAAAAATAAAAAATGGAATACCAAAAAAGTTTGTTGAAGAGAAGATAAGGAATAATAGAGTCTCAAAACAGAATAGAAAATAAGCAAGATTTTCTTAAACCCAATACTGATAATCATATTAAAGGTAAGTGAATAGATGTCCCAATTAAAAAGCAGGAATAAGTTAGGGTAGGGATAAAAGGCATCCAGGAGATACTTTATGAATGACAGAATTTTGGTTTCACATGTAGTAAATTAGATAGGGAGTGTGGGGGGGTAAAAGTTCAAGAATTATTTATCATCAAAAAAACTGTGTGCTATTTTAATATTTTCAAAGAGATAAGCTAAACAGAGATTCTATACACACAGCTTTAGTTTTCAGGCTTTCAAAATGTGAGTTTTCAATATGAATAGTGCTTTTTTGAAATATAATTTGAAATTGTTTAGCATATATAAAGAAGGGAAGTTGCAGAATTTGTTCCACTTTTATTTTCCAACTCTGTTCACTGTCTAATTTTAATCAGCTGGCAGAAAGTTTGCTTTATACATAGAAACCCCCACCTTCAGGAGGAGGGTCCGGGAATGACAAAGCCTTAGGATGCTGCAGAATGGGCTACATCTAAGGATTAAAAGTAATGCCATTTCCAGGCAGCCTTAGATCCTTGAGATGAACCTGTCCTGTCTACTGGAATCCTGAATCTGCTAGGCTTATGCTTTCTTGAAAAGGGTGGAACCATAAAAAAAAGGGTGGGATGTCAGGCAAAAAGTAACAGAAATTTAGCCCACATGGCTCAGGATCAGGAACTTCGCTTCCTCTTGAAGATAATGGAAATGTGAACGTCCATTTATTGGCAATGGCATATGTTCAGTGTCACTCTGAATTTTAAAAAAGAGATCTATTAATTATTGCTGTGCTAAACTATGTTTCATTGTAATATAAAAACTAAAAATTTTTATATCATTATATTTTCTGAAGATAGCTTATAATAGTAACTCCTATCCTATGTTTTCTTTTGTGATAAGAACTTGTTACAACCCTAGCAAAAGGCAGAGTTCACTTCTTCAGCTCCTAAATCTGGGCAGGTTCTGTGACGGCTTTGATCAATAGAATATGGTAGAAGTGATGCTCTGTCAGTTTCATGCATTTCCATTAACTGGCCTGGCATCAGTGCTTCCTGTCTTTTGGAAGCTAGCTGCCATTTAAGTAATGCAAATGCTGTGAGACCACCAAGTTGCGAGAAGCCTCAGCCATATGGATAGGCCGTGGAGGATAAGAGACCCTGTGGAGAATGAGAGTGGTCAAGGAGAGAAAAGCTGCCAGGTGTGTATGAAGAAACCATCTTGAAAATGAGTGGTTTCTCTGGTCCCTGTGGCCCAGCTGATACCACATGAATCAGAGACAAAACATCTAGCCAGGCTCTTCCTGAATACTTCACTCCAAGAAGTCTGGACAAAATAAAACCAGTGTTTCAGGTCATAAACTTTAGGGTTAGTTTGTTAAGCAACAATGATTATCAAACCAATGTCTTAGCTTGAGTACTCCACTTAGCTCTTCTGAGCCTCAATACTGTACTTAGCAAGTCACCATGACTTCTAAATTTACAATCATCACCAACCAACATTATCATTGCCTTAGCTATTAAAGGATGGAAATAAATTATTAGAGTACACTATGTCCATGTACTTTTGCAGTTATAAGTTGTCAGCTTTTAGAATTTTGTGTTTAAATCCTTATTCTGTAACTTAACATTTGTTTGACATTGGGCAAATCACGTAATTTCTCTAAGATTCAATGTACTTACTTGTAAAATAGGGAGAATGTGGTGCCTATTTACTGAGTTGTGATGAGTTTTTAAAATTTGTGTGTGTGTGTGTGTGTGTGTGTGTGCTAAGAACAGAACACAGCAAGAGATTAGCTAACACATTTTTAAGTGTTCAATACATTATTGCTGAGTACAGGTACCATGTTGCACAGCAGATTTCTAGAACTTATCGGTAATGGGGAGTTACTAATCAATGAGCATAAAGTTTCAGTTAAGCACGATGATGATGATTTAATGAAATACTATATCACATTATATCATATTTTGCTATCTTACAAAACATTTCCTGCTGGGAGTAGACTGTGCTTCCCTAGGTGTGCCAGTTCTCAGAGACAGCAAAGGACTCGGCCAGGAGCAGGCCTCTAATATTGAAACTCATCAATCCAGAGCCATACCTCTCTTCTCAGCCTGTGTTCCAAGAGGCAATATTCTGCCTTAATCATCCCAGGGGCAAGTATCAGACAACTAGGGACCACTTGTAAAACTTAAAGAGTCTGCCCAAATTATTCAAACTAGCCAATCCTAAACTCTTTATTCTGCCCTATCTTGCATTTCCCCACAGAAACTCCAGGAAAAGCTGGGGCCTAAACCTGTCCCTCTCTCCAGCTTCCGCTTCCTCATCGACACCTGGTGTTTCTGGGATAACTGTGAATAACATTAAACTTCTCTTTGAATATCACTGACCTCTGCATGTCATCCTTTAGTCACCTTATAAATTAAAGCCCAGGTACAAAGCTTACATGTGAAGTACCTAACACGGTATTTGATACATTAATAACTATTATTGCAACTAGGGATATAATCTATGAAATAGCTTTATAGAATTCCAAACACTCTAACTTGAAAACTACTTACTTTCAAAATAATAGCTGAATTTATACTGAAATCATTTTATATTTTCTTATGATCTTTCTTTAGATTCATTTGAGGTAGAATCATAAGCTGTGAATTGATACCTTGACCCCAAACATGCTAACACTGAGTATTTAAATATCCCTTATGCTCATATATTGCTGTACGATTTTAAAATATTCTCAGTTACAGTAGCTCAGTTTGACCTCACAACTCTCTGATGAAACATCAGGGCAGTATTACCCAATGTCTACAAATTGTCTTGTCTACAAATGACAAGACTTGCCCAGGAGGACCTATGGTTAGAAAGTGGGAGAGGCAGAATTAGAAGATACAGTCTCACTCTGCTTTCTTTACTAGTACTGGTCAGAGGGCTAATGAGACTTCTTTTCTACTTTACTATAAAAATTCTACTGATTCCAGGTCAACTTCAAATATTATCTCATCAGATTGTCCTTTGATGTCTCTAAGACTTTCTATCTGAGCCCCTGTCCTTTGTTGGCTGTGGATGTTTACAACCTTCATGACATCTGACATTGTATGGTGGGTATATATGCTGTTGGTACTGCGAGAAAAAGGAAAAGGCCTCAGGGTTTAAACATGATGTCCAACGTGGTGCAGGTGGGGAATGATCCAAACCAACACCATGCTGACGATTTAGCTTAGAGACTAGAGTGATAGTTAAAGGAGCAAACACACCCTCGAAGGACTCCTACAATGTTATAATCATGTTCTAATCAACCATATAATCATGACTGGGGCGGAGAGTACTTAAATTCCTTTTTATTTTCAACAATATCTTATTCTAATTGAATCTCAACTACATTTGAATAAATAAAAAATGAATGATAGATAAAATTTTACTTGGGAACAGCTACAATTGCTAAAAAAAAAGAATCTTGGTAGATCTAATTAAAGGCTGGGTGTTATGAAACATCAACAGTAAGAAAAAGAGTTTGTGGACTTCATGTCTACAGTGCTACCTACTATGAAGTAACATCTACATAGGTGATTTTTTAGAAGCAGAGAAACAAGCTTCCAGCAGGGAAATCAAATATGAGGTTCCACAGGGAACTTCATGATGGATTTTAAATGTGTCTGGGTTCTACACATAGGAATTTAAACTAAGGAAATAGTTTTATGAAGATGGATACTGACAGCAGCATTTTTATAATAACAAACATAAATGAATTGTCTACTCAAAAACAGGAATTTGTGACTTAAATTATAACTTACACAAATAACTAAATATGGTGCTATATATATAATATATGAAAATAAAATAATAATTATAAAAGTCTACTTGAGAGAATCATCATTTATTTTAGAGTTCCCCAAGGGTTGTAATACTATATATATAAATAATGTTTCAAAGAGTCCACACCAAATGTAATCAGTGGTTATCTCTGATTCATAAATCTATGGGTAGTTTTCTTTTAAACACCTATATCTTCTAATCCTTTTATAATGGACCCACAGTACTTACATAGTAGAAAAATCATCAAAGTTTAAAGAAAAAACAATAATGTGCTTGGCTTGTGCTTATGCTGAATGATTCAAGATGAAATATACATTTTGTTTCCAAGATTCATATGAAGTATTAAAAATTAACCTTTGAAAGTCATGAAAAACCACAAACTAATTTGGGTTAAGTATTTGATGAACCAAATACAATGCTCACTAGCATTACAATGTTAGCGTTTGAATTAGAAATGAAATTTTATTTAATGAATATGACTTTTCTTCTCTATCCATACATTTTTTTATACTATGAAAAGATTAGATCAGAAAAAAAAGCATGTTGTGAAGGGAAGTAATATAAAAAGGAATAGAGAATACTTAAACACATATAGGAAACCAAAAAAACATATATGTATATATGTTTTTTTGGTATATATGTACATATATATATATATTAAATATTTTATTTATTTGTCAGAGAGAGAGAGAGTGCATTGCCAGGGAGAAGCAGGCTCCCTACTGAGCAAGGAGCCCGATGTGGGACTTGATCCTAGGACTCTGGGATCATGACCTGAGCTGAAGGTAGCTGCTTAACTGACTGAGCTACCCAGGCGTTCTCAAAAAACATATTTCTGCTCAGGGTTCAAAACTACTTTCAGCCAAATAGTGTAAAGGGACTAGAAATGACATTTTCTCAGTGTGCACTGTAAGCTTAGAATTTTATAAACGCTGCTCAATTAATTCTTATAGCAACTTTAGTGAAGTGGATATGGTTTTTTCTACTTTACAGAGGAGGAGAATAAAGCTTGGAGAAATTAGGCAGCCTGAGAAAGGACACAGAGATCATGAATGGCAAAACCAATAGGTAATCCTTTATCTATTTGATTCTAAGCCTCCTGAGTGTTTTGTTATGCCTCCACCTGTAACTGATGTTTCTCCTTGGAACACTTTTATAATTTGGGGTGCCTGGTGGCTCAGTAATTAAGCATCTGCCTTCGGCTCAGGTTATGATCCCAGGGTCCTGGGATGGAGCCCCGTGTCAGGCTCCCTGCTTGGCGGGGAGCCTGCTTCTCCCTCCCCCAACCCCCCTGCTTGTGTTGCTCTTTCGCTGCCACTCTATCATATAAATAAAATCTTAAGAAAAAAGGAACGCTTTTATAATTTGACTCTACATTTCTGAATAAAAGATATAACTTTTATATATATATAGACTAAAACATCTCTAACTATAATTATATATCCATATAGTATATCATATAAAGCTCTCTTATTTATATAGAGCCCATTGTTAATTTTAATACTTTCATTTAAATTATATATGACCCCAGGCCACATCTTTTCTTAATACATATGAATTTATTGTATTGCATCCCATTATACAAAGCCTTTATTTTTGCTTTATTCGAAGGCTACCCTAAGAAAGATGCTAACATTAGAAATTAAGAGCACAAAAAGGGCAAAATTCAGGATTTATTTCTGTGCTGTTGGCAAAATTACTTTGAACATAAAATAAACCTCAGGCAAAAACATGACATTAGCAAAAAAAATTTTTCTCTTTTCCCACATGTCCTCTGAAACAACAAAAATATTTGGTTTGGTTGCAGTATAGGAAAAAATATATCCTATTTATATTCAGAAACTACAATGACATAATTATGTGTTATGTTACTTGCTATATACATATAATTAAAAACACATCTCCTGGGGTGCCTGGGTGGTCTAGTCGGTTAAGCCTCCAAGACTCTTATTTTCAGCTCAGGTTATAGATCTCAGGGTCCTGAGACTGAGCCGCGAGTGGGGCTCCACACTCCGTACGGAGTCTGCTTCGGTTTCTTTCTTTATCTCCCTCTGTCCCTCCCCACCCCCCCTTTCTTGCCAATAAAAATAAATCTTTAAAAACATATCTCCTAAATTAAGTTAAATTAAATTCAAAGCCTCAGGTCAGCGGAGATAATAAAATCAAGTTAATAGATGAGAGGTATATGAACATAGCTGTGGCATTTACATAACCTGAACTGGAGCTTTGGCAGGTAGATTTTGTCCTGGAGCTACAGCAACAACCACAGGAATCAGTCAAAAGGAATCTGTGCTCTCGTGTCCTCACCACTTGATTGGATGACCACCTACGCCAGTGTCATGTGCACTGCTCCTTAAACATCATAATAAGGAACCACAACCCAGAACTAATAGCATCTTTGAAGCCCATAAATCTGTAATTGTAGAAAGCTAAAAGCTACTCAGGTTATCCTTAGGTCTCTAGGTTTAAGAACCCTGCTCGAATCCTCTAAGAATAGCATCCTTTCTGAATAAGCCAAGGAGACTGTTCTGTCAATGATCACAAACCTAACAAAACACCCAAGAAACTTGTATTTCATTGTTTTGGACTTTGGGGAAAGGATATCAAACATTTAAATTCATTCCTTGTTTACCAAACAAAGAAAAAACCCTGTCTGGGAACACACAATATTTCTTTTTCCTAGAAAACTAACAAAAAAGGCCAAGGTAGAGCAAATCACTCCTGTTCCTAATGTTCTTTCCTAATTCTACTCAAAATCACTCTCCTGACATGTACTAAGAGCCAATGTTCTTCCTGACAAAGCAAATGCAGAATGAGTGCACATTTCAGTGATAAAGGGTGAATAATAAATCCCTATTGACACTTGCTTTTCAACTTCACTACTTTCTATGCTCTCAGAACTTGTATTCCTGGTTGCCACTGTGTTTCACGCTCTCTTTGGTGGTGCTTCTAGATCCCCAAACTCTGTGATAAGTCTATAGTTCACCCTATCAAGGCATCTGGATTTCTCATTGTGTTTGATGATAGAGTGTTTGTCATTAAACTTTCCAAATAGCTCCCCAGGGTAAACTTCATGGTTTAATAACTTCTTGGGTGGGCAAGATCGTTTCAAGTTTCTCTGGAAGGAGGTGTGTACAACAAACTCTCTTTAACTGACACTAAATTTCTTAGCGTGATACTGATGGAACTAAGTTCCATTTTCTTTTCCACTAGATCAAGGGTCAGTAAAGTATGACCCAGAGGTCAAAACTGGCCAGTCACCCGTTTTTGTAAAGCATGGTTTCATTGGAACAGAGCCACAGGTATGTATTAGATATTGTTTACATCTGCTTCTACAATACAATGGTAGAGCTGGGTATTGCAAAAGAGGTGGTATAACTTGCAAAGCCTGAATTATTTGTTATCTGGCTCTTTACACATGTCCTTTGATGTATGTCAAAGTTCTACTTCTTCTTCAAATATCACGTCCACTTTCACAAGAGTGAGTAATTCCTGGTTGATAATGAGAAGATACCTGCATGCCTGTGAAGCTTGCCAAGACCATCAACATTCTGCTTTAAAATATCTACTTCCCCTACAAAGGGTTCATGGAATTCAAATATTTTCTCACAGCGGCTTGGATGACTGCCTATCACGGATGGCCAAACACATGCTCTGAGCTCCAGGTGTTCATCCACACAAGCCCAGAGGCCAAGGGCAGAGAGTGGTCCCACCTGGAGCTGCGTTGCCCAGGTACCCACTCACTGTATTCCTAACTTGGGCATCCCCACCAGGAGCTGACCCCCAGCCAGGCCCATGATTCACCCAGCCTGAGGGAGTGAGGAAGCTGGCCCAGGAATTTATGTTTTACTGCATTCATCTTTTTTCATTTAAAGATTTACTGCAGCAAGCATGGCTATTCAAGTTGTCGCTCTGTATCAGTCAGCTTTCATTAGGTTATACGGCAGTAAAAATACAATTTCTAAATCATAGTGTTTACAACCTCAAAGATTTACTTCCTATTTATGTTACAAATCAGATAGGGACTGTCTCAGAGACTGCTCCACATGTCGTCTTTATTCCGGAATGCAGGATTAAAGGAGCAGTGTCTCTTTGCCACAGACCATTTTAGGCATAGAGGGGAATGATGGCACAACTTTGTGATAGCTCTTAAGTCAAGCGGAGAGAGTCAATTATCTTATGGTCTCACTTACGGGTGGAGTATAAAGAAAATCATGGAGGGCATTGTGAGAAGGAAGGGAAGGATGAATGGGGGGAATCGGGGAGGGGGGTGATGAACCAGGAGAGACTGGGGACTCTGAGCAACAAACTGAGGGTTTTGGAGGGGAGGGGGGGGTGGGCGAGCCTGGTGGTGGGTATCGAGAAGGGCACGTACTGCATGGAGCACTGGGTGTGGTGCATGAATAATCAATCTTGTAACACTGAAAAAATTAAAATAAACATATATGGGGAGGAAAAAAAAAAACAACTTCTGCTCAGATTTCCCATATGCTTATTCCACTCTCATTTCACTGACCAAAACTAGTCACATGCTCAAGCCTGATGGAAATGGAATGGAGGGGCACCTGGGTGGCTCAGTGGGTTAAAGCCTCTGCCTTTGGCTCAGGTCATGATCTCAGGGTCCTGGGATTGAGCACTGAATTGGGGCTCTCTCTCTGCTCAGTGGGGAGCCTGCTTCCTCCCCTCTCTCTCTGCCTGCCTCTCTGCTTACTTGTGATCTCTCTCTCTGTCAAATAAATAAATAATATCTTTAAAAAAAAAAAAGAAATGGAATGGAGAAATATATACCTCCTGTAGAGAAAGCCTACTTCAAGTTCCATGGCAATGTACAGGATTACAACCTTGTTGCAGTGAAGACTGAGAAAAATTTGGAATGATAATACAATTTATAGCATATTCTTTATGTGTTTAGAAGCGGAATGTATTTCTGATTTCGTAAAGTGTCATGTTCTCAGGACTAGGAACTTGATTTGGCCTCTGATACATTTAAATGCATGAATCCAATCTGGACATACACTGTATTTGCCATCCTCTGAGAAGTTAAAGAGCCTTAGAGCTCTTCTTGTCTGGTAGCCAAATTGATCCTGAAACCACAACCTCAAATATTTGCCTGTCTCAATTAAAGTCTTACAAGTCTCTTTAAAACTACAAGTCTAAATAGAACACTGTGTTTTGTTTTTATAATTTGCAAAGATTTTTATGGACTGGATAAATGGTACATGCTATGATGGTAAAGTTAAAATCCTGTTCTCATACCCACATCCATCTACTTACTTCTGGGGGAAAAGATAGAACTTTTTGTATCACTGATAACTTTGAAGCTAATGGCTCTTGCTCCAATCATTTCGGGAATTTGTTTCAGGATGCATTTAGAGCTAATTTATCAGATGTAGTTGAAAAATCAATCTCACTATCGTACACATGTGGGACACATACATTTATACCACTTTTATCTTGGTCTCCCCCCCACACCTTTTTTGCTCTTTTTGGCTTACCCATTCAGAGAGTGTTTATTAGATAACTTTTATGTGCTGTTCACTGGGTAATCCCTTCCTCCTTTCTCATCCAGATTTCTTAAGCCTTAATACACTGGCCTTGGTGACAGGCACCACAGGAAGGACCTTCTGGGCTAGCCTGGATTGGGCTACTAGGCCCTTCAGGGAGCAGGCTGACTGAGACCAATTCCTTGGAGTGTTACTTGCTTCCCAGCTGCATGCTGATGCAGGCTGCAAAGCACCATTTGGGGAAATCACCTAAAGTCATTATCCTACAATGAGGACCCCTTGGCACCCCAAATATGAACCTGTGATTGCAGACTCCATCAAATGGGAGATAAGATATATATTACAAGGCTGTCACTTGCTTCAGAAGGATTCATCAAAAAGGGTTTTACCATTTAAAGATCTGTTTACTTTTAAAATTGGTCATGTATTCACCCAGCACAAAAATCGGAAGGCACAAGGGAGGTTTGTAGTGAAGACAAGTCTTCCATTCTTTTTTTTTTTTTTAAAGATTTATTTATTTACTTATTTGAGAGAGAGAAAGCGAGAGAGAGCATGAGAGGGGAGGAGGTCAGAGGGAGAAGCAGACTCCCCGTGGAGCCCGACGTGGGACTTGATCCCGGTACTCCGGGATCATGACCCGAGCCGAAGGCAGCCGCTTAAGCAACTGAGCCACCCAGGCGCCCTGAGTCTTCCATTCTTGTTCTCAGCTACTTAGAGACCCTCTCGGAAAGCAACCACAGTTATCATTTTTTGTGTGTATCCTTCCAGAGATATTCTCTACACATGCATGCATCTTTTTTAAAAATTAAGTTCAATTAGCCAACATACAGTAGTACATCATTAGTTTTTGATGTAGTGTTCAATAATTCATGAGTTACATATAACACCCAGTGCTCACAGAGCACGTGCCCTCCTTAATACTCATCACCCAGTTACTCCATCCCTCACCCCAATTCCTTCTGTAACCCTCAGTTTGTTTCCTGGAGTTGTCTCTCATGGTTTGTCTCCCTCTCTGATTTCTTCCCATTCAATTTTCTCTCCCTTCCCCTATGGTCCTGTGTGCTATTGCTTATGTTTCATGTATAAGTGAAACTCTATAATTGTTTTTCTCTGCTTGACTTATTCCACTTAGAACAATACCCTCCAGTTCCATCCATGTCGATGCATGATGGGTATTCATCCTTTCTGACAGCTGAGTATTTCATTGTAGCGAAAAGAAGGGGCACATGCACCCCAACGTTCATAGCAGCAATGTCCGCAATAGCCAAACTGTGGAAGGAGCTGAGATGTCCTTCAACAGATGAGTGGATAAAGAAGATGCATGCATGTTTCTATTTAGATTTCCTTTTCTTCCTTTTCACCTGCTTTCTTTTTGGTGATGGTACCCCTTCTGCACTACACAATATGTTTTTGAGAGTTTTCCTTTCTGCTACAGAAAGAGCCATTGAAAAGACTAGTGGTAAGTGTGGAAAATAAGGACCAAACCACCTGGGTCCAAACCCTAAAGCCATCACTCATTAGTTCTGAGGCTTTGGGCAAATTATTTAACCTCTCTGTTCTTCAGTTCCCTCATAGGGCTGTTATGATAATTATGGAATTTAATGTATAGATAATGAATTTATAGTTATCCCTGGTACCCAGTAAGTTCTAAAAAAGTTTTCTTATTGTCATTATTTATTGTTACATATTCCTGTCTAGAAATACCATAATTTATTTAATTTATAACTTATTTATACATATATTTAGATTATTTCTAATATTTAAATATCACATATGGTGTTCAATAAAGATTTATTTTTATAAGGCTCTTCAGATAGATATCTTGGGGCACTTGAATTACATGGGCATACAGGGATAGATTATGAGAAATAAAATATTAATAATTTACATTTGTATAGCACCTTATATCTTGAAATAAATTTTACCTGCTTGATCTCATTTAAACTTAGAACTGCACAGTGCGTGCATCACCTTCTGTCCATCTTCACCCTCATTATTCCCTTCCAGAGTACATCAGTGTGTTCTCAGCACATAACACTGAATGTGGCACGCTGCAGGTGTACAAGAAAATGTACTGAATGACTTTGAAAAATGAATGAAAATGAGATAATATATGTAAAACAAGGAAGCAGAGAGCAGAAGGTGGCTAACTTTAGTTACTAAGGTCTACTGGTTGGGAATTACTGGCGTCAAATCTCAAGGCTATACCTTCTTCCGTGGTGTTCTTCCAGCAATACATCTCTGCCTGTCTGAACAATGTGCAGAGCTACTGCCAGCAGAGATCACCCGAAGAGAAGGCACCCCTTCCACCATCCAGTTACTCCTGAGACCAAGGCACAATAATATTCTCTTCACACAATCTCCTTTAAGAGAACCTCATCCGTGAAGAGGTCTGTAGTTGTGTGTGTACTACAAGGACAATTCTTTCATAATCAGGAAAACTGTCCCACTTTCAAACAACTTGATATTATGTCTACTTCAGTGTCTTTGGAAGAGAAGTTCTAATATGGGATGATATATTGAGGGGAAAAAAGAGAATGAAAATAAACTTAACATGGTTGTCAAGGTAATTTCTTAACAGTTGGATTTGCATAACTTGCGTCCTACCTATCTGTATAGATAAATATTTAAAATATATATTCATAAATTTATAAAATATATATTTATATATTTATTTTTTTTTAGAGGGAGAGAGAGATCTTAAGCAGGCTCCACGCCCAGCACAGAGCCCAAGGCAGGGCTCAATCTCACAACTCTGAGACCACAACCTGAGCTGAAATCGAGAGTCTGATATTTATCTGGGTGAGCCACCCAGGCACCCCACTTCAAATATTTTTTTAAGGCTTATAGACCCCAAAGGTGAGCAAGTGTGAAAATTACTTAAGGTATCACCAGAGGAACCTGTGGAGTTTCCAAAACAGAAATAAGAGCGCAGCCGGAATAACTATGGTAGGACCACAATATTGCTGATTATTTACTTCCTCATTTCCATCTTTGAATGGACTGCCTACACCTGCTCACCAGCTGGTGGGGTCCAGTGACCACCTGGCAGCTCTGCACTGACATAACCACTGGGCTGCTGGGCAAAGTGAAAATTCTCCATGGTTTAGCCACTCCTGGGAAACCTGTCAAGTGCCTCCCTCCAAAGATTTCTTAAAGGTCAGCTTACTCTGTAATCCAGCATTTCTCAAAGTGTGACCTATGGACCACCTGTATCTGAATCACTTGGAGTAGTTCATTAAAAGGCAGAGACCTACCCCAGACCTACCGACATCAAAGTACAGAGGGTGGAACCTGAAAACTTGGGGTTTAATTAGCAACCTGACTGGTTACTATCCACACAAAAATTTAAGAACCACAACTCAGTGATTTAGCCAGATTACTCCCCAAGTTGTTATAAGTTATAAATGGATCCACTTTTCCAGGAAAGCTTTGAATTTTTATATCAACTCTGGAATGTGGTCCTTAAATCTCGGAAAATTACAGGAAGTTGCTATTGCCT
>CM052798.1:128340105-128465440 GCA_028533885.1 Nasua narica | reverse complement strand
AATGGAATACTATGCAGCCATCAAGAGAAACGAAATCTTGCCATTTGCAACGACGTGGATGGAACTAGAGGGTATTATGCTAAGCGAAATAAGTCAGTCAGAGAGAGACAATTATCACATGATCGCTCTGATATGAAGAATTTGAGAGGTAGGTCAGGGCGTTATGGGGGGGTGGGGAAGAGAAATGAAACAAGATGGGATGGGGAAGGAGACAAAACTAAGGGTTGCTGGGAGGTGGGGGGGGTAGGGATATGGACATTGGAGAGGGTATGTGCTATGGCAAATGCTGTGAAATGTGTAAGCCTGATGATTCACAGACATGTACCCTGGGGTAAATAAAACATTATATGTTAATAAAAAAATTAAAAAAAAAAAAAAAGAATCAGGCTTGATGTCAGATGGATCTGGATGGGGAATAGTCCTAACTCTGAAATTTAATTTTCTCATTTGTAAAATATGATAAGACATACTCCTTAGGATTAAATGAAATGTGAAATATCACGTACAAATTTATAGTGTAGTCTTTGGGAAAAGAAGGAAATCAATAAATCATAGCTATTACTTATCACCATCATCATCACTGTCATCACAAGGTCCTTTAGATCAGAGATGATCTGGATCTATGGTGTACAATCACATCATTGTTTATTCAGCAAATATTTATTATGGTGCCTGTTGCATGCCAGGCATTAGAGACACTGCAGTAAAAATGACAAAATAGTTCTTGTCCTTATTGTACTTACAGTCTAGTGGGAATTGGGTCTCATCACAGGAACCAAATCTTAAACAGTTAGGGCAAGAAAGCATATAATAATTTTCTTTTGAGAGGGAGAGAGAGAGAGAGAGAGAAAACATGCACACAAACTGGGGGAGGGGCAGAGGGAGAGGGATAGAGAATCTCAAGCGGACTCCCCACTGAAAGTAGAGCCAAATGCAGGGCTCAATCCCACAACCCTGAGATCATGACCCGAGCTGAAATCAAGAATTGGAAGGTGAATGGACTGAGCCACACAGGCTCATTTATAATAATTCTAATATTTATATTTATAATTATATTTATATATATTTATAATTTATAATAACTCTAAGGTACACTATAGTGCTTCATTAATTCATTTGTCTTCATAAAAGCAAAAAGAATAAAAACAAAAAACATAAAAAACCCTTCCTATCTTAACATATCCACTAATCACATTAGAATTCTTTATTTTGCATACAATATGATTTATGTTTTTGTTACACCTCTGAAGTTCACCTAAGGATGCAAATGCTCACTGGGATGGCAGAAAGGCAGAGGGCTGAATCTTCTCCTTACACACACACACACACACACACGTATGGACTGTGCACAATATTGCAATAGGGCCTGGAATATCAAATCTGCTGGCCTCACCATGAAACTGGATGTCTTCCTTTCCTCTCATTTACAGAACCTCCACTCACCACCACTTTCCCCAAAGCAGACTCTTTGCCTCTATTAACAGCTATTGTTGAAGTATCTCCTCACCATCAGCTAAGTAAACATTTAAAATAATGATGATTTTTTTTTTTAAAAGGCGCACATCCTCTCTTAGACTAGTGCATAGAACTCTGACCTATAAATTTAGGGTCTCATTTTTTCATAGCACCTGTTAAAAATTCTTCTTCTGTAAATGACTCATCCAGTAGCTTAATATTTTCCATATGAAAAAATATTACAGGGGCGCCTGGGTGGCTCAGTGGGTAAAAGCCTCTGCCTTCAGCCCAGGTCATGATCTCAGGATCCTGGGATCGAGCCCCGCATCGAGCTTTCTGCTCCTGAGGGAGCCTGTTTCCCCCTCTCTGCCTGCCTCTCTGCCTACTTGTGATCTCTCTCTCTGTCAAATAAATAAAATCTTTAAAAGGAAAAAAAAATATTACAGATGGACTGGTATGTGACCTTCTGCATAAGGGCAAGTCACAAAATGAATATGACTAGGAAAGAAATAGCAGTTATAGCATAGGAAAGGGATGAAGAGGAGGAATGCTTTATTTTACCCCTTGCATTTGAAAAAGAAACTTACTTTTGGCTAATTTATTATTTATATATTATAAATGTGATAAATTGAGCCTCCTCAGTGACACACTTAGAAGGCTAATAGATGGCTGTGGATTTGGCTTGGTGCTGTTTTGTTTTGCTTTTGTTTAGCTAATTTTAATATGCAAGCACATTTGGAACTTCCTACAGGAAAGAAGAGGAAGAGGGTAGCATTTTACTGGAAACGCTGAAAGGATTTTTCTGAAAGAAAGAAAAGAAATATATGGATGCTTCCATGAAGGATGGAATCCCAGAAAGATATTCAAAGAGGATTTTAAGGAAGTTTTGCTATGTGCTATGTGTTTGAACTCTCCCCTCTGCTGGTGTTCTCCACAGGCAATTCCAGAGTTCTGTTTGTGTGTGAGAAAAGAAAGCTACAAGAGCCCTGAGTGAAAGCCTTATCAATAGTTTGAGAATGATACTGTTCAGAAAGGGGATCACATCATTCTTCCATTTAACTTTTCAATATCATTTTTCTTCAGTGTAAAGAACAGCTGAGTCCTTAATAAAAAATCATAGAGTACCTTATGGTGTTCAAACCAACTTCCTAACTAGTCATCCAATATAAGCCACCTTAATTTGGGCACATATTCTCAAGCAAACAGCTCTGTATTCACGATTTTATTTTATTTTTTCTAAATAATGCATGTTCATTGTCAAAATTTCTTAAGTTTAGAGAAGCGTATATATATAGTTAAGAGTTAGCCGAGGAAACAGGTAACCTGTGTTAGAAATTTAGTATTAGGTTACCTAGATCTTTTCTCTGTATTTATGCATCAACCTCTTCAGTCATTGTTACCTCCATACTTGCTGCAATGATTTTTACAATTATTGCCTAATACTGCACAATTTTAACCTTTGTCATTTTACATCTCTTGTGCTTAATTTATCTTCTGAAGTCACAGTTAACCAGGAGAATTTGTATTTGGAAGTACCCATTGATGGAATAGAGCTTCTAGATATCTTCAAAAATTATTTTGTATTTACATAATTGTTAGGCACTTAATTCTTAGGTTTATTTTTCAAGGAAAGTTTTAAATCTCTACTTCATTTTTCTCTGAAAACTCAGCATTTCTGAAACTCCTTCACAGGCTGTTTCTTGATTGTCTGTTTTGTGTTTTATGAGGATATGAATCTTCTTCACTATAATTTTAGCAAAATGAAATTAGAAAAAAATCATCTGTCCTCAATGACTCCAAGACACCGTATGCAATTTTCAAGTCAAAAAAAGGTATGGTTTTGGACTTTATGTGTTACTGTTTCCTAGATGGCATAATTTAGAATTAACGATAGTGAAGTTTAAAATTTCTTAGGCCTCATACTTATTGGGAAAAAAATTAATTTGAATGTGACTAATAAAGTAAAAAAGAAAAATAAGCATGAGAATCTTAGAATTTGGGAAGAAAAATGAATTATGCTATATTCCTTTCATATTCAAAATGACTTTCTAATAGGAGGATGTCTTCTCCCCCTGCCCCCCAGTAGCTCCTCCAATGCTTCCTTCCACATTGTTTCTACGGCCAATCATTTATCCAGGCTACAGATGAAGTAAGCCTCCTCTGTTTTCCACTTCCTGCCTTTGGTCTCTCTATGTATCCTGATCAGTACAAAAGGCTGTAACCAAATAAGAAAAACAAGGACTGCGTTAACTACTCTCTCTGAGTTTAGATGATTCCTTATTGCTTTTTGTATACATTCAAATTACCTACCCAGACCATAGATCTCCAATCTCTTTCCATTCCCATGTGACACTTTGAATTCAAAGGAATGTTTAGTTCTATTTTTCTTTCTCTTTTTATTTCCTTCACTATGACATTTTCATGTTGCTCTTTATACACAGAATCATTTTCTCTTTTATATCTTTTAGATCAGTCTTCTTATGCCTATTCAAAACTCAAAACTGCACAAAAATATATTTGTGTTTCTTCAGGAAGCTATCTTGAATAATTGAGCTAAAGTAAAGATAAGGATTAGAGTAAATAGTTCCTAAGCTTGACTCCTGTACGACATACTTCACTCAAGACATACCACCACCTGGGAAGTGTTCCATTCATTCATTATTCATTCATTAACTCATTTATGGAATATTTATTGACTTTCTTACATCCCCAAAACTAGGGGTAAAACTTATAACAACATGTTTAAAACCATAGGCTCAGGGATTAAATTCTAACTTGGCCATTCATTAAATATGTGACTGATTCTGGCAAGTTATTTAAAATTCAGTTTCCTCATCTGCAAAATGGGCATAATAATAGTTCCCAAGGGTTGTTGTGAAGATTATATAAAATAATCTATGTAAAATGCTTTAGCCCACGATGGCCCTATGCCAGCTATCTGTAATAATCTAGATATAACATTACACAGGTTAGCACGAACTGGACAAAATACTGTTTTAATTTCTATGCTTGGGATTAATTTTATCTTTCAGAGTAAGGGAAAAGAGCTAAGCCCCACCTGCTTCTCTGACTGAATCTGAGAAGTAATTAAGCCTATAGGAAATATGGCCATACTTCAGATATAATAGAAGCATGTCCTTCTAAGAAGCAGGACCTCTTCTGGTAGAAAGAATCCCATGCCTACGGTTTGGGGTTAAGGTGAGAGAAGGGAAATTTATAATACTTGAGAGGATCTGCCAAGTCATTAGAAGCCTCTCATGTATGCAAAGCTTACTCTCACCAGTGATGTGTTAAGATCCAACTCAACCCTTTGAGCATGCAGTGGAAATTCAAGGGACTTACCACTATTTAAAAGCTGTAGTTGTATGGCTCCCATTGCCCCTCATAGTGTGCCAACAGAAAATACCCATCTGTTGCAATACCCTGCTTTGGGATCAATGGAGGAAGAAGGGTGAGAGTGAAGAATTAGAGCTTTCTTCTTTTCCATCCACAAGACTCCTGCCTACATATAGCTGTTCGGTGAGTTGGAAAGGATTTTTAATAAGCTCTTTTCCCCCTGTGACTTCTAGGCTAATTCAGAGTATCCATTTGTAGTAGCATAAACAGATTTTTTAAACCAATTTTTCATACAATTAAAATACCTATTGTATAAAGCAAGCTGTAATAATTGTTCAAATAAATACCCTAAAAGGAAGGAAATGTGAATAAAGTTTGGACTTAAGTTAACATGCGTCATCATTGGTTCATTAGTTGTGAGTGCCATACTAACATAAAATGTTAATAAGAGGGGAAACTGGATGCAGGGTATATGGGAATCTTGTACTATTTGTACAGCTTTTTAAAAATAAATCTAAAAGTATCCTGACATTGTTTAAACAAACAACAAAAATATATTGGTGCAGCCCTACTCTCAAATTTAGTTCTTTTTGCTTGTTTATTGGCTAAAGAGAATTCTGTTATTGTTCAATGGAGAATCAAAGTTTTGTTTTCATTTTAGGAAGTCAACTGTTCTTTCACAGTCAACTGAATGTTGAGAATGGAAGTAAGCCAACCACCTGCAACCCCAGTCAGTTCAAGTTCAAAGAAAAATAAACTTAAAGGAAATAACTAAATAGAAGCAAAAGATTATATATACTAGCTCTACACTGGATTCCCACCCCTGTTTCTCAGTAAAAAAGAAAAACAATATGTCTGTCACTAGGTCACAATTCTAAGAAATTATGACACATTAACATAATAGAATATTATGTACCACTTTGAAATAAAATAACAACTGTACAAATTTGAGAATTCTTAATTATGCAGTGGTTGGTGGGAATAGTAAAATGTAGAGTTTACAACCAATAAATGCAAAAATGTAAAGTGTGTGCATATTGTGCCCATTATACAACTTGGAAGAGTGAGATATGTTGATCTGTTCACTAACACATCAATATTATCTTTGATTAAAACAAATGATATTACAGTGAAGCAGTTAATCTTTTTTTGTGTTAAAACTCTTAGTGAATTTGTTAAGTTAAAAAAGAAACAAATAAGCATGTCATTCTTTTCCATACCTTCTAAATCCAAATGTGTTGACCTAACAGCTCCAATTTCTGAACGAGCAGGACCCCTGCCTTTCTTCCTCTTTTCAAGGTTCCTATTCTTCAGTATAGATGTCTTGGGAGAGGGGGTTTAGGAAAGAAAGGAAGGGAGCTGTCTGTCTTTCATATGCATCTGTTGTGTCATTTAGTTCCAGAAATACTTTTGCTTTCTACTTCATTTATTTTGCTGTTAGTTTTGGAATCACAGTACTCCACTGCATTAAGTACATCAAATGGAGGGGGAGGCTGCATCGCTCCATGCTGTTCTTTCCTTCATAATTTTGATCTATGCTCGTCAAAATTTAATCACTGGCATTACTGTGCAGAAATGTACCTTTTTTTCTTTGTGGTCTATAACTGAACTTCACTCCAAAGCTTCCATTTCTTCACAGTTGTAAATTTATAATCTTAGAGTCAATCTACTTTCATTAAACAAACATACACATAAAATTCCATGTTCTAAATCCCTGATATTTAAGAGAAACTTGTGAAGTTTGAAAATGTAAGCAACTAGGTCTTGCACTTAAAAATAAGGCTTTCAAAACTACTATTTCTACTGAGTTATTTCAAAATCCATTATAAACTCAATTGATTCCTCTGCTTTTCTCTGTCCCTTGGTCTCTGTTCCCTGGGGTAATAAGCCATGGATATTCTAATTTTAATGGCAAGGAGGCTTCAGTGTAAACAAGGAAAAAAATAAATATTTCAAAATACTACCTTCAGTATACCTCCCTAATTTCCTTCCAAGCTTTGGTTCTCCTTATTTCTGGGATGAAAGGGCATAAATAAGACATATAAACCTTTCTCCCAGAACAATGTACCCTTGAATCCCACTCCCACATAACAGTCTACATCAACACTCCAAGAAGCAAAAAAGCAATTCTGGGGGGAGATGGTAGAGTAGGAGGACCCTAATTTCACCTGGTCCCACAGATACACCTTAGGTAACATCCACATCAGTGCAACTAGCCTAGAAAATGGCAGAACAGACTCTCCATAACTAATTGTAGAGAGGAAACTACATCAAAATGGGTAGGAGGAGTGGAGATGCAGTTGGGATACAAAATCCCAACGAGACTAACCACAAACTCAGAGGGATACCACAAGCACAGAGAAGGCAGAGGAAGACCCCTCACACCAGGCACCTGTGACCCAGGGGGTCAGCAGTGGGAAGACAAGTCCCCAAAACATTTGGCTTTGCAAACCAGTGGGGCTACACTTCACAACTCTGTACAACCAGTGGGGCTTAACTCTGGGTACTTTAAAAATCAGTGGGCTTAGCTCTGGGAGAGCCAGGAGGGTGTTAGGAAACTGGGCCCATGACCTTAAAGAGACAACATAACAAAGAACCCTTCTGACATACAGCATAGAAGTAGGAGTTGGAAAGTGCCTGGGCTACATAGGAAGGAGATTTACTTACTAATCTCAGAACTGTGCTCACTGGAAGGAAAGAGATCTTTAGGAGACTTATCCAAGAACAAAAGAGCTGGAAGGTGTCATCCACCCCCCTTCCCAGCCTAGATAGCAGGACACTTCCAGAACTAGCAAGAACACTTTCCATCCAGCTTGCTTGCTAACATCTGTGTCCTGCCCCCATCTTCTCCTACAGCAGTGAAATTGAATCAGAACAAACAACAACAACAACAAAAAACCCAACCCCCCCAAAAAAACAAACCCCCCCCCAAAAAATCCCAAACTAAACCAAACCAAACCAAACCAAACTAACCAACCAAACAAACCAAAAAAACAAAACATGACTCCAAATGAACAGAAGTCTAAGGCCAGATGGCTTCACAGGTAAATTCTACCAAATTTTTAAAGAAGAATTAATATCTACTCTTCTTAAACTATTCCAAAAACTAGAAGAGGAAAGAAAGCTTCCAAATTCATTCTAGGAGTCCAGCATTATCCTGACACCAAAACCAGACAAAGACACTACAGAAAAAGAGAATTACGGGCTAATATCTCTGATGAAAATAGATCTAAAAATCCTCAACAAAATAGAAGCAAACCAAATTCAACAATACATTTTAAAAATCCTTCATCATGGTCAGCTGGGATTTGTTCCAAGGATGCAGGAGTAGTTTGATATTCACAAATCAATTAGTGTAATGTGTCACATTAACAAGAGTATAAAAACCATGTGATCATCTCAATAGAAGCAGAAAGAATTTGACACAGTATAATATCTATTCATAATTACCTTCAAAAAAGTAATTTTAGAGGGAATAGACCTCTCAACATAATAAAGGTCATATGTGAAAAGCCCACAACTAATATCATACTCAATAGTGAAAAACTAAGAACTTTCCTCTTAAGATCAGGAAAGGATGTACTCTCACGACTTTTATTCATCATAGTACTGGAAGTTCTAAACACAGAAATCAGACAAGAAATGATACGTACAAATTGGTATGAAAAAAAGTAAAAGAAATAAAAATTTCACTATTTATAGATGACATGATACTATATTTAGAAAACCCTAAAACGCCACCAAAAGACTACTAGAATTGATAGAAATTCAGTAAAGTTACAGGATACAAAATCAATATAAAGGTATCTGTTGAATTTCAACTAATAATGAAGTGACAGAAGAGAAATTAAGAAAACAATCTGATTTACAATTATACCAAAATGAATAAAAATACCCAGGAACAAATTTAAATAAGGAAACACTTGTATTCTGAACACTACAAAACACTGATGGGGAAAGACATTGAAGATGACACAGGCAATTGGAAAGATATTCCATGCTCATGGATTGGGAGAACCAATATTAAAATGGCCATGCAACCCAAAGTAATCTACAGATTTAATGCTACCCCTATCAAAATACCAACAGCATTTTTCACAGAACTTCTAGAATAATCCTAAAATTTGTAGAGAACAACAAAAAAATCCCCAAATAGCCCAGCAATCTTGAAAAAGAAGAAAAAAACTGGAGCTATCACAATCCTAGATTTTAAGGTACACTATGAAGCTGTAATAATGAAAACAGTGGTACCGGCACAAAAAAAGACATAGATCAATGGAACAGAATAGAGAGTCCAGAGATAAACCCACAATTATGTGGTCAATTATTCTTTGATAAAACAGGCAAGAATAAATGAGAAAAAGACCTTCTCTTCAATAAATGTTGGGAAAACTGAAAAACTACATGCAAAGAATGAAACCGGACAACTTTCTTACACCATACACAAAATGGATTAAACTCAAAATGGATTAAAGACCTAAATACAAGATCTGAAACCATAAAACTCGTAGAGGAAAACACAGTAATTTCTTTGACATGGGCCAGAGAAACTTTTTTCTAGATATGTCTCCTGAGGCAAAGGTAAAAAAAGCAAAATTAAACTATTGGGATGACACCAAAACAAAAAGCTTTTGCACAGTGAAGGAAACCATCAGCAAAATATAAAGGCAACCTACTGAATGGGAGAAGATATTTGCAAAGGACCTATTGGATAAAGGATTACTATCCAAAATATACAACTTATACAACTCAACACCAAAATAATGTAATATTAATAATAATAGAGTTATTTACTTGACAGAGAGTGAGATAGAAAGAGAGAGAGAGCACCAAGCAGGAAGAAGGAGCAGAAGGAGAGGGAGAAGCAGATTCCCCACTGAGCAGGGAGCCCAATGTGGAGCTTGATCCCAGGACCCTGACATCATGACCTGAGCCAAAAGCAGATGCTTAACCAACTGAATCACCCAGGCTCCCCTTCTTCATCATCATCATCATGATCGCAGTCCAATTCCAAATGGGCAGAGGACATGAATAGATATTTTCCCAATGAAGACATATAGATGGCCAAAAGATACATGAAAAGATACTCAACATCACTCATCATCAGGCAACTGCAAATTAAAACAATAGTAAGATATCACTTCACACCTGTCAGAATGTCTAAAATCAAAAACACAATAACAAGTGTTGACAAGGATGTGGAGAAAAGGGAACCCTCATGCACTGTTGATGGGAATTCAAACTGGTGCAGCCACTGTGGAAAACAGTATGGAGGTTCCTCAAAACATTCAAAATAGAATTACCATTTGATCTAGTAATTCTACTGTGGGGCATTCACCCAAAGAAAATGAAAATACTAATTCAAAAATATATATATATGCATCCTGTGTTTACTGCAGCATTGTTAATAATAGCCAAGATATGGAAGCAGCCCAAGTGTCCATTGATAGATGAATGGGTAAAGACGATGTGGTACACACACACACACACACACACACGCGAATATTTCTCAGCCTTTATAAAAGAATGAAATCTTGCCAATTATAACAACATGGATGGATCTAGAGGGTATAATGGTACATGAAATAAGTTAGTTGAGAAAGACAAATACCATATGATCTTACACATATGTGGAATATAAGAAACAAGGAAAGAAAAAGAGACAAACAAAAAAGATTCTTAAGGGGCGCCTGGGTGGCTCAGTGGTTAAGCCTCTGCCTTTGGCTCGGGTCATGATCCCGGGGTCCTGGGATCGAGCCCCACATCGGGCTCTCTGCTCAGCGGGGAGCCTGCTTCCCCCTCTCTCTCTGCCTGCCTCTCTGCCTAATTGTGATCTCACTCTGTCAAATAAATAAATAAAATCTTTAAAAAAAAAAAGATTCTTAAATCTGGAGAACAAACTAGTGATTGTGGGGAGAAAGGAGGGTAGAGGTGGGGGATTAATAGTAGATTTATCATGATGAACACTGAGTCATGTACAGTGTTGCTGGATATTGTACAGCTGAAACAAATATAATCCTGTATTGTCAATTATACTTGAATTAAAAAAATACAGATTGGCAACAACACTCCCTCTTCTTCACCCCAATTCTGATCTAGTAGGGCTGGAATGATAACATAATCTGTATTTTTTTAAAAGATTTTATTTATTTATTTGACAGAGAGAAAGAGATCACAAGTAGACAGAGAGGCAGGCAGAGAGAGAGAGAGGAGGAAGCAGGCTCCCTGCTGAGCAGAGAGCCCAGATGTCGGGCTTGATCCCAGCACCCTGAGATCATGACCTGAGCTGAAGGCAGAGGCTTAACCCACCGAGCCAACCAGGTGCCCCCATAATCTGTATTTTTGATAAGGCTCTAGGCGTATATAAATTAGATTTAGTGGAGGGAAAGCAACTGTTTTCTTCAAGAAAATATAATTTGCAAAATTTCAATTTTATCCTTTATAAAAACAAGCAAATTTTAACTTTTCCAGAGTAATTTATCCTGTGAAGTCCTTGAATCTTGAATTTTCTATTTTAGAAAGGTATTTTTTTACCAGATAATTGTGTAACTAAAGGTGTTGGGGAAAGGGTTAGGTTCCAAGCATAAAATAAAGGTTGGTGAGGTAAAGTCACGTCTCCATCTTTTATCAGAATACTTTTCTGTTTTATCATCTGAAATTATGTGGGATTTCTTTTCATTGGTTTGTTTTTGTGTTCTCTATTAGAAGGCTATTTTTCCTAAATGACTGTAATATTCCAGAATGTTCTTCATCAAGAATGTAGCAAAGAATAATAAAAAACCCTGGAAATAACAACAGGGGGGGGAAATAAAGACTTATTACACAAAAAGCACAGAGTGTGACTGGAGGCATGGCATAGATTAAAAATTATTATGAGTACATTTTAGAAGAATGTACAAGTGGGGGCAACTGGGTGGCTCAGTAGATTAAAGCCTCTGCCTTGGGCTCAGGTCATGATCTCAGAGTCCTGGGATCGAGCCCCGCATCAGGCTCTCTGCTCAGCAGGGAGCTTGCTTCCCCCTCTCTCTCTGCCTGCCTCTCTGCCTACAAAATCTTTTTTTTTTTTAAAGATTTTATTTATTTGACAGAGAGAGAGAGATCACAGGTAGGCAGAGAGGTAGGAAGGGGGTGGGGAAGCAAGCTTCCTGCTGAGCAGAGAGCCCGATGTGGGGCTCGATCCCAGGACCCTGAGATCATGACTTGAGCTGAAGGCAGAGGCTTTAACCCACTGAGCCACCCCAGCGCCCCAATAAATAAAATCTTAAAAAAAAAAAAAAGAATGCGTAAGTTCTTAGATAACACTGTCTAGGTACCTATCAGGAAAGTATTCTTACAACTATGTAGAGTACTGGTACTTCTGGTTTATTCATCCCATTATATCTTTGAGTTATGGAATCTTATAATAAGATATTCCACTGAAGGTATAAACCTGACTTGCTGAGATTATCGCCGCCAAACATTTAGAGTTCTAAAATTTTATTTCAATTGGGCCAAGATCCTTTTCTTCCTTTTTAACAAAATCAGGAACAAAAATCATTTTCATCCTCACAGAAGTCTGAGCCTCAACTTTTAATTTGTTCCACTTTTACCAAACTCAACCCCCCCACTACATTGTCCATTTAAAAGTATTCAACACAAACATGTTCTCGTTTGAATACTTTACTAGCAGAGTTAATGAGATGTATCAAGCAAAAGAAGAGCTTCTGAATAGTGATAATTACCCAACCTCAACTATGTTCCTATAACATGAGATCCAACAGACTCATATAAAAGAATGTGATTTGTACTTTAAGCCTCAGACTAGGGGCGCCTGGGTGGTTCAGTTGGTTAAGCGACTGCCTTCGGCTCAGGTCATGATCCCGGAGTCCCGGGATTGAGTCCCATATCGGACTCCCGGCTCTGCCGGAAGTCTGCTTCTCCCTCTGACCTTCTCTCCTCTCATTCTCAGTCTCTCTCTCTCTAATGAATAAATAAATAAAAAACCTTTAAAAAAAAAAAAAGCCTCAGACTAAAGTCTACTTCACCTGATGTTTTCTCCACAGTGTCATTCTTACTTAAACATATTATTATAGATAGTCCTCAACTTTCAATCTTTCAATTTAATGATTTTTTTTTTACTTAATCAAGGTAGAAAAGCAATACCCATTAAGTAGAAACTGTATTTTGAATTTTGAATTAGCCAGGCCAGCTGCAGTTTCTAATTAGCCAGGTGATCACGAGAATAAGCAACTGATACACTTACAACCATTGCTATCCATACAGAACTTTTTTGAGTTTCAGTTCAGTATTCAATAAATTACATGAAATATGTAACATTTTATGATAAATATGCTTTGTGTTAGACAATTTTGCCCAACTGTAGGCTAATATAATTGTTCTGAGCACATTTAAGAGAGGTTAAGTTAAGCTATGATGTCTGGTAGGTTAGGCAAATTAAATGTGTTTTTCACTTATGATATTTTCAACTTATGATGGGGTTATCAGGACGTAACCCCACTATAAGCCCCCCAAATCTATATTTAAAAGAGAAATATTGAAATACAAGTACAGGAGACTTCTTTAAATGGGTGTCCATTTGAGGATGACAAGAACCTTTTCCCATTCTTGCTTTAAGCTACTTTCTTGCTATGTCTTTTTTTTTTTTTTTTTAGAAAAAGCCATTTTATTGCATTTAAGTAAAAAGTTATTTACTGCAAGAACAGGATATGATGCATAGATTTAGTCATGACTAGGTAGACTTTCTAATGCTTTTCATAAGCAGGAAGCCTCCTTTCAGTTTTTGCTGCACATTTGTTATTGATGGCATCCAGTATTTTCCAATAATAGGTGAAACTGTAAGCCAAAACCAGTAATCTTCTGCGTTAGCTGCAACCACAGTGAGGGAAAAATGTAAACAAGGCAGAAATAAAACAACTGTCAGTTCTTTCTATGTCTTTAAAGCTACTTTCCTCCCTCTACAACTGTGCTACACTGAGTTCCTACTTCAATCATACAGTGATTATTTGGGTAACAGCAAAGCCCGGTTCATCACCCAAATTGTTCAGGTGATGATGACATTTAGAATCCATCTGACACAGATGAGCCACAACTTAAGAATGAAAGACACTTAGGAGGTAACTGCCTGTATTCTATCTTCCCTTTATTACTTAGGGGGAAGATCCCACACAATCTCCTGGCATTCTAGTCTCTGACAATTTCCATAAGCAAGACATACTTTGCATTTACCCTAATTTTGTCCCCATGATTATGTTCTCTCAGTGTGCCTTTCATGGATATAGATAATTGCTCATTTCTTCCTTTGGGAGTTCGTGGTACATTGTAGCAGGCTGCTAACTTACCATTGAAAAAATGATCCTTCAGATTCCATGGAGACTACTATTTGTTTTCTTCTTTTATCAAATTTAGGACACCAATTTTGAGTTTTATTTTAATATCTGTGTGTCAAAAAGTTAAACACTTCCTTGGCTCTTTCTGAATAATTATTCAAACTTTTATATCCCAATTCAATTGTAAGGTCCAGAGTTGCATAGAATATTCTAAACATTTTACACACAACATTCTAGTACATTTCTTTCCTAACTGATGAATATACAATATTTCACATGACAATGTGTAACACTATTTCATAATTTATACTGTGTCAGGGTCAGGGCTGTGTGTTGCCTGACACATTACAGGTTGACACAAAAGGTTGTTAAGAAAAAGAATAAATCAACTAATGTGATTCACATTCTCAAGCTCATAAATTATCTCTGAATGATCCCAGGTTCAATAGTAATTTTCAAATCACAATTTTTGTTAACTATATTCAATAGTTCCATCCAGTGATGATGGTACTGTGTAATGGTTAAGCATGGGGGAGAAAGGGTCAGCCAGTGTTCTGCCCAAATGTCAATCCTAGTTCTCTCACTCAATTATGTATGACTCTGTGCAAGGGATGTAGTCTTTGTCATAAAACCTACATCATTGAGTTGTTGTGAATGCCTGTAAAAGTCTCTTAGCATTACAACAGCCAAAAAGTAAGCTTTCAATAAATGTTGGCGTGGTGGAATGGGCTGAATGTTTGTGTTCCTCCAAAATCCATATGTTAAGACTATAAGCCCCAATATAATGATATAAGGAGGTGGAATCTTTGGGAGATGGTGGTACTTATGAATGAGATTAGTGCCTTTATGAAGGGACCCCAGGAAGTGGCCTAGCCCCTCTTCTGCCATGTGAGGACACAGCGAATGGGCCCTCACAGACAACAAATTTACCAGCACCTTCACCCTGGACTGTCCAGCCTTTCAGAATTGTGAAAAATGAATTTCTGTTGTTTAGAAGCCACCCAATCTATTGTATTGTTTGTTATCTCAGCCTAAACTAAGACAAAGAGCATCACCACTCTGGTGGTGGCAAGATTTCAACTTTCTGATGTTTCAATGACTAAGAGGAGGAGAAAACCCTCTTGGAGGTTAGACTCTAGATAATGTCGTCTGATAGAATGAGAAGGCATCCTTGTTAAAGGGCTACTGTTACTCTTTTGACTCCCCCTTCTTGTTCTCACTTCACTCACCCTTTGTTTAAATGAATTCTATGAGAGAAATCACCCTATATATGCTGTTGCCTGATCTCACATCCATCTCTATCCAGCCTATGCTGCCTTCTCCATTGCTCCAAACACATGGTCACCAGTCAACACTGTGAACTCGGGTCTTTCTGCCCCACTGTCCTGAAAAACCTGCACCCATGCTCTCGACAACATTTGCCTTCTCTTTCTTTACTGCAAAGCTGCAGAATGCTGTTAGAAAAACCGAAAGTTGTACAGATTATGCCTCTGTATGTGAATGTCCTCTCACCTCACCTAGTGAACAATCCTTTCACATGTTTCAGTCAGCTTTCTACCCATTTCTTCAGCTTTTCCTATCACCTACTATTTTTTTCAATGTCCCCGACATTCCTCTATCACCCTCATTCTCAATGGGTAACTTTGGTTTCAGACACATACACACACACAGGGCCAAAAAAAGTTGAAAAATTGAAATTTTTAGTTAAAGTAGGTGTACATAGTGTGTCATTTGAGAGACTGTCTGCCTGAACACAGATATAAGACCGGTTTTCTTCATATGGAGGTTATCTGAATTGGTTTGTTGGTGGTGGGCAGTATCTGTTTCAAAATCATGGTGGGCGGGCCTCTAGGTTGCTCCCTGCCTACCTCTGGTGCTGCTGGAGCCCCCACAGTAGGAAGAGCTCCTGATCTAAAGGAGTCAGTCAAACCCGCATCACATGTCAAGGTTAAAGCAAGAGAACTAGCTCTGCAAGAAAAGAGAAACAATCTACTATCCATTTTAGGATGTTCCTTTAGGTTAGATTCATCTGCTCCAATTCCCCAGTACTTCATCTCTGTGCCAATTAGAAGGCATCCATTTCTTGCCAATTTTGTTTTCTTTCTTCCAGCATATTGGATCAACTAATATCAAAAGCTGTCCCATCTGTGAGCTGTTAATAGCTTTACCATCACAAGTCTCTCTAGGGCCAAGCAGCTGGAGAAGCCTCTTCAACAGCTCACAATATTGACTGGACTTGGCAGCAACTTACTTTGGACGTGCTAAACCAAAAGGCTAGTTGGTGTTTCATTTGATTAACTGAAAATCTAGACATCCGTTTTGCTGACCATGTTCCCAGAAGCAAGCAGCTGTGGTCAAGGGCCCCTGTTTGGGGTTCCTGAGCTAAGCCAAGACATTCACTCCCTGACAACAAAGGCATGTTGGGAGCAGCTAGCAACTGTGTCAGAGCTTGGGATTGAAGGAATGTTCTGGCTAATGAGTGCCAGACAAACATCTTTGATATTTGTTGAGTTCTTTTGTTTCAACTAAATAATAAGGGGCCAGAAGATGTGGACCACTGTCCAATGGTTACTGCAACATCTCCTCACCAGTTTTCCTGCTTCCTCCCTTGCACCCATTTTCTAGAGAGGTATTTTTC
Organism: Nasua narica; assembly: GCA_028533885.1. Taxonomy (NCBI): domain Eukaryota; kingdom Metazoa; phylum Chordata; class Mammalia; order Carnivora; family Procyonidae; genus Nasua; species Nasua narica. Next base: position 128,448,685 of record CM052798.1, on the reverse strand, counting down.
AAAGACAGATATGTTCATGGCACTGAGCTGCTCAAAATTGTCTAATGGTTTCCATCATACCTAAAATAAAATCCCTATTTCTTATCATGACTTACAAGGACCTGCCAATATGCCTAAACCCACTTCCTATGATTGTTCCTCACCAGTGTGCCAGGCTCGCTGCTCTTCTTAACTCTGAGCACGCGAGTTCACTGGTGACTTAGGAACTTTATACTTGCTCTTTGTGCTCTCTGCCTGGAATGCCCAGAACAATTTTCTCAGCTAAACTTTCTTAGTGGCAGAGAAAACTAATTAGTACAAACAAACAGAATTGGAGTGAGTATAAGTTTATTTAGCTTCCTTTCTAGTACATACAAGCATAAACAGAGCTTTCTGTCTCACCTACCATTCTCGGAGCTTATTAATATTATATCCATCATTGTCACATTTTTTACATTAGAAATTATGCTATTCATTTATCTAAGAAACAACAGTATCTACACTCCAGTGCTCTAGTTCATAGCTAAGGACTTTAGTAGGTCAAATTCCATCTACATCTCTGGATCTTAAAATACTATTTATGGTCCAAACAACTTAGTCCTGGCTTTTAAGGTAAAGGCTAAGCTGTTATCAGAAAGAGCCCCAAACACATAATAGCTTAAATGAGATAAATGTTTATTTCTCTGTCGTGTAATAGTCCAGGGTAGCCTAGTGGCCTAAGTCTCTACATGGATATTCTAACTCAGATTCCCTCCGTATTAATGCTCTGCTGATCCTTGGGACTCATTCCTCCTCTACAAAGTCAAACTAGCTCATAGTCACATCTAAGGTCTAAGATCTTAGCTTCTAGGTGTCTATGGCACCAGACAGAATAGGAAAAGTAACTTTTAATCAAGTGAGGTGGAAGTTAAACTCATTACTGCTAATTACTTTCCATTGTGGTACTAAGTCCTATGGCCACACTTAGTTGCAAAGGGGCCAGGAAATACAGACTCTATCTGGGCAACCATGTCCAAATAATAACGGAAGAGCAGATTCTGGGGAGCCACTAGGTGTCTTCCATATTCATGTAGGTGGTGCTATTCTTGACGAGTAAATGCTTAACTGACACAAAGATAACACTCCTCTACACTGATCTGAGAAATGAAAGAGGAATAACAGAGACCAAAATGTCATCTTTATTACTTAACAAAAGCCAGGTTGTAAGACATGACTTTATGGATGTTAATGATAGGAGCTTTACAATGGTGAGTGGTAGAATGAGGCACATTGAATCAAGTTTAAGGCAGCACTGGACCTAGGCAACTCTTATGTGGTCGGGAAAAGTGTGCCCTTGAAGGAGCGGAAGAACATAGGCTCTCTGCAGGCAGACTTCTCCCAAAAGGAAGGGTTGCTGGAATTCGGCCAAGTATTCTAACACTCGGTTGTTCTGGTCAGATTTACTAAGTATGTCATTAGTTCTACCTCTCCTAAGGTGGTGTGACTGAAGGAGTGGAGACAGCCTGGCATGCATTCTCTCTAAAGGGGAAGAGGAAATCACTCATCTGAGTGCAACTAAACTAGATATCAATGCATTTCTAAAACCCTCAATTCTCTACCACCCTCAAATCTCAAGTCTTTTGTCTAAAGCTAATGCCTCCTCCAAGCCTCCCTGCTGTATCTCTGCTCGTACTAATTTCTGTGGCACCGATTTTGCTTTTTTGCTTATCTCTTAAGATTTTTTTTCCTCCTGATTTCCCTATCCATGAGTAAATGTAACCAACCATATCTTTCCCATCTTGAAGAAAAACTTTTCATCTTGAATTCTCTTCTAGCTATAGTTTAATCTTTGCTCTTACCTTCATAAATAAACCTCTTGAAAGAATAATCTGAATTCATTTCTTCATTCTCTGTTCATTCCTCAACCCACAGGAATCTGGTTTCTGCCAACTGTTCTTACTAATTTCCAAATTAAATGGATGGTATCTAATCTTTGTCTCATTTGACCCTTCAAAGTGATTAATACTCTTTTTTTAAAAAGATTTTATTTATTTATTTGACAGAGAGAGGGAGAGATCACAAGCAAGCAGAGGCAGACAGACAGGGGGAAGCAGGGTCCTTGCTGAGTAGAGAGCCCAATGTGGGACTCGATCCCAGGACCCTGATATCATGACCTGAGCTGAAGACAGAGGCTTTAACCCACTGAGCCGCCCAGGCGCCGTGATTAATACTCTTGACCACTATATTTTTTTAAAAGTTTTTCTTCCCCAAGGTTTCCATGACAACCATTTGTTTCTCTTTATCTCCTTAAGAAGTGCCTTCATCCCTTTTACTTTATAAATATTGGTATTCCCCTAGAATTCATTCTTAATCTTCTCTTTCCTCACTATATACACTCTCCTTGGAATAACATCTACATCACTAATACACAATGACCCAAATTACAGCAATAGCCTAAATCTTTCTCCTGAACATCCTACCAAATATCCAATATTTACTAGATATCTTTCCCATGGACACCCCTCAATTTAGTATGTCCAAAGTTCAATTCATTAACTTCCACCTCAACCTGAATATTAGCATCCACTAGTCAACCTGGTCAAAAACCTGGGAATCATTTCCCATTTCTCCCACTTCTTCAAAACTCTCATTTAATTCTACATAAAAATTACACTCAAATCAATCCCTTCTTCATCTCTGCTATCATTATCTTATGTAAGTCCAGATGTCATATGTGTTTATTTGCTTTGGCCCCTAGCAGACTCAAGGAGAAACAGGGAACTTTCATACCACTGTCAGAGGTATGAACTGTTCTAAACTATGATTTAAATCCTAAGTATTAGTCAACAATTATAAAGTAACTGTTCTTTATAATATCTTTTGTTTCTCATAACTCTAGCCATACCTTTGTAGCAAAATCCCAATCTTTTGAAAATTTACCTTCTCTCTCCTATGTTGTTGAGGACTCCTGGAAAAAAAATCATGTAACAAATGCACTGACTTCCCTACAAATCTATGGTCTCTGTTCAGCTATTGTTTTTTGTTCCCTCCTCACTTTTAACCCACAACATCCACGGGGAATATTTAATACTCTCCTCAAAATCTTGACATAATCACCTCTCACCTCACCTTTGACAGGTAACATGGCCTCATTCAGAGAAGGGGAGAGAACACCTGCCCAAATTGAGATTTTTGTTTTAAAGCAGTTAATGCTAATATATACTTAACAAGATAACCTAGGCAGCAGGACCCTGTCTATCTCTCTAGACTGTGAAATACATTTCATCAGGACAGAAAATACTTTAACTTCAAAATAAAGTCTAAGCTCCTTCACATGACATATAAGGTCCCTCAGATTTTGTTCTTGCTTGCCTCTGGCTATCCCTGGGAATTCCCCACCTGTAACCTACCAAACAGCATCCTCCACAAGAAACTACTTGGAGTAGCCTTTGCACAGACTATTTGCTCATCCCAGTTTAGATCATGGAATGACACCTTTGACGCTTCCAGAACTTTACCTAATTTTAGATCAAATTAATCATCATGATCTATCACATAAACAAAGGTACCAAAATAGTGTTCAGTGCTACATATAGTTCTCCACAGCAACACTGCCCATCCCCCCAGAACCACACACATACCCAACACACTAGACTCAGAAAGAGCTGGGGGCAGATGCAAAGGAGTTACCATTTAAACTTACTCTAACCATAGCTCTGTTCTATTTTTAGTTTATTTTTTAAGTAAGCTGTATGCAAGGCTTGAACTCAGGATCACAGGACCAAGTCACATGTTTCACTGACTGAGCTAGTCAGGCACCCTGCCAAAACCCTATTCTAAAACAAGATAATAAATGCTAAGTTCATTGTTTCTCAGTTTTCTTCTCCATTTACTCTGTGATGTCAGAAGCAGGCTGGTTGCTTGGTTAATTCTGGGAGAAGATAAAAGTTTTACAGTGACTTGAAATAGAATCTGACAAAAACAGTATTAATTTATTAAATAGGAAGCTAAAAATAATTTTATGTATCACTGCTATGGGGTGCATATTTTAAGTGCAACTAACACTAGTTTAAAAAAAAATGGTCCCCAAATGCCATTTTAGGATCTGAAATAGAAAAACCTGATGAAAAGTTTTTGGAACATTTTCCTAGTATGCTTTTGCCACACATGAGAAAACATCACTTCTAGTATTATAGTACATATTAAACCATTTTAGCATCTCCTCATCATCTGTTTCCTCTAATTGACTGCATATTCCTTGAACGCAAAGGAGTCTCTGTATCTCGAATAGAACAGTTTTAAGCGTCATTAATGAATAAGGAAAGAAAGCTCATGGAGCTTCCAGGTCAAGGTTAAGAAGTACTTAATCATGTAATTAGTACTTCAAAAGGCATGGGAAATTGCATCACATGTTGATTTTTACAGCCCAAGAGACTAGCAAGGTATGACAGGAGTTCTTTACTCCTCTCCGTTGTTCACCCTCTGTTCCTTCATTTCTGGGTGAAATATATTATTTTTTAGTTTGTATTTTCCTCTTTCCTCTCTCTTGCTTGTCTTTCCTCCTCCATTAGTTGTTCCTTATGAAAATAAATTATATTTAAAAGTTTACTGAATAAACTTGCGTTTTCCTGGACTAAATATTAGTAATACATTTACGTTAACACCTTTTTCTCAGAAACAGAGTCTTTCCAGATTGCTTTGACTTCTGAAGGCTTTATTATTTTGACAGTGTTAAGACGTATTTAACATGAAATAATGGTAAGTCAATTTTTTAAAAGCACATAGTTTATAAATAAGATATTACTACTATCTTCTCCTCTCTCCGTTTTCCACCTTAAAGAAATAGAAAAATTTGTATGAGGCAGCAACGGGCTTTAAAATTGACTTTTTAAGTTCTACTTCAGGATTAATCATAAGGTATAGTTTGTTTGAAATTCAATAATTCAAGAAATTAATAGTCATTTTGGTATCTAGGTTTAAATACTGAAAAGTGCTTTAAAAGTGCTTTATTACCTTAAGGAAATGGAACTATAAGGATTCTGAAATAGAAATACCACTTTGAACCAGTAGTTACTTGCAACCACATGTAAACACAAAAATGGATTTTACCTATCATTCAAAAATTTAGTTACACGCATTGATACAAATTTTTATGCAGTAAAAACTCCTATACTGTCAGATTTATACAGATCTGTACGCTGTTTTACAATGTTGAAAGTTAGAGGTGTATGTTTTAGAGCTGAGTTTCACATATCTTTTACAACTTATTTCAGCTGTAGTGATAGTTCTTTTTCCTTTGTTTTTCTATTTCTTTTTTTAAAAGATATTTTAAATTATTTATTTATTTGACAGAGAGAGGAGAGATCACAAGTAGGCAGAGAGGCAGGCAGAGGGAGAGGGGGAAGCAGGCTCCCTGCTGAGCAGAGAGCCTGATGTGGGGCTCCATCCCAGGACCCTGAGATCATGACCTGAGCTGACGGCAGAGGCTTTAACCCACTGAGCCACCTAGGCGCCCTTCTATTTCTTTTATTTTAAAGATTTTATTTATTTCTGAGAGAGAGAGAGCGAGAGCAGGGGGAGTGGGGGAGTGGGAGAGGGAGAATTAGGCTTCCCAGTGAGCAGGGAGTCCAATGCAGGGCTCAATCCCAGGACCCTGGGATCATGACCTGAGCCAGGCAGATGCTTAAACAACTGAACTACCCAGGCGCCCCTTCCTCTGTCTTTCTAATGAAATATAAGAATTGTGGAAGCATGAATCTAAAACCATCGTGAACAGGACTGGCTGCAGTAACTCCAGTAGGCAGTATACACATCAGTCTTCTAATGGTCTGTTGACCAAAAACGTGGAGGTGATCTAATGAGTAAAGTACAGCTCATGATCAGCATCTAGAAAAGTGTGTCTAGAAAAGAGATTCCTGAATATTTCGTTCATTCATTTAACAGATGCTTATTAAATACAGGCTAGGCCAGGTGATGGGTGCTAGGAATCCAGCAGTGAGCAAACCAGACAGTCTCCTGCCCTCCCATACTTTACAGTTCAGCTGAAATGCAGATTATTATAGAGAAATTAGATCTATGAAAGGAGGATGGTCATAGGGTTATAAGACACATAAAACCTAGTCTGAAGGGTTAGTAATGAACAAAACATATATTTATATGAGATTTAATTTTCCCAATTCATCAGTTATGCAAATGATAACACTTCTAGAGTTAAGGTTGGCTACACACTCTATGCTTGGGGGAAGTGAAGAAACCTTCACCTGAAACACTCCTCTCAATGCTGCTCTGAATAAAAGTTATAGTCAAAGGCATAATTAAATATCATTCAATAGGAAAAAAAAAGTCTACTGAGTGCCTACGAAGCGCTAGAGAATAAGACAAATGTGTCTTGGCCCTTGAGAAGCGTCCAGTTGAAGAAAAGATGGCTGCTGAAGAAAAACAAAATTTGATGAGCATCTCAAGAGGAGAAGCTGACGGAAGATACAATGAAGAAGCAAAGCCAGTCAGCCATTACCTAAAGGCTTCAAAGAGATTTGCAGGTAACTAAATAGCTCTGACTTTGGCATTTTTAGGGTTCTGTGGGTATCTCAATTGCACTGCTCTTTGTCTCATATAGAGTGTGTCCTTTTAAATGATATTTGTATTAAGATGCCCCCAACAACACACATCTCAATGTGGAGTGGTTGAGGACTTGGTAACTCAGGTAAGATCTGTTCTCAGTAAAAGAAAAAGACTCTAACCCTTAGGGCTCCTTTTTTTTTAAACGTGTCTTTCCTCCCTCCTTACTATTAATAAAGTAGCAAGGCTCTTAAAGCAAAAATTTGGGTGTAGGCCTAGGGCAGAGAAGTCAAAGGAGCCTCTTTGCTTTCTTTTTAGCTAGGCGTTAGGCCAAGGGGACAAAAGGAGTCCTTGTAGAGCTGTATGACTCAGCCTTACTCACTAGGGCTCTGGGTTAATGCCAGAGACTTTGCGTAAAGAATGTGTATGTGTGTGTGTGTGTGTGTGTGTGTGTGTGTGTGTGTGCGTGCGCGCACGCGCCTGTGTTTAGACTGATCCCCAAGGAATCAAAGATGGCTGACTTATTTTTCCTGGACTTGGGGGTCCCAAAAGAGCCTCTTTTTATCAAATATCTATCTAACAGAAAGCAAGAAGGCAACAACACATTGCCTTTCTTAAGGAAATGTACTTAATTACTTGAAATAGTTTTGTTGCTCCTCAAGTATAGAACATCATTCCACATTCACATTCTTCATGCCACTTTAGGGATAGAGGAGGGAGGAGGGTTGATTGCATTAGTAAGATCAGAGGATGCTGATTAAGCTGCATTTTTCAAGAGTAAAAGTTTCCAAGGGGCTACAGGTTATGCAGGCCTCTGTTTCTTCCATTTCGCTTGCTGGCAGGACAGGGCAGGGTGGTGTGAAAGGCACAGAGAGGTTATCCTCTCCCTAAGTTTGGGGCACAACGAAAAATTTACTTCAGCAACACCCAGGAGAGCTAAGAGGGTCCTTGTTGGCTTTCTCTCCATTTCCATTAGTGCTCAATGAAGTCTTAGGGCTGCTTTTGAAGCTCAAAAGTAAGACAGCAATCCCAAGAGTTTGCTATAGCCTGAGGCTATTTAGGCCAAACAAGCTCAAGAAAAAGAAACCTTTCATGTGTTCAGCCCAGTTTACTAGAGCTTTGTACTGTGGCTTGAAGCCAAATTTCCAATAATTTTTTTTTTTTACTATTGTTTAGTTATTTTTGCCCTTGAATTTTGCTTTATGAGAATATAACCTCTCAGAAGCATTGGGGAAGATATAATTATTTGAGGCAATTTCAGGGACATTCTTGATATTTTCTGGCAAAACGTCATTAAATAGTATCCTGAACTCAAACTTCTAAACAATGTAAGCAAGAAAAATTGATTTAGAAGTAAAAATGCTATTTTTGTTTGCAGAATACATTTTACTGGTATTGGTGTCAGTAAAGGTCCCAACAAGAGGGTAGACAGAGTAATAAAACATTTACAAGCCAGTCCATGGAATTTCACAAAATCTTGACAGCGAACCCAAGACCACCCACACTGAAAAAAGACTACCCATGCTATGACCCGCACCTGTTCCTCTGCTCTGCTGGGTTTGGAATTTGAGAGCTATCAAACATCAAGAGAAACACAAATGATTTTAATACTGGTAATAAAATTACATCTGTGAGTCACATTGCAGCCACAGTGTTGATTGTGCGAAGAACAGAACTACTAACACCATAATATGCCATGCTCGAGTTTCCAAAAGCAAATGCTTAAGACTTCCCATTGCACATATGTTTAGAAGTAGATATTATCTGCCGCTTGCAAGAGCATCCTGTAAGTTCTGACTTTTGTATAGGGAGTCTCAAAGATCTCCACCCAAACGGTCTCACTTGCTGTTTCTAGCAACCCTGGGAGGCTGATAGGAGCCGTGGCTATCCCCTTGAATTACAATACTCATCTAGCTGCTCTCCTTATTCATAAGGGGTTTTGCATGTATAATCTGGAAGTGCACATTAAATTTTATAGTAATTTGAAAATTATGTAAAAATATTAGTTTTATAATATAGACCACAAAAACCAAAGCTGGAACAATGTGAATAGTGAAGCTATGATACTCAATGAGGTGGAGGGGAATGTGTTTATTCAGGATTTCAGACAACTGATAAAAGATTGTTCTACTCCCTTTTCCTAGATGATCACACCCACTTCCAAGGCTTTATTGACCATTAAAATGCTGGTGCCTTCTAAATTTTGCATCTCCAGGGTGTACTTCTCTTCTGTGTTCTGACTGGTATATTCTTATGCTTGCTGAACAACTCTTTGGGAAAAAAAAATGCCAGCTTGATTCATATCGTTTTAAGTCATGATCAGGGCTGGTCTTGCATTGAGCTGAGGCTCTATGGCATCATCTGCAGATAAGTAAGCTAAAGAAGGCAGTAGATGCAGGCAACCAAAGCAGATGGCCTCCATCAAATCTGATGAGCTAAAACTGCTTAGTTTATTCCCTATAGCACATTTCCTTGATTTGTGACGATACGGGTTGTTTTTAATTCCAAATTATTTTTGTTCTTCAACAGACCCCAAAATTCAGTTAGATAAGTCATGAGGCTAAAAAACAGAAGACTTCAAATAAGCACAGTTTACTAGTGGGTTGATCCATGACAGACAGATGAAATATTTCCCACAGATGAAATATCTGTACAGACATTACTAAAACATGACACAAGGCTAGCTGCTGTGATGCTAACATGTAAACGCTCACATAATATTTGCAAGGCGGGTCTGCAAAAGAAAAGAGTGTAATTGTTTACAACTGAAATAATGATCATCCCCTCATTTTTAAGAAATTGGTATTTTGAAATGTTCATTTGCAGAAAAGCTGAACATGGAAACAAGAACTCCTGCTTAAAGTAATTAAAACAAGAAATTATATAGACCTTTCTATGAGACTTCAGCAATCATTAAAAAGCCATATTCTAGCCAGAATTGTATGAAGGCATGATTTCTGCTGACTTCAACAGATAACATTTTCCCACAAACTCAGCTGAAATATTTACTCAGGGAGGTATGTTTTTCCAAGTTTATTTCTGAGAACATTTGCACTATGAAGTTTTTCTTTAGTATTTGTCTATGCTTGCCCTTATTTCTCGTTTGATTTAACTATATATTCTATAACAACAAATACTGTTTCACCAGGGCGAACATTTTTCTATTTGAGAATATCAATGTTTTTATAAGTGAATGTTTTAAGTCTTAAAAACAGAGGACAACTTGGGGTGCCTGGGTGGCTCAGCTGGTTAAGCATCTGCCTTGAGTTCGGGTCATGATCTCAGGATCCTAGGAGGGAGCCTCGTGTCAGTGGGGAGTCTGCTTCTCCCTCTTCCTCCGCCCCTCCACATGCTCATGCTGTTTTTCTCAAATAAATTAGTAAAATCTTTACCAAAACAAAACCACAGGACAACTTTATTTGTTGTCTCATTTGGTTTTTTCTTTTTTGTGTTTTGAGGTTGACACTGAACACTCGGAAAGCAATACTACTGGTTTCATATTTTTCCACTTCTATATTTTATTTGAAAGCATCCATATGAAAACTTAGATGAAAAAATATGAAAGAAGATTCACCCCAGGAAGCAAAATGTCTGTGATTCCAAGAAAAATCTTATTCAAACAGAGTGAAGAAACAGCAATATCAACACAAAACTCATTTTGTTGTTTGCCCTTTACCTGAGTAGGTGTTTAAAATAAAAAAAGTGCTCCTGGCTACTTTAATTTCATAGAACAAGGGATTTCATGTTACCTTCTATCAAAAATTATTAGTTTATCAAACATCATATTACCAAAAACTAATACTACTGAGATAAGCTGTATATAGAATTTAGTGGCAAAAAAGACAACTCATTAAAATACTAGGCATCTACAAATATATACAAATATATTCCAAGTCTCTACATAATAAATTAGGAACCACCACATGGCATTCTAAGATTATAGTAAATACCTAGGCACTTAAATGAGAATGTAACATCATTACTTTTTTTAAAACTTAAGCTAAACTTGAATTTCTCAGTGATGCCATTTGTTTTTGTTTTCCTTTGGGACTATAGTTTCTCAATATCACTTAAATATTTCTATTTTAATATCATTATAAATATTTCTTACTTAAAATGTTTAGAAGGTTGGTTTCTTTTTACCTGCATGCCTTGTGGACTGGTGAGAAGAGCTCAGCACTACTTTTGCCCTGCAAGTCTGCTGAAGCAGATTCCTTAGTAGGGACTCCTCAGAAGGGTTACTCCAGCTTCTGTATCTGATCCTGGAAAACAATTTTGGGCCCAGGTGTGTTCACTTGAGCATGAGTGTTTGAGACCCCACTGCAATCTCCTCCTATTTCCATATGTAAAGTTGATACCTTAAATTGCAGATAAACAAATGCCAAAATCCATTAAATTCTTATTATAGAAGGTTAAGACAGAAAGCACTAAGGAGATTTAAAAAACTCATTCATTAACCTAACACCTAAAGGAGAGCATTTTTGGTGTATTTCCTTCCAGTATTTTTATGCATACTTATTTTCAGTGTATGTTTCCTTTACAGTAAATCCTCATTTTGTGGGTCCAAGATAAGACTGCCTAATTTAAAAGGAAATCTTATACAAGTTCAGCATTGAGTGAAAACTGAGTAGTGAATCAAAATTTAAAAATATGAAATATTAAAATACCAGGGGAGAGGGTAGAATCAGATTTTCACATTATCTATATCATGTTGAAGACAGTGAGTAATTAAGGAAGAAGTCCCTCCCAATAAAAGGATCTAGTAGGATCTCTGGTTCCAAAATCAAATTAAGAGGTGATTTGGACAATAGATTTCATATTGTTTAGTAGTATCTGTGTAGGGAAGAATCTTGCATTGCTCATGTTGTTTTGAAATAAATCCCTGATTTATGGGGTTGCCAAATACAAAAAAGTATATTTCATAAATTGGGGATTTGAGAAGGAATTATGAACAATTCTCTTTACTCTAGAAAAATTTTCCTTATTAAGTAGATTTTTAGGGGCACCTGGGTGGCTCAGTTATTTGAGCGTCCAACTCTTGATCCTGGCTCAGGTCTCAATCTCAGGGTCATGAGTTTGAGTCCCATGCTGGGCTCCTTGCTGGGTGTGGAGGCTACATAATAGACAGATAGATAGATAGATAGATAGATAGATAGATAGATAGATAGATAGATAGATAAGATAGATTTTTAAAACATTCTAAATTGGAGATGTTCACTGGTTAGAAGGGTGTGTTATTTCATCAACATACTCATAAGGTAATAAGATACAAAAACAGGAGTCCTGATCCATAATAATCCTAACTTTTATACAGTGAAAGCTTTAGAAATACAAGGGACCATGTTTATTACAGTTTCTGTCTTATTTCCCAGATAGAATGATCGCTGGGCAAAAAACCGAGTATCTGATATTCTTAGATGGTCAAACTTATTTGCCCAACAACTTTATGGTTTTCTCATTGCCAAGTAGCCTAAAATTGTGACATAAAGTTTTTTTTCCCATTTAGCTTCTTTTTTAAATGAATCAAACAGTGCTAGCCATGTTCATATATCCTTTCCAAGTAGACTATGAACCTCTTGAAGTTGGGACCATGTCTCTTTTATTTTTATATACCCTGCACCTTTCAGAGGCTAATATACGTCAGGCAATCAGAAGGTGTCTTTTTTTTTTTTTTTTAGATTTTATTTATTTATTTGAGAGAGGGAGAGAGAGAGAAAGTGGGAGAGAGAGTATGAAGGGGGAGAGGGGCAGAGGGAGAAGCCGACTCCCCACTGAGCAGGAATCCTAATTTGGGATTCAATCCTGGGACTCTGGGATCATGACCCTAGTCAAAGGCAGACGATTAACCAACTGAGTCACCCAGGTGTCCCTATTTTTTTTGTTTTACGTAGGCTCCATACCCAGTAGGGAGCAACACGGGGCAAGAACTCAGGACCCTGAGATCAACACCTGAGCTGAGATCAAGAGCTGGACGCTTAACCAAGTGAGCCACCCAGGTGGCTTGCCCCACATGCCCCAACGTGTCTTACAAGTGAGTGAACGAACCACTTTCATATTATTGTTCTATGCATTTAGTATTTCATAACAAAATTCATAACAAAATTAGAAATGACTTTTTTTCTTTGAAATGACTTTCTAATTTCTCCATGTCCTTCTTCATCTTCATTATCAAATTTTATTAGATAGCTGTGTTAGTTTCCTAGAGCTGCTGTAACAAACCACCACAAACAGGGTGGCTTAAAAACAAGATAAATTTATTCCTTCACAGGTGTAGGCTGCGTCGTCCCTATGAAAGGGGAAGGTCCTTCCTTGCCTTTTCCAGCATCTGGCAGCTCCAGGAGTTCTCTGGCTTACAGATACATCCCTTGAATCCCTCCCTCTCTTCGCATGGCCTCCCTCTCCTCAGTATTTTCCTCTTCTGTCTCTTATAAAGACATGTGTTGTCTGTTACATCTGCAAACACCCCTTTTTCCAAACAAGCCCACATTCACAGGTTCTGGATAGACCTATCTTTTGGGGGCCTCTATTCAACCCACTAAATAGCTAATTGTGCAAATTTCCTCCTACTAAATATTTTAACAATTTCAGAAATAGGCATAAATATTTGTACTAGTTAGTACAAATGTTAAGCTGACATTAAAAAGAGACTCAAAATACATAGTGGCCTAAAAAAGGCAGAAGTTTATTTTTCATCTTACAGTCTGGCTGGTCTAGGCTGGTAGAAAGGCTCTGGTCCATTAGGTCATTAAAGGTCCCTGATGCCACTGATCTCTGTCATCTCAGTATCTTAGCCCAAGAAGGAGAAAGTGGAGAGCAAGGCATTTCCTTTAAGCAAATGAGATTGGAGTTGCATGCATCTGCTTCTTCTATGCCATTCTATTGCTGAGAACTTATTTACTTGGCTACTCCCAGCTCCAAGAGAGACTGGGTTTCTCTAGTGGGGTGGCCACATACCCAGATAGAACTTTTAGCACCGGTGGAAGGTGGAGGAATGGAGTAGGAATAGCTAACAGCATGTGACAATTTAAAAAAAAAACAACCAAAAACAAAAACAAAACTCTAACTCTCCAAATCATTGATTTTTAAATTAAACAGATCATTGGTAGAATTATCACAAGTTATGCATCTTCTTATGCCATTCATCATCTTCATTCATAGACTAGAAAATATTAACTTTCCTGATTTTTTAAAATTCCTAATGTCTTTGACATTAATTATCTTAAAGGGAGAGATTATTTTGACACTGTTCAGAAGTCAACTGTTAGACACTATGTGGTTAGTCATTAGTATTTTCCTAGAACTATCACTAAAACTTTATTAGAAAATATATCAGTCTTGAGTAATTCATCCCCTGGTTTCCATGAAAGAGTATTTATTGGACTTTTTGCCCTCCACCCCTGTACTCCTCTACATGGTGGTGGAAAGAATTATCTGGGAGGAGGGTGATAGCCAATGGCTTAGGTTAATGTGTCCATGCAACAGATTCCAACTTTCCCTCTAGTGGGGTTGTTCTGAGGACTAGCCTGGCAGCAGTTTGTCATTACTGCCTTTCACTCTACAACAGATTCCCCATCAACCCTATCAGTAATAGAGTTAAAGTTTTGATCTTCCTTTCCCTGACTTGTGTCTCTCTCAGTTCAGAATTTAGGTGGTGAGGAGTAACATATGAACCCCTCTAATCTCAACAATGACTATGAAGCTTTTTTTGTTTGTTTGTTTCCCCCATGCTTTGTGAGCATAAAATAGTCAATCAGAAAAGTTCCTGAAAGACTACAGCCCAAGATTATGTTTAATATTGTTAAAGAAAGGGTAACATTTCTGTCCAAGGGAGAGATTTGTTTTCAGTTTATACCCAATCTGAAAGTTATTCTTCTAGCTCAAAAGGAGCAAAATATGACACCTTACTCCCATTCCACTCCACTTTCCTCCCCCTCCTGCTCCTACCTCATCACTAGCAAGGGGGCAGCACACAGAGGCTGGAGTCCGATGCAAAAGATATATTAGGTTAATGGGCTGCAAAGAACAAAGAGAAGCTAATGGGTTATAAGTATTTGGCAATGAGAACTGAACAAAGCAACCTCCTTAGAAATGCCATTGGCAGAGATTGATGGAAACATTAAGAAACTGCAAAAAGATAAAAAAGGATTTGTACAAGGAAGTGACCATTTTAACAGTCTTGTAAGAGGAAAGAATAACACAAAACACAAGAAAAGGGTCATCAGAACCTGGCATCTTAAGAACAAACAAACTTTCCTTTAACAAAGAGAGAACAGAACAGAGATGGCTCCTTAGGCAGACTTGGCTAAGGACTCAGTTGTGAAGAGAAACTTGAAGCTAAAATCAAAATTTCACTGAATGTTATTATGGGTTCAATTTAGGATCAAGTTACTCATCTATACTTCTCTTTCTATTTTATGGTTTTAGCCAGTTGCAATTTATCCTCCATGGTGTATCTATAAAGTCCTATGTATTGGGGAAAACCCCTATAGTTATTAAGAGTATTTTGAGATTGGGAAGACCACAACTGATACTTGTAGCCAAAGTTCTGAGGTTCTGAGTGGGCACAGTGGGTAAACAGCACCCGTAGATGAGGCTGTCTTAGGGAGGCCTGACCATACCTAAGTGGCCTTCATGTCACACATTTTGAGGAGTGACTGACTATTGAATGACCATGACCTAGCCTTCTTTCTCTCTTTAGCTATAAAGGCAAGAAAGTCATCTGAAATTCTGTATGATTTGTTAGACCCCATTTTAAAGATTTTGGTAGCATGAGATTCTTTGAGTACCTAAATTTTATAGTATTTTGGTTATATTATGGAACATAATTTTAACGTTCTGAGATTTCTTCCCTTTCCCTCTTTCCCCATATTCAATCATTCCAAGTAATCTTGATTATGCCTCTAGACATTCTCAAGTGTATTTCATCTTTCCATAAATGGGTTGAGGCCCATTTACTTTGTCTCTCAGACATGTGAAATAATCTACCAAGTGGTTTCTCTCCCTCATTCTCCTCACAGCTGCCAATAAACTTTCTAAATCCAAATCTGATTCTTTCTTAAGCTTCACAAATTTCAAGTACTTCCAACTGACTATAGGATAAAATCCAAACTCTTAAGAAATTGTTCTGAAAGTGTGGTCCCAGGGCCAGCTGCATCAACATGACTAAGAAATTTGTAACAAATGTAAATTCTTGCCCTCTCACCGCAAATCTGCAGACTCAAAATCTCTGGGGATGGGGTCCAGGGATCTGTGTTTTTAAAAGCTTCCAGGGGATTCAGATGCACGCTCAAGTTTGCCAACCACTCCTAGAGATTGACACAATGGTTATGTTATCTGTCTCCCTTCCCACAGGCTCACATGTTTCCTCCGTGCATCATCTGCCCTCAGATCTTCCCACGACTTCCCAAGCATATCGTGCCCTTTCACACTTCTGTGCTTTGGCACTTCCTGTGTCTGAAATGCTATTCTACTTCTCCATGATCCCGTCAACTCCTACAAGGCCCCTGAAAGCCATTTGGAATAAGCAGGATATAAATTAAGTGTATACTCATCCTTCAACATCCAGCTCAAATATCATCTTTGCTGCAGAACTTTCCCTGATACTCAAACAGATTTAGTCACTCCCTCCTCTGGGCTGTCCTTGTACCTCAGATTCCACTCTACAATTGCTTATGCCTCTCCCACTGCCTAGATGGATCTGTGAGGGCAGGTCTCACCCTCAGCATGCCCTTTAAAGTGCTGGAATCGCAGATGTTCCCAATAAGTAATTACTAAATAAGACCTTCTTTGGTGATTAAATAAGCAAGGCTGTCTACTCCTCCTGTTTTGGGTTTTTTGTTTGTTTGTTTTTAATTCCTTTAACGGAAGATGAATCCTCCTCTACCAAGGGAGATTGTTCTCTTCTTACTCTTGAAACGGGAGGACAGATTTGAGAGAGAATGACATGAAGAAATGAGGCAAAAGAAAATCAGCCAGCTGGGTCACTGTCTGCCTGTAGGTCAATAGAGTATGCCTTTCCTCCTGAACTCATACTTAATAGATAAAAGAAATGATCTTGATACAAATCCAAATCTTAGAAATATTCTCTAATCATATTTGCTTCATGTCTTCACTTATGAGAACAAATGAAAAACCATATTTAATAAATGTTAGAAATCATAAAATTCCGTGTATGTTTGCCTAAAAATTATAGATTTAGTCTACAGAAATAATATCAGTCTCTGATCATATTATCTATACTGGGAAACAAGGATCATTGGCAATAGGATATTCTGAATTTTCCTTTTCTTACTTTCTTTTTTGTTGTTGTTGCCACTTTATTTATTTACTTACATATAATGTATTATTTGTTTCAGGGGTACAGGTCTGCAAAACTTTAAACATAACATTTTATACTCATTTTTCTCCCGAATATCCTAGATAGAGTTCATTAAAGTAGTGGCTAGACTGGGCCAAACTTTGTGTGTACATCTACTTGGATAGTAACAGAATCATAATGCAAGGCTTGGCATTTCCCCCCACTATCATGAATGAACAACAGTTTTCTAACTGAACCTTGATACACTGTTTTCACAGAATTGAAAATACTTGAAATTAGAAACACCAAATCTTCTGATTGTTCTGGACTGGAAGTTATAACCGTAGGATCAGCTTTTAATTTTCCATTTTCTTACTCTGAGTGGTAATTAGCTAAAAAATTACTTAGCTGATATGAGTGGGTGCTTCCCCCTTTTCTGCTAATTTATACCTGCCACCTCCATTAAGACTTACTTTTTCTGAGTCAAATATGTATTGAAGAGCATTGTAAGAGGAGAGGGAGGCTGGAGATATATACTTCTCTGGAAAATGTGTACTTGGTAAAGGACAGAAAGGTGTGTGAGCAAAATGATGGCAGATCAAGGCTGGAAAAGATTATAGCATTTCCCATCACAACTGTAATGACAGGGAATTACAGAATAAGATTGGTTACATTGGTTAGCTCTTGGAGTTAAGGAAACCCAGGAACAGAATGATAAACACTTGTTGGACATGGCCAGCCACCAGGAATCATCTACCTCACCCTTGCCATCCCAAACCTCTTGACACCACTCTGATGCACCCACTACCCATGCTATCTAATTGAGTTAATGTTCCCTTCATCACAATTAGACTGTACCTCCTGAAGGCAGGAAATGAATTTCCTTCATCTTTATATTCTCAAGGCAGCTAGCGAAGTATATAACCCGCTATGCTTCTGTTGAACAGATAAGTTAAATATATATCTTTCATAATTAGTTGCTAACACTGAAACAGCAACTTCACGCAGGCTCCAGATACTCATTTAAATTATATATCTTAAGCAAGTCTGGAAAAAAGAAGGCACTCGTGTTCTGTGAAGTGCTCCAAAAGTAGTGTTCAAAGTATTTGCCTTACTAGCTGGAGAGCTTTTTGAAGAAGAGCACTGTTCTGATTCCACTATTTGATGCATTGCTTATACTTGCATTTCCTTTAGCTGCAGGAGTCGTCACTGAAGCATGCCTGGCATGTGTGTCCATTTGGCACAGAGATTTATGAAGTGAGTTCAAACCTTCTGAAACTCTATTACAAAATTAACCAGATTCTAACTTTGATCCCAGAATCCTAAAATCTCCCCCAAAACTTACCACTCAAAGATGTAAATATGAGGCAGAGAAAGGTAGACATTACAGTCATGCAAAGACTCATACTTGTGCGTGACAAACAATTTGCATGAATAATAAATCTCAGCAAGTTAATTTTAACTATTAATTTCAATACCCACATATCAAAATGTACTTATCATTATGGATGTACTTAAATTTAAGTGAAGGTAATATTGTGAAATATTGCAAAATCTGTAATTATAAAACTAAATTTAGAGTTTGCCGAGTAATTTACCATTGAATTAGTTTTTTTTACCATTGAATTAGTTTTTAATAACATCTTACAATTCTGCTTTTAAATGTAATTAATAATGTTTGATTAGATTCCCTCTTCTACCTCCTTCCCTCTCCTCACAGATTATAACAAGGTAAGGAATTCAAATGACAAACACAGTGGCAAGTCCACAACAAGGAGGCTGGAAAAATGTGCCCACTGTATGACTGACACCTAGAGATCTGAGAAGATAAATTAGGGAAATTGTTTGTGATCAGGGAAATTCATGGAAATCATGCCCTAGGCTATTAAAGGGGAGAGGAAAAACTATCTGCATCTCTCCAAATAAACACCCAATGACAGACTCCATTACAATTAGAAATCAGCACTGGCAAATTTGCATTCATTCCTAGTCATTCCTTTAAACTCCAGAGAAAGCATTGCCTCCCTGCATCTAATCCTTTCCCCAGATCTTAATCCCACCCCCTTCATCTCACTGGAAACCTGGCTTCATCACTTCTTTTCTCCTTTTTATTTCTCAGTCCTTTTTTCTCCCCAGACTTCCTTATCTCAACTTATGAACACGCTGGAGTATCACACAAGCTCCCCATCTTCCTCACCTGGCATTATCTCCTAGCTGTCACCCTTTTCTTCCTTTCTTTCTGTTCAGGATCATCAAAAGAGCTATTTAAACTCTGCTATACTCGCCTTTCATTTACTCTCAAACTTCTACAATTTGCCTTCCATTTAAAGTACCTTCCCTAATGTCGTAGCAACTACATTTTTTTCAAGATTTTATTTACTTATTTATTTGAAAGAAAGAGAGAGGGAAAGAAGGAGACACGGTGTGGGGGGAGGATAGAGCAGAGAGAGAGAGGGACAAACAGTCTCCGCACTGAGTGGGGAGCTGGAAGTGAGACTGGATCCCAACACCCTAAGATCATATCCTGAACTGAAACCAAGAGTCGGATGCTTAACTGGCTGAGCCACCCAGGAGCCCCCATAGTGGCTACTTTTAAAACAGATTATCGAAGAGACACTTATTGGTCCTTCTTTTACCTTAACTCTTTGCAACACTGGGCACTGCTGACCCTTCCTTCCTTAATATTCTCTCTTCCTTGGACTTCCAGTATAATAATTTCTCCTGATCTTTCATAAAGCCTGAACTTCAATTTTAAAACCTGGTCCCATCACTTTCTCTGTGCAGCCTTGGCTAAGTTGTGTCAACTCAGGTGTTAGCTGTACTGAACTAATCAGCCTTTGATCCTTTCAGCTATCAGTCAGGGTCCCAGTGGGCAACAGAAGCCATAGTAAAGAGTCTAATCAAGGGGGTATTACAAGGATGGTGAAGCATCAGGAAGCCATTACCAGAGCCAGGATGGAGCTGAAAACTTAATAAAAGAACTTTGGTTATGGAAGAATTCAGCTATTGCCAAAAACACAGTGAAGCTGGGTTGGGAAGAGGTAAATACCCTGGCCACTTCTTACTGCTACTACTCTCTGTCTTCTTCTGCTGCCTTTCATTGGTCAAACCTAACTAGAAAGCCAGAACACGGATGAGGCTGGGTAATGCAAACTCTAGAGCTCAGCCTCCTGAGACACGTAGCAAGGTAGGGAAAAGCAGAGAATGCACCCAGATGAAGGACTAGCAGAAGACAGCCCATCACGAACATATTACCTACCACCGCCTTTATTCACTTAAAAATATTTAATGTGCCAGGAACTATTCCAGGGACTACAAAGGATCCCAAGACAGAAAAGATGACCATTTTCATGGTGCTTTCTCCTTAGGAAAAACAGTAAAGCAATAACTATACACATTTCAGATTGTAAATACAAATGAAGAAAAGGAGTACCATGACTCTAATGTAAACTCTATCTCTGAGATGACTGTAAAACTTGAAATAAATAAGAAGGAACGAAAGAATAATAAACTTTCTAAAAGCTAGGGGAGGAGTATTCAAACAAATGAGATTAGCAAGGGCAGAGTGCAGATATCCTGAGGTAGAAACCAGTTTGGCTTATCCAAGGGAGAGACAGGAGGCCAGTGTGGCTGGAGGGAAAGTGGTAGGAGATGAGGTAGGACTGGTTGGCAGAAGCTAGGTCATAAAGGGCTTTGTAGACTCGGCAAGGAGCTGGGGTGTTTTTGCTAATGCAACAGAAAGGTTTTAGGCTAAGGGTAGCAGGTTGGAGTGTTTTTAAGTTAAGACATACCTAATTTCCATTTGTAAAACACAGCTTCAGTGATTCTGTGAAAAATAAATTGTAGCAGGCAAGAATGGAAACGTCTTGTTATAGTCTGCATTGCCCTGACCAGACCTCCTGCGTTCGAGAACCAGGAGGTGTTCTGTGTAGAGGTGGCACTGTTTGTGTCAGGATGGGTGCCTGACACACAAGCAGCATGACTTCAGACTGGCTGGCAGCCAATGATGAGGCTTAGAGATAGGGGTCTTGCCACTGGACTGTGTTCCTCTGAAATGTGGATGAAAGGATAAGAAGAGAATTAATTAGTAGTCAGTACTGTGAGGACAGACCAAAGAGGTAGAGAAAAAAATGGAGAGCCAGTGGGAAAGAGATAAGAGAACAGCTTCTAGGGGGGCCTTGGTTCCTAAAAACTACTCATATATCCATATAAACACTTTGGTTTTCACCATTTTAATGGAGGTAGTCTCTGGGCCTCTCTTTCTTACATGCAAAATTGTCTAATGAACACATTAGTGTTCTCAAGATTTCATTCTTCTAATTTCCATCAGTCAGAAATGACGAAGATCTGTTCTGGTAACAAATAAACCCTTCAAATCTCAGTTGCCTAAAACAACCAGTGTTGACTTCTCACTCTAAATATCCATCATGAGGTGAATGGGACTCTCTTCTGCATCATCCTCCCTCTAAGACCAAGACTTGCAGAGCATAAACTCTCTGGAACATTGTCAATTGCCATGGCAAAAAGCAAAAAGAAAGAGTTCTGGAAGGTCTTGCATCAGCAATTAAATGCTATGCTCACAATTCATGACAGAATGTGTCAGGAGGCTCATCCCAACTACAAGGAAGCCAGGAAATGCAATTCTACTTGTACCTGAAAGAGAACAAAAAATATTTAATACACTCACCACCATTCACTCATCCATAACCATGGCTTTAACTGCTGCCTATACACCAATGTCAAATTTCTTTTTTTTTATTTTTATTTTTAAAGATTTTATTTATTTGAGAGAGAGACAGTGAGAGAGAGCATGAGAGGGGAGAAGGTCAGAGAGAGAAGCAGACTCCCCGTGGAGCTGGGAGCCCAATGCAGGACTCAATCCCAGGACCCCGGGATCATGACCTGAGCCAAAGGCAGTTGCTTAACCAACTGAGCCACCCAGGCGCCCACCAATGTCAAATTTCTAAGAGAGGCCCCATTGTCACTCCTTATCCATATTTTCAACTACCTACTGGAATGCCACAATTGGATTATATCATAGTTACTTCAAATATCAAGAACTAAGACCGAATTCTTTATTTTTCCCAGAAACTTTCTGTGCTCTTTCTCTTGGTCAGTCGTCCCGTTATCGAGCTACTATATCAAATAAGAAACCCAGGTGTTATCTTTGTCTCCTCCCTCTTGTTCAACATTCAATTAGTTGTCCAGCCTATAGATGTTCCCCTCTAATTTATTCTCATCCTACTAACTCCATGACCATTACCCTACTTCAGCCCTTCATGGATTCTTGCCCAGATAATTGTGTTGGTCCCGTCTGGTGTTTCTGCCTTAATATCTTTTCCTATAAACTGTGATAATTTATTCATTTCTCAAACATTTATAAAGTGCTTACTCCTTCTTAGTACTTAAGTAATGACCCCACCTTGAAGAATTTCATTCTAAAGACAGAGACAGTGATGTAGACTCAAAGTTTCAATGCAGTGGACAAATGTGATAATAATTATGTAGCAAACAGTGGAGAAACAGAAAGGAAACATCAAATTGAGTGTGGTGCTGATGGGAAGGTAGTTTTGGAAGCTTCTAGAAAGGAAGTAAAACTTCAGCTAAATGAGGAGGCATTAGGAGCTGCTCCTCCACATGGGCCACAGTAGTTGGAAAAGGTGAAGAAAGAAGCATGTGTCTGACTTCACTGAGGTACTTTTCCTGACTCAGCCAAACCAAGGTGGATTGAGAGGAATGGCATGAAGAAGCAGGAACCTGATCAGTAAGGACCCAAAGTGTCCTGGTCAGTAATCCAGCAGGCAAGCGGTAGAAGGTCATTCTTTGAAATAAGAAAAAGGAAGAGCAGGTCTTATGGGGATGATACTTTTAATTATGGATATGTTCACATAGTTGAATACTGATTCTAGGTATAGGGACAAGCATTTTTATTACAGCTGACCCTTGAAAAATGAGGGGATCTGATCCCTACACAGTCAAAAATCCCTTTTTGACTGAATAACTTTTGACTGCCCCCCAAATGAACTACTAATAGCCTACTGTTGACTGGAAGCCTTACCAATGAATAGTTGGTTAAAACATTTCGTATACGTATTATGTAGTATATTCTGATTATAAAATAAGCTAGAGAAAAGATGTCATTAAGCACATAAGGAAGAGAAAATACATTTACAGTACTGTAGTATATTGAAAAATCTGAGTGTAAGTGGACTCACACAGTTCAAACCACTGTTGTTCAAGTGTCAGCTGTATTTTATTTAATCCTCACAATTTTATGTCAAGTTGTTTTTATCTTCATTTGGCAATTTAAAAGCAAACCCTGAGATTCAGAGGTTAATGACCACTTCCACACTAAACGTTTTGCATTGGATCCCGAGTTGCTATCTACCAAGCCATGCTAAGTTTAAGGCCCCTATAGGAACTGCACCCGAATGTGTCCACAGGCTGGACAAAGGAAGGAGGGGCTTGGGGGTCATCAGAGCAAGGGAAGCATGGTGGGATCAAAGTTATGGGAGTGGATAAGATGGTTCAGCCAACTCTAAAAAAGAAAGAAGGATAGAGGACCCGGGTAACATTTAAGTTAAAAAGGCGAAAGGCGGACAAGAAACCAGCAAAAAAAGTTTGAGGAGACTTTTGATGGTGGGAATCCTTAGGAAATGCCTTTCCGGCACTCTATTTGAGAAGTCCCGAGTCCAAGTGTCTAGCACTTGGTAAAGGACCTCTGGGGGGTCAGAAGGGGCATTCTGTCAAGGGTGGGCCTTTCTACCTAATTACTCCTACAGATACCCACATGGGGGCTGGGGAGGTAAAAATTAGCAAATTCTCCTCAGAGCAAATCAAGAACTCCTCTTCCTCCAGCGTCGCCCAAAGAGCTGTGGATGTGAGCGTCGCACGAGCTGCTCGCTCGAATCAGAGGTTACTGCAGAAACGACCAATGGGCAAGGACCCAAGCAGTTTGGCGGACTGGGACTGGGACTGGGACTGGGACTGGGACTGGGACTGGGGCCGGGGCCGGAGGGGGTAGTGTTTTGAAGGGGGAGAAAAGCGCGCGACTTGACACGCAGGGAGGCGCGCGCCCGCCAGGGGAGGTCGGGGGCGCGTCTGATCCCCAGCCCCTCACCGCACTCTCTACTTCAGTGCCACCACCTCCCCACCCCCATACCTGAGTCCCCTCGGATCCTTCTCTCCTCCCAGCAACTCTCCTCAGCAGCCCCAGAGCCCGCTGGCCCCCCCGGCCGCCGCCAACACCCTTCCTACTATCCCCGCAGGAGGCCCGACTGTGCGTCGGGGGGCGGGACCAGAATGCCGCTCACGTTAGGCCCCGCCCCCCGCGCCCAGGCCCCCGCCCCCTCTGGCCGAAAAGGGGCGGGCCCGGCCGGTGCTGGGTCCAGAGTTTTCTCACTCTCGATCGGACCCGTCCCTCCGCCCCTGAGTCCTTGCTCTTACCCCGGGCCCTCTCCTGCCCCCCGAGCGGACGCAGGGAGTCGAGGCAGGGCGTACGGGGCGCCATGAAGGGCCGCTGCCTGATAGGCGCCGCGGCGGAGGGGCTCGCCGGCTGAGGGCCCGCGCCGGTCGAGGCATGTGGAGCTCCGGCGGGAGCCTGCTCCAGGCACTTCCCCGACTCCTGCAGCACGCCGCCCTCCAGGGCCGAACCGAACCGCCGGCCCGCCGGGCCCTGCCGCGGGCAGCGGGCGGGGACGACGCGGCCGATCGCCTCCCCCGCGGGGGCGGGGCGAGCGCGGCGGCGGCGGCGGCTGCTGCCTCGGGCGCCCTGCTCGGCGCCTATCTGGAGCGCCACGGTCCGCCCGCGGCCTCGGAGCTGCCGGCGCCGGGCGGGGCCTTGGCGGGCGGCCCCGGGAGCGGCAGCGGCGGCGGCGTGGTGGTCGGCGTGGCGGAGGTGAGAAACTGGCGCTGCTGCTGCCTCGGCAGCACCTGTTGGTGCCGGAGCCTCGTGCTGGTGTGCGTGCTGGCCGCGCTGTGCTTCGCTTCCCTGGCCCTGGTCCGCCGCTACCTCCAGCACCTTCTGCTCTGGGTAGAGAGTCTGGACTCGCTGCTGGGGGTCCTGCTCTTCGTCGTGGGGTTCATCGTAGTTTCGTTCCCCTGCGGCTGGGGCTACATCGTGCTCAACGTGGCCGCCGGCTACCTGTACGGCTTCGTGCTGGGCATGGGACTGATGGTGGTGGGCGTCCTCATCGGCACCTTCATCGCCCATGTGGTCTGTAAGCGGCTGCTCACTGCCTGGGTGGCCGCCAGGATCCAGAGCAGCGAGAAGCTGAGCGCCGTTATTCGCGTCGTGGAGGGAGGAAGCGGCCTGAAAGTGGTGGCGCTGGCCAGACTGACCCCCATACCTTTTGGGCTTCAGAATGCAGTGTTCTCGGTGAGTGGTGTCCCGCTGCCCCCATCCCTTTCCAAGACTGTTTTCCAGCGGTCTTGTGACGGCCCGGGGAGGGCGCTCCATCAGATAAATGCCAGCAGAGAAGTGACATTGACAACAGGAGTTAGAATCACTTTGCGTCGCATGCTGAGAAATCACAAACAAAACAAATCTAAGTCGGGGCCCCAGAGGTGGTAGAGAAAGAACTCCTCTTTTTTGGCATACGAGTGTGATTAAAAATGAAGAGTCCTTTTAACTTCGAGGGGGGAGATGAATGAAAATGTCCATTTTAAACATTTGTCATCTTATTTCTGTAGCAGCTTTGGCAACAGCCAGGGAGAGAAGGCTTCACATTCCTAGCTCTCTCTCTTGCCTGCAAAAATGCGTCCAGGGTTTTGACTCAACTTTTAACGACATGGGGCTGAAGGAAGTGTTTGGGTAAACAGTGGAGGGAGTAGCTTCAGACTCCATATTATATATAGTCTCCTAAAACTTGTAATAGGCCTGTTCTTCACAAAGTAATTTGTTTTAATACAATGCAAAGGGGGAAATCCTCCTGTTTATTTTTCTTTGGAGGAACTGCATTTTGAAATCATTAAGTAGGGGATAAAATAAAATAGGACAGATAACCTTTTGCCTAGTGAGCATATAGTTTTCTTTATACACACCTTCTACACTCTTTTTTGCTGTGTATTCATATGTTATGCTTATCCTACTTAGTTTTCTCTAGCTCAGTGCAACTGATTGAGGAATAGAAATACTGCTAGTGAAGAGACCCCATCTGCCTGGAAGAAAGGAATCTGGTCTTTACAAACTTCCTGACTTTGGACCACATCATTAACCCTATGTGTCCTTGCCTTCCTCTTTTCTAAAGTGAAAGGATTGAACTAGATTACTGAGTTCCCTAGAGTCAATGATTGTAAACTACAAAGAGTTCATATAGTGATTTCCAAGAATTCAGTCCTTCAGTTTCACTTAAATAAAACTGAGGTATGGAAGTAAAGAGATAATGGCACTCAAAACCATAGGGATAGATGTATTTTATATTATGTTAATGATTCTGATGTATTGTTTAAAAAATAAATTATTGTTAGTCTCTAGAAACTTTCTCGTTTCGTTTTGTATTAAGAATAATTCCAACCACTGATTCCTAAAATATAAAGATGGTTATTTGTAGTAGGAGGTTGGTATCCTTTTAAAGCGCAAATATTTCCAGGGCGCCTGGGTGGCTCAGTTGGTTGGGCGACTGCCTTCGGCTCAGGTCATGATCCCGGAGTGCCGGGATCAAGTCCCATATCGGGCTCCCAGCTCCATGGGGAGTCCGCTTCTCCCTCTGACCTTCTCCCTTCTCATGCTCTCTCTCACTCTCTCTCTTTCCTAATAAATAAATAAATAAAATCTTTAAAAAAAAAAAGCTCAAATATCTCCATATTCATTAGTTTGAATAATTTTTATCACCACGAATTGCTTTCAAATCAATATATAACTTTTAACCAGCTGTAACCACCAGGATAAACAATTTGAATAAACTAGCAGTTTATTTAAAAAAAAAAAAAAGTAATTCTACCATTTTTATGATGAAATTAAGAATTTTTAATTTTTTTCTTCCTTTTAAATGCCTTTTGCAAATCTCGTGTTGATTCTAATCAACTGCAGCAACGACTAGAATGAGGCTTATGGAGGCATGGAAATAGATAAGGGTTTTTTGGTAGAGAGAAGGTTTGGTGTTTATGGTGGTTTGATAGTTTTTTTGCCTTAAATTTTTCCCTTTTACAGCAACCTATAGTATTAAGTATAAACATGAACTTTGATCCAACCTTGAGTAAAATAGATCAAGTTTCTAAGAGTTTGGAAGAGGGTTGGAACTAAGGAACCTGAATAGTTTCCTTCTGTTAGTTTGTTCTCCAGTATAGCTTTTATCCTTGTGCCTTTTCTTGTTCACCTACTGTGTGCTTAAAGATCCACCCCCCCGTTCTCTAGTCCATTAAGAAAACTTATTTTCTTAATGCCCATGATTAAAGAAATTTATCTGAGTTTATCTTTCCAAATATTTCTAATCTTTAAACTAGCCCTGCAAAATGTATTTATGCATATAGTGTAGACTCATTCAACACTTTGGAGCACAGGAGTAGTGCTCTGGAGTCCTACTGTCTGCATAGAATCTGTTGGCCTTGGTCAGGTTGCTTATCCTCTGTGAGGTCAGTTCCTTACTTTGCAAAATGGGAAAAGAAATGGTACCTACTTCATAGGATTATTGAGACAATTACATAAGATAAATACATGCAGTAGAGCCTGGCTTAACAAACACGTGTTCTTTTTGGTCACCATTACTATTGGTATTACCCAAGGTCACCTGGGTACTAAACAAACGGTAAAGTAAAACTCTGCACTGTGGTCTGATGATAGGGTCTTGACCCATGGCTCTATTTCTTCATTGTATATTTAGTAGCTGCTGTAGTCCCGGGTAGATAATGAGGATTCATTATATATTTATTAATTAAAAATAAGACCGTTTTGGAGTCCTTGGGTGGCTCAGTCAGTTAAGTGTTCAGTTTTTGGTTTGGGCCCAGGTCCTGATCTCAGGGTCCTTGGCCTGAGCTCCATGTCCTGTTCTGCACTCAGCAGGCCTGAGAATCAGCAGTCAGCTTGATTCTCTCTCCCTCACCCTCTTCTCCTCCTCTCTCTCTAAAATAAGTGAATAAAATCTTTAAAAATAAGTAAGACAGTTTTTAAAATTTTTTTAACATTTGCATAAGAAGTTATACTTTGTGCTTGGAAATAATTTAAGGTGATTAGTTGAAACTGCACTTGACAAGAGGCAACTCTTAAGTTAGTGCTGTGGGGTCAAGAGCAAAGAAGGAAAAAAAAAGGAAAATGGCCCCATGAAAGAGATTATTAGCATAATTTTACTGAGGAAGAAACAGAGGCTTAGCCCTCCAGGGACTTACTTGTTCGAGTCACTTACCTACCAGGCGGGGAGCTGAGGTTTGACAGCAGGATGGGTTGATAAGGTGTGTCACACTGTAATATTTGTACTCATAGCTGTAAGTAAGGGGGGTTGTAGAGCCAGTGAAGGGAGTCTGTTACATTTTGTTTATTTTTTTATTCTTAATGGTCTGCTTATTAGCTCTTTCAACCAAAACAGTTTACTGATTTCACCCAGGGTATGTGGGTGAAAAGAAAGCTTAGTTTAGGCTGATTTTTGTTTTAGTCTTTCTCTTTTGTTTTCTAGAACTTCATTCTACCTCCACCCTCTCTATCCCCACACCCCTCTGACTGCCCACAGCTGCCCACTCTCCAGGCATATTTCTGTTTTCTTCTCTTCTTCTTCTCTTCCTATCTTTTATCCACTTCCCCCATTCTCTATTCCATTAAGAAAACTTATTTTCTTAAAGCCCATGATAAAAGAAATGTATCTGAGTTTACCTTAAAGAGGAAGTGAGGTGTAGTGGTCATGAGAGGCATAGGCTTTGGAAATAGTCCTTGATTAGCCCATGCTGAGTTATGAGGGTTAAATAAGCTAGTGTAGTGAAGGCTTTAAGTATTGCCTGGCACATAGTCCATTCTGTCATTGTTAGCGATTATTATTATTAGTGGTGCAGGTAGTGGTATTTACATTTTAGACGCAGGAAATGATTATAAAGGTTAATATATAGAAGAAGGAAAGGGGCTCTCCTTTGCTTCGTGTCTATTATTAACAATATTTCTTTGCCTTTTCCATGTGTGTGAAAAAGGGATAAGCAAACAGACATTCTCTGGTTTTGAAACTGTTGAAATAAGAAAAAGTACATACACTTTATAGTACCAATTATTAGATCATAAGAAATATAATTTCCCAAGGACATATTTAAATTTTTTCCTTTTAAAAAAAATGCACCTTTTTTTTTGCTGGGAAATAGTTAAAGCTCCCTGTTTTTAATGTAATCTTGTGCCTGTAGCTATTACTGCCTATGAAGACAGATTTACAGACTTATAGTTTGTGTGTATTTCTCAGTATTGTTCTTATCTGGACACATGTCTAGGATGAGCATTTCTTAGAGCTCCGGTCAGTGCAGGTTAAATTATGCTGTAGTAGAAACCCCTAAATCACAGTGAGCTAGAAAGTAGAGGTTTGCTCACCTGTTGACACAGATTCAGGTTCAGCTTGACTTGGGGAAGGGCAGGGAACGTTTGCTTTAGATCGCTTTTACCCTGGGACCCAGGCTAACAGAGCCACCATCTTTCACTTGGTTACTGGAACATGGTGAATTGCACGCTGGTTTTTGAAGCTTTTATCTGGAAATCATCTCACTTTTTACTGGCCTGAATAAGTTACCTGGCCAGCGGTAACTTCAAAAGAGTCACACAGGGGCGCCTGGGTGGCTCAGTTGGTTAAGCGACTGCCTTCGGCTCAGGTCATGATCCTGGAGTCCCGGGATTGAGTCCCATATTGGACTCCCGGCTCTGGGGGAGGTCTGCTTCTCCCTCTGACCTTCTCCCCTCTCATTCTCAGTCTCTCTCTCTCTAGTAAATAAATAAAATCTTAAAAAAAAAAAAAGAGTCACACAGGTGCCAGGAGGGAGCTAGAACCGGGGTGTTTGATAGCAGCCTTCATGACTCTGTCACTTCATTACCTCCTTTCTCTCTCATCCCCCACAACGAATCATGCGCCACATCCTATGGATCCTGACTCCTGAACACATCTGTTTGACCCCCTGCCATCACTCTGGTTCAGGTGTCTCAGCCTCCCATCTAGTCTCCTTGCCTCTGAGCCAAGGAGTTCCAGTTTTTTCTCTCGGGAAAGTTCTTTCTGAAATGCAGATCTGATCTTGTTACTCCCCTGCAGGAAACTATCAAATGGGTTTTCCCCTCAGGATAAATTCCAACGCTCACAGCAATACATACCTCAGTACCCTGTCTCTTGCCATTCCTCAATTACTAAATGTTCTTTGATGTGTTCACTTCTTTAATCCTCAGCATTCTAGGAAGTAGACATATTTCTGATTCAAACAGCAAATCTTGTCTGTAGCTTTGAAACTTAAGATTTCCCTTTTTCCTTTCCTTTTCCAGAGATTCCATGGCCTGCAAAGCCTAAGACATGTCTTGCCTGGTACTATAGAAAAAGTTTGCATTAGCACTATAGCAGTGACTCTAATAAAATAGCCATTAAGCCTTAGCCCCTGCACCTGTAGGAAGAGGCCCCTAAGCTTTCCGGTCTAGCTTACTTACCCTTGTATTTAACAAAATTATCTTTTTGAAAACAAAAGCAGTAAATACATGGGTACTCTGAGTAGAATGCACACAAAATAGAAATGAGTAAATCCGAAAGTGCAGGGCCTGTCCCCATCACCCTGGCTTACTTCTCAGTGGAACCATTTTAAAGAATTATGTGTTAGCAAACTGTTGATTACTTTGGTTATTTTTATGAGCCTGCAATAGGTTAAAAACAGCAACAGAAAGATTTTCTGTTGGTTTTGGGAGGGGTGGGGAGCTATGAAACTGATATACTAACTAATTGACAGCAAAATATGATTAAAGACGAACTTGAAGCTAATCTATCTAATGAATTTTCCTCAGGTTTGCACTGAGTAATCAAGAGAAAGAAAAGTTTTAGTAATTTAGTTCACAAACTGAAATTGATTTTACAACTAAAGTTTTTGACGGACTGGTGATCTTAAGACCACAAAGATGGTAAAGCCTTAGTCTCATGGACTCTTTGGGGACCTGTAGTTCTGTCTCCACTCCTGTGTGACTTTGGTGAAGTCATTTAATGATCTCCCCCCCCCCCATCATATTATTTGTAAGGGGAGAGGTTAGACAAGGTCTCATAGTTTGCTCTTCAGAAGGCAAATGTTCTGAGCAACAATTTAACATCCCCCTTTATTTTAACAGTTTGGTGATTGTGTGTTTTATAAAAATGTTTTCTCATCCTAAGTTCTTATTCTGTACTGTAGCTCTAGCCATCGAGTCAGAAATAGGTGATGGGTCATGACGCCTGTCACTGTACCAGCATATCTGACAATCCTTCCTTCTCACTATTAACGTGTACCAATCCGCTGCCAGTGGTACGGTTTGGATGGAGTAGCAAGACAGAGATCAGTGTGTGTTTTGAAGGACCTTGGAGTCTGCCTCTGAAGGAGCAGATAGGATGGCCCAGTTAAAAAGTGCGATGCCACCTCAGCCCACACCCTCAGGCCTCACAGTACCAGAGTCCCAACTGGCCATTACTTCTTCAAAACTGTTTACTCCTCTCTATGTCCCTTCAGTTATCTCATTAGTTTCTGTTTTTCATGCCTCATCTGTGGGCTTATAATTCATAAGTCAGTATCTCTAGCCTACTGTATCTTAGTAACGCATACAGTATGTCTTATTGTCCCTTATCTAGATTAAAAAAAATTCTTAAAAAGCAAATGGGTTTTATTAAAACTTATTTCAACAGTCTTTGTTTAGAAGTGTTCATTGTAAAAATTGAAAAGTATACTTAAGCACAAAGAAGAAAACCATCATTAACATTTTAGTGTTTATTTTTGTAGTCTTTGCATTAATGAATGCTTGTGTTTTCCTTATATAACATTGTGAGTAAATGTTATAAATGATTCTTGTGACCTTTTACTGGATGTAATGGACATTTTGGTCATTACACATGGTACAGATGACTTAAAAAGTCAACGATGGTTTTCTGTTTTTGTGTCTTTATCCCTGCCGATTGCTAGGTCTTATGTATAGAAGGCATTTGATAAATACTTGGGGGGTTGAGTAAAAGTAATAAGCCTATAGTTTTTCAACTCCACAAAGAAGATCTTCTTAATTTATGTTCCAGAATGTATATGCAGTAAAGTGTGTGTGTATTTTTTTTCTGGGGAAAAGGTTTAATATGTGTGTGTGTGTGTGTGTGTGTGTGTATTAATCAGATCATCAGATGAATCAGTGACCCCCTAAAATATTAACCATCAAAAGCAGTTCCTAATTTAGGTACATTGAACTAACGAAAAGGTCTGTATGTGCGAAGATGGCCTCTGCTTTGTAGGTAGACTTACTGACCTAACCATCTTTGTCTATAGAAGCCTAAACATGGAAGTCCTCTTTGGCTGTTGGAGTGGGTCTCTCTGAGCCTCTGCCTTGTCTTTTTTTCCCAGTAGTAAGACTTTTCCCAGTACTTTCACAGTTGCTGCTTAACCAGAGGGTCTCAACCTTGACATTAGGTTGACCTCAGAGGTTATTGGAAATGCTTTTTCATTCAATATTCACTTAATAAGTAACTGGTAGGTACCAAATCTGTGACCACTGTTGTTCTAGATGCTAGAGTTATAGCCATGAACAAGGCAAAGTTCATCCCAAATCCTTTAAGGTACTTTCAGTCTAGTGGAGAAATAACATTCTAGGTATAGTATGGCATAAATTTTACTGATAATTTTCATTTATAACATTATTTCTTTCTGGGGGTGGGGGAAGGTGTTCTCAGTTTCTGAACAACTGATTACAAGTACTTTTTGTCCTCACCTGTTTATAAACTGGTAATTGTAAGTCTCCACATTTGTAAACAATTTTGATGTTGATATTGTCAACATCCAACAAACATATATTTAGCACCTAATATATAGTAGGCATCGTGCTAAAGACTAGAGACACAATGAAGAACAAGACAGGTGCTTTTCTTCACAGAATTTCTAGTCTGGGGAAGATGTGAAGGGCAAACAGATGTTGAAATCTTTAGTTACTCTCTAGCATGAAGGGGATGGGGACAGTCTAGTGTCCTGTCAGAAAACTTGAAAGCTGTTCTTAACGCAGACCAGGGAGCTCAGAGAAGGTTTGCTAGAGGCATCCATGACTGAGTAGTAAAGGACAGTTTAGGACTTTTGCCCAAGTTAGAGGAGTGGGAGGAAGGATATGAGTTTCCTTGCCAGAAGGAACATTGTGCAAAGGCCCAGAAGGAAAAGAGAGCAAGGGGTGTTCTAAGAACAAGAGAATTTTTATGTGCCTAGAACATAATGTGACATGAAGCATGACATAATCAGAGTCGGGGTCGTGAAGCACGTTGCCTGTGGAAGTGAACATGAACCGTATTCTCATGGCAGAAGTAAGAATTAAAGCAGGATTAGATCTAGATTTTTAAAAGATTTCTGCAGGATTCAGCATAGGTGGTGAGTGTACGTAGGTCTCCTCTCCGTGTCCAGACTGGAAAGGAGAGACTGACTAGGGACATAATAGACAGTAGGTAGGTTTCTTAGGTATTTAGAAAATGGCATTGAAAGATGGGTAGATGAGTAGATGTGGGATTGAGGGAGGGATGAGCTGTGTGACTGGCTTCTGAGATGTCCAACTAGGGAAACTGAGATTGGGGACATGGGGAGAGGTATTGGGGAGGGAAGGGAAGGGCAGGGTGAATGGGCAGTTAATGTTTTTTCTTATACTGGTTTTGAGATTTTTATATTTCTGGAAGTGAAAACTGTAGTTGACCCTCAGAACAATGCAGGGGTTGGGGTTCCGACCCCCCACCACACCCCTGCTAAGTCAGAAATCTACTCCCCAAAAACTTAACTACTGATAGCCTAGTGTTGACCAGAAACCTTACTGATAGCATAAGCAGTAGATACACAAATATTTTGTGTGTTATTGTATACAAATAACATGATTTACTGTTTTCTTACAATAAAGTAAGCTAGAGAAAAGAGAATGCCATTAAGAAAATCATAAGAGAAATACATTTACAGGAGTGTACTGTCTTTACTGGAAGAAGTCCATGTGCAAGTGGAACTGCATAATTCAAACCCGTGGTGTTCAAAGGTCAACTGTAGTTGCCATTTGCACCTGGTTCTGAAATAAACTTGATTGCCATTTCCCATACTTTTGATACTCTAGAAGAGTATAGAGGCATATACGTTCTTATTCCCGGAGATACTGTGCTTTCCTTGGAGAAAGGATATGAATGTGTGTGAGGATATGAATATTCACAATAAAACACACAGTTTATCAATAAATAGTAATTAGATAAAAAGATTAAACTGTACTTATTTTCATTTCCTTTTGCCATTCCTTTCTTAAAAATTATTTTGGGGATTCATAATTTTTTTCTATATAATATTATTAAATATATTTTTTAGTTGGAATTTACCTTAGTTGCAACTTTGTAAATAAAACAGCATCCTTATTGTATAAGCCAAGAAAATTTAGGAAAGTATAATTTGTTGAAACTAATATTAGATTCACAAAACTATGGATAAAATTTGAATTCTTCTGAACACAGATAGATCCCTTTTATATTCTTCACCAGATCTATGTCAAGATATTCTGTGTAGAAATTAGTTTCTTAGTGGATTAAACTAAAGCCAGTAAAGCCATTATATAAATAGCTGGAAACTGAGGAAGTGGAGGGGTTGCTTGGGGGGGGGGGTGCTGTATTTTGTGCCGTGCTGGAGAGGACAGCAGGCCCTGGGTTCCGGGAGCACTGAGTGATCCATCTGAAGATAGAGGTTCTCTTACTGTCAGCCCCGAAGATCAGTCAGCTCTTGCTCTTCAGAGTCAAGCATTTTTTTTTCTTTTTCTCTTCTTCTTCTTTTTTTCTTTTTCTTTTTCTTTTTTCCTCCTCAGATGGGCTCTTTGTTTTCAGGATCTATGTGGTATAAGGTCATGTTCTACATTAACCCATACCGGTCCAGGGAAATGAATTCCATCTCCAAGGAAAGCACGGTACCTCCGGGAATAAGAATGTATATGCCTCTATGGTGCTTCTAGAGTATCAAAAGTATGGGAGGATGGCAATCAAGTAACACTCACCGTCCCTGAAATTCTTACTCGAGTATCTAAAGTCACAGAGACTGAGCAACAGGATGACAGTGACATCCTAGGCTGAGATTTCTAGGAGTTCTCTGGAGTAGGGAAATAATCCTGAGCCAAGATCCCAGGATGTTGTAGGCAGGAACTCCAGTGAGAATATTCTAGGCTCACATTTGATGTCTTTCCGGCAAGTAAGACAAGCAGACAGATTTTTAAGAAGTTGGTGGGTGAGAACTTATTGGGGAGAGAAGCTTGGATATGTCTTTGTGGGAAAAGTATTCTAAATTTATTATGTTTTTCAAAGAATGGAGCCAGATGCAGATTCTGAATAGGATCTTAGGATGTAGAAAGTGCTGTGTTGGAATAATTTGGAAACTGTTTATCTTAATAAAGTTAGTAATAGCTGAAAAATGTGTGTGTATGCAGTTGTGTTGCTGTACTGGTTAAATTATTTGACATTCCAGCGTAGATGTTTAGAACAATGAGCCAAAATTAGTTTTTTACTTTCTTGTGATACACAGCTTTTCAGAAAGGACATATATGTAAACAGTAACACTTGCTTTTTCCCTAGGATGAGGTTGTCATAAAAGGTTCGGCGATATTTGATTTCTGCTTTAGACAAAGGTCTTGTTAAAGAGTTGTAGAGTTATGCCACATTGATGAGATCTGTTCTTAACATCGCCATTTGGATAGTGCTGATTTCATATCTGAATGTCGATTTTATGTTTTACTTGGAGAAATTTCATTACACTTAAAGACTATGGACTGAAGCTTTGCATTATGACATTTTGGAACTGAAATATTTAAAGACAACTTCCAAAACCTGTAATGTTTTATTATTAACTGCAATAATTTTTATGATTCATTTTTTGTCATATGTACTCATTTTATACATTTGACGTGTTTATTCTAAAGAAAGGTCTCTGTGGCTGTAAGTACCCCAAACTGACAGAGGAGCCTTTCTTCCTCTCATTCCTTGAGAGGAAGAGTCATTCCTTGACTAGACTCTCTAGTGCTTTTCTACTGGGTACAGACTGGTTTCCCTTTTCACCCCAGGCCCCTAACTAGCATCACCATAAGGCCTTGTTGTGTATAGGACTCCCTTGCAGGTGCTCTGTAAACAATCCAAACCCCACTGCCTACCTCACGGATACGTCCCGTACATTCTGTGCCCCATTGTCCCTGTTCAGTCTCTTCTTAGAACACCTTAGCTTCCTCATCCCACCTGTCCCTGCTTGCCAAACCCGTATTTGGCCTTCGGAGTCCATTTCAAATGCCTCTTTTTTCACATGGTTGCCCTTTGGCCCCTATTCCTGCAGCTAATATTAATCCCTGATTACTCTTTAACACTCTACACATAGTCCTTCTCAAGAAGCCCTAACTGCCTGTAGTTGATGTGTCTTCGTCAGTGTGTAAATCCTTTGAGGTAGGAGTTTTATCTTACCTTCTGTCTCTTGCAGGCACCTGCCAGAACATCTTGCATGGGCAGCCTGGAGTCAGTAATTGTTGAGTTGAATTGTTAACCAGTCAGAGTAGTATTCTTTCCAAACCAGCACTGGTGCATCTTGAGTTAATCATCTGTGAGTGGAGATGAATGTAGCTTTACTGACAATACAACTTACGTGATTAGGTTAGATTGTAGTTAGAGTAACTGTAGGTTGTTACTCTTTTAAAATACCAGATCTTAACATTAGCAAAAAAAGAAAAAAAAGAAAGTTTAGTAAAGTGGCCCATAACTTTCTTGCATACTACTAAACCTAGATGGGGATATAGAAAAGTTATTCTCAAAATTAATAGCACTAGCAACAACAAAAACACAAATGTTTAAAGGCACATGAATAAGAAATGTATAATATAAATAAAACCGGGGTGCCTGGGTGGCTCAGTGGGTTAAAAGCCTCTGCCTTCAGCTCAGGTCATGATCTCAGGGTCCTGGGATCGAGCCCCGCTTCGGGCTGTCTGCTCAGCAGGGAGCCTGCTTCCCCCTCTCTCTGCCTGCCTCTCTGTCTACTTGTGATCCCTCTCTCTCTGTCAAATAAATAAATAAAATCTTTAAAAAAAATAAAACCATCAAACTTTAGTAAGAGATGTAAAGATTTTGTGTAATTATAAACACATTCTGGATAAGAATATTGAATATTGTGGACATTTCAGTTCTATCCAGATTAATAAATTTACCGTAGTCCCAATATAAAATGTACTGATTTTTTTCTTTTTGAATGACAGAATGATCCTAAAACTTATCTCTAAAAATGAATGGGTGGGAATAGTTATGGCAGTTTTAAAAAAGAGTAATGAAAGGATTTGCAGGATAATCAGATACTAACTGATAGTCTTTGCAACAATTTGGTCTCAATATAAGATTTAAGATGTCAGTGGAGATTAGTAGAGCCCCAGACAGACTTTTTATATATTATTACTTCATTTGTAACAGTAAACATCACAAATCATAGAGGAGAGGAAAAGTTATTGGTTATTCAATAAGTAGTGCTAGGAAAATTGGCTCCTGGAGAAGGAGAGGAATAAGGCTATATCCTCACCTTTAATTCCAGAAGGAATAAGTGGTAAATGTTAAAAAGGAAAATAGAATCAGAGAAGAAATACAGGTTTTTTTAAAAAAAGGATCTGGGGCACCTGGGTGACTCAGTCATTGGGTGTCTGCCTTCAGCTCAGGTCATGATCCCAGGGTCCTGGGATCAAGCCCCACATGGGGCTCCCTGCTCGGCTAGAAGCCTGCTTCTCCCTCTCCCACTCTCCCTGCTTGTGCTCCCTTTCTGGCTGTGTCTCTCTCTGCCAAATAAATAAAATCTCAATGGATAAACTTAAAAAAAAAATCTAAAAAGACCTAAAGCTGAAAAAAAAAAAAAAAGGAAAAATCAGAGGAAAAGATTGACAATATTTGATTATGTAAAAATTTTGAAACGTGTATGTCAAAACATAAAATATAAGGGACACTTTAATGGAAGATATTTGACAAATATAATAGACAAAGGTTGCCCTTACTATATAAAAGCTCTTATGAATAAATAAATTTAACATTCCAATAAGAATGGGCAAATATGGACAGGGAAAGTCATAAAGAAATGCAAATAAGAAAATGTATATTTAAAACTAATATCAATATAAATTAAAATGTATAGGATAAACCATCATGAAATACTATTTTTGCTCCATCAGACTAGGAAAGATTGAAATTTAGTACTTAGCGTTGGTAAGAGTATGATGAAACACACACTCATGCATTATTTATTGATAGATACATAAATCAGTGTGAACTTTTGGGGAAAACAGGTTTTACTGTTGGATCCAATAATTTTATTCCTAGTGATCTATCCTAAAATAATGGAGGTACATATTGTATTAGTCATTTCTTCCTGTGTAACACTCTAAAACTGAGTGACTTAAAAATAAGCATTTATTATTTCACAGTTTCTATGGGTTGGGCATTCCTGTGCAGCATAGCCAGGTGCCTCTGAGTCAGGTTCTCTCAAAACCCTGCAATCCAGTAGTGGCCAGGACTATAGTTAAGGTGTGGCGGGGGAATAGCTGCCTCTAGGCCCACTCGTGGGGCCGCAGGTCTTTGCTAGCTGTAGGCTAAGACATCCCTTCCCCCACGGCCCTCTCCACAGAGCTAGTTTACAACATGGCTGGCTTGCTTTAGGGAGAGATGGAGTTCTGTTCTTTTTGTAACCTGATCCCGAAGGTAACATCTTCTCACTTCTGCTAGAGTATGTTTGCTGTAAGTAAGCACCAGGTCCAAACCACAGTCTAGGGAAAAAGATCACATAAGGAGTTTTGTTGGAATATTTTAGACACCCCTACACAGGTTAATATACAAAGGTTTTCATCATTTTTTAAAAATTTATAATAGCAAAATTATAAATAATCACATATAGACAAACAAGTAAGCAATTTACATATTCCATACAGAAGAATGGTTATATTGAGCTACATCCGCACAGTGGTAGTATAATTGCATAATAATGATAATGTCTGCCCTTTTTGAGTGTCAGTCATGTGCTATTTATTTGCTACATCTCGTACAAATATTTCCGATCTTGACAACAACCATGTAAAGTCGGTTATTAGCCTCATTTTACAGATGAGAAAACTGATGCTCAGAGGCACAGCAGTTCCCAGAATTCTCAGCACCGGCATCATAGGGTTATCTGGCTTCAAAGCCCGGTAACCACACTGCCACTGAAGTATGCTTATGAAGATTATTAAATGACACGAGGAAGACTTACAAAACTGTTTTTACAAAGTGATCTGTGTGTGCTCATTTTATTTACATTGAAGAGAAAAGATAGTCACAAATGTTATCTTTCAGTGGTAGAATCGTAGAATATTAAATTTTTTCTTTACACTCATTTCATTCTAAACTACATTGTGTGTGTATTCCCTTTATAATCATTAAAAAAAATTGGAATGCTTTGTAAAGTGTTTCAGCTCGCTAGGAAAAGCTACTAACAAGACTTGTACACACAGTTTTATGTAAAATTGAAATTTTACTTGATAATGAATCAATTCCTTTAATCTGCTCTTCTAGATTACTGATCTCTCCTTACCCAACTATCTGATGGCATCTTCGGT
This sequence comes from Nasua narica, assembly GCA_028533885.1. Classification (NCBI taxonomy): domain Eukaryota; kingdom Metazoa; phylum Chordata; class Mammalia; order Carnivora; family Procyonidae; genus Nasua; species Nasua narica. The sequence continues at coordinate 128,409,152 of CM052798.1, read as the reverse complement.
TGGACTGCTTCCTACCCAGCTTCTGAATTCTTACTTGGGTACCACCCTGCGGACAATGGAAGATGTCATTGCAGAACAGAGTGTTAGTGGATATTTTGTTTTTTGTTTACAGGTGAGTTTAAGGCCAAGGGTTCTTTTTTTTTTTTTTAAATTTCCTTTTTCTATGGCATTATTGATTTAAAACTAACATATTTCATTGAAAATAATTTAGGAGGATTTTTCCTTTTTATATCTTTCCTTGTTCTTTCGATTATACTTCATATTTTGACATTTACATTTTAATTATGCGGATATATGGAAGTTTATAGGACTGAATTGATACTGAAAATTCTCTTAAAAAAGGGAATGACAAAAAAAAGGTTCTTTTTGCAGTGATTTTCAAAGTCATCACTCTATTTTGAGTTTTTGTGAAGTGTTGTTAATACTATGTTTCTGAAGATAATTTTAGTGAGATTTGACAGAGTTGGGTTTTTGTCTTACTTTATCTTCACAATATTAAACCTTCCAATTGGTATTTTTAAGAGTATTATGCTGGCAATGTAAATTTTTTCCAGTATAATTTTATGTAGAACAAAATTTTTTTTTAAAGATTTTATTTATTTAAGTGACACACAGAGAGAGATCACAAGTAGGCAGAGAGGCAGGTGGAGAGAGAGGGGGAAGCAGGCTCCCTGCTAAGCAGAGAGTCAGATGCGGGACTCAATCTCAGGACCCTGAGATCATGACCTGAGCCGAAGGCAGAGGCTTTAACCCCACTGGGCCACCCAGGTGCCCCAACAAAATATTTTTTTAGAAAGTATTGCTTTATAAAAACCATCTGAAGTATTCCATTACAAACTTAAATAACATTTGCATAATGGATTATTGCCATGCAAATTGTAATATAGTTTAGGGTACATATGATTACATATAAAAGGTTGATAAAAGAGAAAAATCCTGCTATGTAGGCATATTTATTCAGTTCCTTTAAGTTATAACAGGAAGAGTTAAAATAAATTCATTTCTTTGGTTGTGCTACATGTCCTTCCTGAGATTTACCAAAATATAAAATCACTGTAATTTTTGGTGATTTAGTAAGATGTTGATAATAACTTTCATTGAGATCTTTATATGCCATATATTTAAGCTCATTTAATCCCTACCAAAGGGCTAGAAGATATGTACTTTTATTATCTCCAGCCAATTGTGTATATATCTCTTCTCAACTTTGTGTTCAGTGACATCAGCAGTGGTAACTTGAAATTGACCATGCAAGAGTATTTATACCATGGAAAATGGCAGGTGCTCCAAATCAAGATTCCTACCTCTGATCTCCAGGAGCTAGTTTATCAGCACACCAGTGGAGGGCAATTTGTCTAAAGTCACAGCTGCAAGCGGTAGAACCATGATAGGAACCAAGGCAGTTGGCTATGTGAACTGTGTTCATAACTAGGGCCATAGATACTGAGCAGATAACACTGAGATACCCAACATCTTATTGATCCCTTAACTTGTTAGTTTTAATTTATATTGTTATTAAATTTATGGTACCATATTAGAAATTTAGTGTTAGCATTATTCTCCATTTTTAAGGTACTATATTGTATGAAAAATATTATTATAAATAAAGCCAGAGTTGATTGTTTTCTGTGCTAATGTAGTAGTACAAGTTCAGTAAACAGAGTAAGCCCAGGAATATTTATATTGAACTATAAATAAAGCTTATCAATTAAATGGCTTGTTTTATAAAAATTTTGTAATATTTTTGACATTCAGGTAATTTTTTTTAATTTTTTTTCTACAAAATTATACACACACACACATATTTTAAAGAACCTGAATCTAGGTTTAGAGTTTTTGTTATAGTTGGTTTATTTTTATTGATATAGTATGTTAATCACCTATTAAACTTTTTATGCATTATATTTACATGATAATTTGTTTATAATTACCTTGAGGTACTATAAGATTCTAACATACACTACATTCTCAGATTTTTTTAAGTATAAATTTAAGCATATTTTATGTTTTTCTAGTTTCCTGAAAATGAATAATCCATTTGAAATAACTTTCTCCCCCCTTATATTATGTTTGAGTAATTAGAATCTGTCATTATTAGTAGGTTTCATAATATTTTCACTATTTGATACTTTATATTTCTGAGCATCTTAGTAAATCATTCAACTATAATTGGTAGAGTTATAATAGAACAAAATAGTTCATGTATTTGTCAGTTTTGCTTCTAAAAATATAGGATCTTCTTTTTAATCCAGTGATTTTGTATCCCTTTGTTTGAGCTGACAGATTTATGCTTAGCATACAAGACAGGGAGAAAAAAGGGCAAATAGTTCTTTTTTTTTTTTTTTTAAGATTTTATCTATTCATTTAACAGAGAGAGAACACAAGCAGGCAGAGAGACAGGCATAGGCAGAGAGAGGAGCAGGCTCCCCGCAGAGCAAGGAGCCCGATGCAGGACTCGATCCCAAGACGCCAGGACCATGACCTGAGCCAAAGGCAGCCGCTCAACCACCTGAGCCACCCAGGCATCCCTAAAAAAGGGCAAATAGTTCTTAATCCAGACATTTATGAAAACAACAATAACCATCACAACAGAAAATGGAAAGGCATATTTTTGCTTCAGTTTTATTTATTGATGTTACTTATAGCTTAGTATATTTCAGAAAGGATTTAATTCAGCTTAGGAGAATAAAACAGGAGGGAAAAGAAGTCATCCTGAAGAGGGAAGTACAAAGGAAAAAAGGATGAAGCTCAGATGAGAGTAGAGTAAGTGGGTTCACGAGGCTTCTCATATTTTGCTAGAAATTAGCCACGAGTTTGCCTCTGAGCTTTATAGCCACTAAATAGAATCCAGTGTCTATAAAATTAAAACAATACAAAATAGATGTTCACAGGAAGGCACAACTATTTCTTGTACAGAAATCCAACTTAGATTCTGTGGATTCACAATTCAGTTACTCTTTCCCATGCCCTATATTTTTCTGTGTACCCCACCAGCCAAAACCTTGGATGAATCCAAGTTTTGATATGCTTTGCACCTGTTGTTTTCAGGAAGTCATATAGCCAGATTGGTAATATTTAATTCATCGTTGCAAACCTTCTGCTGGTTTCTCAACATTGCCCCATAGCCCAACTGTTTCTTTTGTGTTCCTACTCCTCCATTGCCTCAATGATTATTGCAAACCTATCTCAGCTCCTCACAATTTTGATTCCTATCCCCACTTTCCTCTTCAGTGTCAACAGATTATCTCTTTTGCTTAACAGAAAAATCAGTAGCCTTCAAATGGGAAACCCCTCAGTTTCCATCTAAGAAATCCATTAAATGCTCTTGCGTTCAGCTCATGCTCTCAGCTTGGTCTCCAGTGGACAGTGGAAGAGATGCCTTTCTGTCGAGGGCTTGTCCTTTTACTTGTGTTTGATTCTTTTGTTTTAATAGCGAAACTTTCTAAAGCAGGTTTTTTGTTTGTTTGTTTGTTTGTTTGTTTTTACATTTACACCAAGGTGGTGTTTTGGGAAAAGACTCTACAAATTGCCAGATCTAGAAGGGCATCTGGGGAAAATCCCATGTAGAGATGTAGCCAGTTTACCCTCACTGGGAACCTGAAAAAGTTTTTCTGCCAGATTTAAGCTTACTTTCTATGGTTGTCATCATTAACTTTGTTGAAATCAGATGCACTTTCCCGTTCTCATCTAGCTTGATCTCTTAGCAACCTAAGATTCTGCTAACCGTGCCTTTTTTTTTTTTTTTTAAGATTTTATTTATTTAACAGAGAGGGAACACAAGCAGAGGGAGTGGGAGAGGGAGAAGCAGGCTTCCTGCAGAGCAGGGAGCCTGACATGGGGCTCAATCCCGGGACCCTGGGATCATGACCTGAGCTGAAGGCAGACGCTTAACGACTGAGCCACCCAGGTGCCCCTAACCGTGCCTTTTAAAAACTTTTCCCCTATTTTGATTGTTTTTTTCTGCTTGCTTGGTTCATTTATCAGTATCTCTTCTTTTCACCCCAAAATTGATGTTCCTTATGATTCTGGCCTAAGCTTTCTGTTCTTGCTCTGAAAACTTTTCTCCATAGCAAATCCTGTTGTTGTGTGGGCTGCTGTTACATTTATTTGTGTAAGGACCCCCTGATACCCACCTTGAGCCCAGCCTTCTTTCCATAACTTTGGACCTGTTCCCTGTATTGCTTTGGATCTCTATTAGGCACCTCAGATTCAATATGTCTGAGGTAGAGTTTAGCATCTCATCCACATCCTTTCCAAGTTAGTTCTAAGGTACTTTCCGTGTCTTCACATGGTGTCATCACAACACTGATAAGTATCAGACGGAGGGTTTTCAGTGAGATTTTTTTTTTTTTTTTTTAAGAGAGCTCACAGGTTAGGGAACGAACACAAGATTTTTTTTTTCCCGAACACTAGATTTGAAGGCCCACCTTTAAAATACCTGATTTGCTCAGAATTCTATGGAGTAATGAATACCCATTTACTAGTGTCCCCCTTGCACAAGTCCCAAATTCCCCTCTCTAACTCACCCTCAGCATGTCTGCCTCTGCCTTTCCCCCGCCACCCACAATGCTTATATATTCTAATACTTTTCCCCCAGAACTGCTACAATTATAGGTAGGCTTAATTGAAATAGTGTCATATTTTAGGGTCACTATGGATAGAGCAGCCTTCGAAACTTACTGGGACATTAAACATCACCTGTTCTAACCTTGTTGCACTGAGACTATTTGCTCCGAACTCTGAAGAACTGATTTACAAATGACGTTTGGAAATAAATACCATTTATAAGATGTGTACTGCCTAGACATTCTGATGAACTGTATATAGAACGTTAAAGCAACTTGACACATAAAGAGAGGCCACAGCTTCCTATTGGACAGTGGCATAAGCCCACATAGTGATGTGAAATCACATCACTAGTTGAGCGGCTAAACCAAGACTAGCTCCTGACTTTCATGTCAGTGCTTTTTCTGGTATCACTCTAACGGGCATTTTTTTCTCAATCACCATGTTTTCCTTTGTTTTTGTTTTTCCGTAAGCACAGACAATTTCATGTTCATGGTCTCTTGTTAATTTCTTTTGAAGTTTATTGGCATTTCATTTTTTTTAAGTGGTTCTTAATATTTTGAATTTTGGCTGCACCAGATAGTTCATTTGCAAATGGTAGTGCTTCTCTCTAAGTGGGCTTAGGAATACCTATGGACATTTATAGTCATGCAAAGATATATTACATTAATTAAATTATTAAGATTTAGTTGGCAGACCTCTGTTGTAGACATTTTTTTTTTTAATTCCTTGAAGGAAGCTTTTTTTGGTATAAAGAGACAAGTTTGACTTGTATCAAGCAAACATCATTTATATGGACTAAAAGGGATATATGCTTGCCTTGTGTTAACCTGATATCCTGTGTTGGTGACTTACAGATTTTAGCCCTCTACTCTCAATAGACGCAGCCAAGGAAAGAATAAATGGCAACTGTATATAACCTATTTAAAATTCTTACCTGACCATATTTGAGAAGCATCCTGTTTAAGACATTTCTAAGCTAAATATTTGCTCGGTTTATTTCTCCCTTTTTTTCCCTGTGTAAAATATTGTTAACTGTAATGTTTTATTTTTATTCACAGATTATTATAAGTATAGGCCTCATGTTTTATGTAGTTCATCGAGCTCAAGTGGAATTGAATGCAGCTATTGTAGCTTGTGAAATGGAACTGAAAACCTCTCTGGTTAAAGGCAATCAACCAAATACCAGTGGCTCTTCATTCTACAACAAGAGGACCCTAACATTTTCTGGAGGTGGAATCAATATTGTATGACTCTAATGAAATGTATGACTGTCAAGAGCTAGTGTGCTGTCCAAGGTCTAGTGGTCACCTCTCCAGTGGGCAGAGACAAGTTCTAATTGTATTACGGCACAAACAAAACTGACTAGTTTTTAAATTGCACAATTTTTTTAAAGGAAGAATCATTTTCTGGATATGTAAGTGTAAATGTAGATGCAAATTTGGGCTGCCCCTCTTTACCATTTATTACGCCCTCAGTGGCCTATAGGTCTGCACTTTAGTGTTTTTTAATTGTTTTCTTTCTGGGTACTTATGAACAGAGAAATAACCCAAATATTTTTCTGCTTAGTGTCTTTATTTATAATATAAAGTCCATGAATAGTTGTAAGCATATTCCCTACTTATAATGATGAGTAAGATTATGTAATTTTAAATGGATGATATTATTTAGATGTTCTTTGTCCTTTTCAGAAAATATAGTGTTTCTTTGTTTTGTTTTTTGTTTTAAGTGGGACCACTTTGCTTCCCATTTCCTTACTAGTTAGAATATAGACATTAACTTTCAGTTGAATGTATTTTTGCCAGCATCATTGCAGGGCCATTTACACCTGTTCACACAAGCTTAAATCCTACATTGTGGGACTGAAGTGCTCTTAAGATACCTTTTTATTTTCACTGTGGAATATGCAAAGCAAAAGGGAAATTATTTAATGGGCAGTGGCTCAAATTAGAACACACGTTCTAATTCCATTACATTGGCTTTATTCTCGTTAGATCTTTCATCAAAGGGCTGTCCCATTGCAGTCTGACTAAAAAGTTTTAGTAAAATAAACTTCTTTTTCCTTTTATATTCATCATTAGGCTTTGAGATAAAAGATCTAACCCTTTAAAATGATGGACTTAACATCATTGAAGATGTCACTCAGGTGGCCTTGTTTGATCAGAATAGCCTTTTAAAAAACCAAGCTTTAAAATCCTGTTTATCAGTCCACTGAATCACATATATATTTGTCCCCATAGTCGTCAGCTTTAATACTATAAATACAATGTTAACAATGCCCAAATTTGTATTATTTGCCCTACTATAAAGTAGGTTTATTTTGTTTGTTTTTTGGTACTTGTTTTTCTCTGATAAGACTCAGGAATTCTGAAATGTGAAATTAAGTCTCAATTCTTTCTCTGGTAGCATGAATTGAGTGTATTTATTAATAGCACTTAGGAGTATATCACACAATAATTTGGCATATGGTTCATATGACATGTATTATGCATCTATCACCTTATGATTTTAAAATGGTTTAGTTGTGAACTTGATGACTAGTTTTTTTTATGACCCAGATTATAGATATGAATGCAAATTTTCTGGTTGGTATCTCTTTTTTGGCCATGAAAATTCCACCTTATCAGAGAACTCCCACTTGCCTTTTCATCAGGGTAAAACCTTTGCCCTGATGTACTAAAGTGCAAAAGAAGTCTTTGGGAGCAGACTATTCTAGTCTTATGCTTAAGACACATTGCATTTGATTTTAATGCATAAGTTTTTTCCCCTATTGCAGTTATAATTTATTTCCTACCTTCATCATGTCTAAGTTTTCTCACCTTTGGGTAATAGAGAAGTTCGTTTATATGTCCATAGTAAGACCTCAGTGCAAATGATGCAAGAGGCACCTGGGCCTATAGTACTTAATTGGCTTCCAAATCCTTCTTTCTTTCATTGGTAGAAAAAAAATGTATAGTACTAGAATATTCTTATTTTTTTAATCCTAATTACTTGTTTTTATTTTTAAAATAATTTTAGTTTAATAATCCCAATGAACAATATGCTTGATTTATTCTTTTCTATCTAACTTTACAATTTTTTCTTGTGCTTCTTGTTTGTTGGTGAGTTTTTGTTAAAGGAATCATTTAAGATCACTACTTTCAGACTTGTGTTACACTTCATGTATTTTGAAGTACATTTATTTACTTAGCATTTTGTAACTTGAGTAATTTCACCAAATAAATACCTTTTAGTAGTTTGTAATGAGTTCTTCCAAATGTTGCATTTTGCTTCATACTTAAATATGTAAAGGTAGAAGAGAAATAATTTTTCTGTATTCTGCCAGTCATAATTTTATATAATAAAACCATCCATTTTTACTTAAAATAGTATGGATTTGCTATTTCTAAAATACTAATCTAAAGCTGCAATTTTCCTTTGCTTCATATTTCCCGACCTCCAAGTAAACAATAATCCATTATATTCCTGCTGTTTGATAGCTGAATTTGGTTACTGGGTTTTGGATGTGCTGTCTATAAATTGTATGAAACATTGCCATGCCTTATTCACTCCATCTTTAAGCCTGCTTCCCAGATTTATGGCCAGCAACAAATTTAACAGGATCCTTCTATGTTGCCCAAATAATGCCTCTAGTTCTAGAGTGTGTATTTGTAAAGTGTTTTGATTTTTCAAACAGCAGTATAAATTTGCTTTATGAACATTTTAAAAAGCATACGACATACCTGATTTCTCAGTCTGATGAAAGATAATGTTCTGTTTTTAATTCTTTGAGCCTTTCCCTTAGTTTTCCATATTTTTTTGGTTTATTGTTAATGATTTGTTTACTCTTTGCCAAATTTTGTCATGTAAATTATTTTTAAACAGATCTTTTTAAAAATGTGTACAAAATCATTTACTAAGTGCTTTCACGTCCATTTTCATTTGATCATCGGATTTGTGAAATAACTCAAAATCTATACTCTTTGGTTTATGAAGACAATAGAACCAAATCTCTGTTATTAGAACATGTGTTTTTAGTTTGTGTCGAAAAGTGACTATGTGGATTTGTTCAGAGCCTTTGTAACCAACCGCAAACCTGTCTAAGATGATTTTCCTTTGATAGGGTCAAATATATTACTATAAAACATTTCCCTCCTTGAGAAGCTAAGTTCAGTAGTTACTCTCACTTATCCTTGGTGTAACTGAGCTCAGTGGTCTAGCCACCGGCACGTCCCAGCATTTCTGTGTGTGTTAACGTGCAGTGCTGATTTGGACTGTTCCTGGGAGAGGTCCTATGGCTTACGTACGTCTGTAGTTGTGGGACTAGCTTTAGGATGCTTGATTGAGAAAGAGGCTTAGTATGTGTCAGGGTGACACAGGTCAGTCCTTAGCTGCGTGGCAAATCCATGCTATTGAAAACCAAGTGGTTTTGGCAGAGAAAAAGAGAGGTTTTTCTGGATCTCAGGAACAGTGAAACTGACCTGGGTTGATGACTTTGGTGATGGAGTTTTTTTCCAGAGCCTATTCATTTATCAGAACAATGGTCAAAATGACACTGTCTGGTGTTTAGATTGGACGTTGCTGATTTCTGTTATAATAAGCTATTTAGGACATCATTTTTTTTTTAAAGTTCATCTCTTTAAGTTTAAAAGCCTTCAAAGAAGGGAGAGAAATCACCCATTCCACAGGATATTTGAAACTCAGGACTTCTGATTACTGTGCATATTGAACATAAACTGTTAATTTATTTCACAACTAAATTATAACTTGGTACTTTGGAATTGCTAAGTGATTGCTGCAAACTATTTTCTAGGGTAGCTGAAGATTTAAAATAGATCATTCAAAGGGTGAATCAGTAAAATCTCTTGATAATTGATATCCCAGATCACTTGTGTGCCTGAGAAAATAAAAGGTGATATTTTATTTTCCTTCTTTCTACTGTTTCTTTCCCTCCATAATTTGATGGTTCTAGAGATGTGTAACATGGGAAGGAGCATAGGAGGGCGGGAGGACGTGCTTCTGAGATGGGATGGCGGTGACTGACACTAGCGAGGGTGGTTGTAGTTACCGGTCTAGCAGAGGCTCCCTGGAGAAATGATTCTGATGTCTCACGTTGCCACTTGCCCTTCCATTTTTTCCCCCAATACCTCTAAATCATGAAATGCCACTTACCTGTCAAAAAATCTTTAGTCATTTGTCCCAGGCTGCTCATTACCCAGTAATGTTTACGATGGCTTCATAATGTTGAAAAGACTTCCACCAATATGATTTCCCATTGATCTCTACCCTCCTTCCATGACTGTTGCCTTGAAGGCGTACTCTTCTGTCATACACTTTCATCTCAGCACCTATTAATACTCGTCTTTGTTTATTTGTAGCAATTACCGTATTGTCATGTACATCTTTTTTGGTCAAAATTGCTTGCTGGAACATAACCTAGACCAAAAGGGGGATACCCCATGTTACAGACTGCTCTAAGTGGAGGGGTGCAGTGGAGCGCCCATTGGATAAGCCTTTCCGGCAGTGTGTGTGCTCATTACCCAAGAGGGCACAGCACTCTCTGCCATGCTCGCCCTCCTTGGTGAGGGTGCCTGTCAGCACCTATTGTGGGGAATACATAGTAGTAGTATACTGTATTATGCGGTCAGTATTGAATATTTTTAGGAATAGCATTAAATGTACAGGGGTATTAAAATATCATATGTGTATATGGTAAATTTAATCATTCTGCCATGTTTCAACAAAGTTGATTATCCAAAGAGTAATTACTGATAGTACTGTCTTAAAAATGACTAATATTCTGTAGGGTAATCTGCTGGGTGAAAGGCTTAAAAATCACAAAATATGCAGAGAAGTGGCATAGAAAAGAGGGAGCATAATATGCATTGAACCAAAAAAGAATAATTTGAAAATTACAAAATTCTTATGGTAGGTATACAATTAGAGTGGCATTTTTTTAAGATTTTATTTATTCACTATAGAGATAGATGGAGAGAGAGAGAAAGAGAGAGAGCGAGCATGAGCAGGGGGACAAGCAGAGGAAGAGGGACAAGCAGACTCCATGCTGAACACGGAGCCCCACTCAGGGCGCTAAGATCATGGACCCTAAGATCCCAGGACCCTAAGATCATGACCTGAGCTGAAACCAAGAGTTGGATGCTTAACTGGCTGCACCACCCAGGCGCCCCTAGAGTGGTATATTTTAATGTAAATGTGTTTATTCTAGGATGCATAAAATTCATGACCACCCTGTAGTATAAGCCGCTAAGAGGGAATTCTTTGATTCTGTCTTATTAGTTACAAAGCGCTTCTCAGTAGAAATGTTTTGAAGCATGGCCGGTTTCATACTCATTTTCTCTCCCAGTGCTGCACTAAGTTGACCTTAGCAAGGAGGGCAGGGAACTGAATGGTTTCCCATTAAGTTTTTTCAGTTCATTACACCAACTTTAAGTTAATTAACTGGTTTTATATCATCACATTTCTACTTTAAATTTACAAAAGAACAGCTTTACTTGGAATCCACATTCTAGGTAGTTTTCATAAGAGTGTATCACATTGTTAGATGGACTTGGAACAGATTCTGGAAACATGGAACCTGAGATTATCTTTCCTCCACTTGGCTGCTAGGATCTACAAGCTGTTGGGCATAGATGAGGTTTGCTTTCTGTGGGGGTCTTAGCAAAGAAAGCCCTCCTCTGATTTTCTCTGGTTTCCCAGAGAGCAGGGCTTTCTCTGCTGGGAGGAAAGACAGGAGAACTGCAGATCTTTTACTTTGAAATATATGGGCTTCTCAGTGGAAGTTTGATATGGGCCCCACCAAAATATGTCAGCTCTCCCTGGCCTCCAGTAGGCTGAGAGCAGCTAAGTGGCCTGTTTCCTGCTACCAGAGAAGGAGAGAATTCGGGAAGACCATATACAAAGAAGCTTCCTGCAAACTTCCTCCAAGGAATTCACAGCCTGCCTGCCTCACATTCCATCCTTGGCATTTCTGATGTCTCTTATTAACTGCAGCATTGTTCTTAGTGTCAAACAACTGGAAACAAAGTGAACATGGCTTGTTGGGGAATGGCTGCACGAATTACGGCACATTCACACCAAGGGAGAAGAGCAGCCACTTCAAAGAAAGGAAGATCTAGGTGTGTGTCCATGAATGCTGACCTCCACTCTCCTAGGCTGCACCCAGCCAGTCGCTGGGCAAGGTGGGGGTGCTTGAGTCTGTCTATTCCTGCCTGATGCGGGAGTCCTCGAACAGGAAACATTTCCTTAGGGACACCCCGTCAGTCGGGCTGAGGTTTTCTCAGGATTGAACTGCAATCTGAGGTCCATCTTTCGCTCCTCTCACAGGTGTGGGGAGGTCCATCCTCACTCCTCACACAAATCCCAAATCTTGGTCAAAAGGCCCTCTCTGCCAACACCTGCTTCTTTACCTTTATTCTTCACAGGCATTTCCCCCAGTGATTCTCCTGTGTTTAATTCAGGTTGCATCTGTTTCTTGGAAGACCTGAATTGATACAATTTGCTCTGATGCAATGGAGGGGGGGGGTCACATCTATGATATTTCTGCCAAAAAGTGCATGATCTGAGTCTCTTCATGAGGAAACACCAGACAAATCCAACTGAGGTACCTTGAAAAAACAAATGGCCTGTAGTCCCCCAAACTGTCAAGATTATGATAAAAAAAAAAAAAAGACTGAAAAACAGTTCCAGGTTAAAGGCATCTAAAGAGATGAGATAACTAAATGCATTTGTGATCCCATATTGAATTTGTTACAAAGGACATTATTAAGATGAGTGGAAAACTGATTCTTTGTATTAGATGGTGATAACCATCTGGATGGCACAAGAGGAAACGCACACTGGAGAATTCAGGGATAATGAGTGGGTCATCATGTCTGAAACTGGGTTCAGAAGATAAAGGTCTTTGCACTGTTCCTGCAACTTGCCTGTATATTTGAAATTCTCATCTTTCAAGAAGTAAATGTGGAATATGGAGAATGGACTCAGAGGAGCTAAGAAGGAAAGTCGAGGCAAATTAGAAGGCTACTGCAGATGTCCAGCTAACAATGAGTGGGCCAGTAGGTTTGGTAAGCAAAGAGAGATTCAGGGTACATTTAAGTGATAGAATTAACCAGACTCATTAATGAACTGGATATGAGGGGGTAAGAAAAAGGGTTATTAAAGATAAGTTTTTGTTTCTGGCTTTAGCAACTGAGTGGAGGCTAGCCACTCAATGTAGCAAGGAAGATGGAGGGGATAATAGGCTTGGGAAGAAATTCGAGAGTCCTCTTTCAGATATAATTGAGAGGCCTGATATTAGTAGAGAGTTGGTTATGTGGATCTAGACCTTAGAGTAGAAGTCTGGGATAGAGATGTAAATTTAGGAATTTATAGCATATAGGGCCATTGAGATGGATGGGATTGCCTGCCAGGAAAAAGTAGACATTAAAAGAAGTCCCTAAATAAAACCCTGATGACCTCCACCATTTATGGGTCAGTTAGAAGAGATACAACTAAGGAGACCAATTATGATGAAACAAATTTAAATAATTACTCATCTGTCCCAGACTTTTAAAATAGAATGTAGGTAGGATTCTGCTTGCTTATCCAAGAGGAAGGCATGCCACGCTGCTAGATTCGTGAGCACCTGCCTCAAAACATTTCTCATTGTAATTTTCCCTCAGGCTGCAATGAGCTGACCATTCCTGCTTCCAGCATCACCCTCTATTGTGATAGTGATTGAAAACAGGGTGAGCTCTAAATGTGGTTTTATATCTGCATTTGCATTAGGCTCACTCCTCATAAGAACTTTGGGAATTACTTTCTCTTCTGGGGCTCATTAGAAGCTTCCTAGAGTTAACAAACAGGTAACTAGTTGCCTTATTACATATGTAATAGGGGGATGACTACTCTCATTTTCAATTCACTATCACTGTTACCAACAAAGGGAATTGTAAATGAGAGTTTTCTTAAATACAATTAGCTTAAGCCTATTTATTCTTTCAGAAAACATTCTTATTTAAAAATGTTTAATTCTGGTCTGTGTCTGAAAGATATACAACATATGTGGACTGATTTTATATATTTTATACATTTGCTGTTACAAAAATTTGATAAAAATAGTCAACATTCTTTAGATAAGGTGGTAGTTCTTTTTGGGGTACCAGAGTTAACAGATGAGTAGGAAAGCAAAAACAAAATTAAGTAGGCAGGAAAACAATTCTTTAGGAGTGAAAAAGGGGAGGGGCAGTGATTGTGACATTTCAGTGAGGGGATTTCTAGGAAGATGTCACAAATATTCACAGGGACCAAGAAATCTGTTTCAGTGTACCATAAGATGTGTATTTTGTATGACCCCCTACTCAGGATTGTCTCAGGTCTTGAGAAAGCTGGCATTGAAAGACTGAGAGCATTTTACTTAATCTATCAGTTTAAGAGTAAGACTTCTGTCTCAGCTCTGTCATTCACTGGGGAAAAGCTTCACCAAATGGAGTTTGGCTCTGACTTTTCCCCAGGTTCCTATTCTTTGTCCTCATATTAATAAACAATTGAGCTGGAGTTCTTGGCTTCTAACTCTCCAAAATGTTAATAGTGAAATCAGTAGTAGTGTGTTGAGTTATTTGAGTGGCAATTGCCATTGTACAGAGCAAAAGGAGGCCAACTGAATATGTAGTATGTATTAGTATGTAATAGATACTAAGTATCTAATAGATACTAGTCTCTGAATAGTATCATCAGTCAGTACACAATTGCTTTTCTCCTTTTCCCCAGAGTTGACCAAGGACCCTGAATAGGGCTTAGCTGAAGTGTATACATGAAAATAACGTGTTTCATGGAGTCTTAGAGATGCCTATTAATGTGCACTATTCCCTTACTTCACCCTTACTCTCTCAGAGACATTTTTCTTGTTCTCTGTCTTTTTCATCACTGCCTTGCTGTCATGTAGAATAGTGCCCAGCACGTAGGAGATGCATTATAAATATTTGTTGACTTACTGAATAGTAAAATTAGCATGACCTTGTAGACATGGAATATGGCTTGCTTACGTTACTGGATTTCATAAATATTCCAAAAATATTGGCTTTAAATCATTGGTCAAGTTTTCACTTTTTTTATGTTCTATAAAAGCCAGAGAATATAATTAATATAATTATGCTACACCAGAGGATCTTTGTTTTTCTGGGCTACTGCAAACATGTTCCCTTTACTCAGTTTCTCCCATTGGTAGCATCTTACAGAGCCATCGGATAGAATCCCAACCAGAGTAGTCATCTTGATGCAGCCAAGATAGACTAGTCCTATCACAAGGGCCCCTCATTTTTCTCTTTTTTAGCAACACCTACTCTCTTGCCCCTACCCTGTACCCAGCCCTAGCAAGTGTTAATCTGGTCTCCATTACTACGACTTTTGTCATTGCTAAAATACTAATATAAATGGAATTATATATAGTATGTAATCTCTTGGAACTGGCTTTTTTCACTCAGCATAATTCTCTGGCGATTCATCCAGATCACCAATAATTGGAAAAGAATTCAGTCTTACTGGTAATTAAGGAAATGTAAATGAAGAACATGATGATACTACTATTTTGTTAAACCACCAAAGCTTAAAAAACACAAAAAAGAAAACATCCAATGTACGCAAAATTGGAGGAAAATGGATGCTTTCATAAAAACAATAGCTAATATGGATTGCCTATTACATGCTTTGCAAGGTTCTAAGCATTTTACGTATGTCAGTTTATCTGCCACTATCATCTTTATATTATAGATGAGCAAACCAAGCATTGAGGGGTTAAAGTAATTTGCCTAGTCACAGAATGAGTAAATAGCAGGGCTAAGACTCAAACATTTATTTCCTAGTTTGCTTTTTAATAACATATGCATTATTTGTAATATCACAATTCATTCGTCCATATTAAAATGATGCTCCCCTAAAATAGCAACCAAATATTCTGGCATCATAATTATTTCAATACTCCATCTCTTCTGTCCTACAGTGCCATATTGGTGTTATCGCTACTGAAAACTGTATGTAAGTTATTTCTGTATTATCTATAATTTAAAAATATCTTCCTTTTGATTGTTTCCAAAGCCCTGAAGTCATGACTATCAATATCTAATAAAATTTATAAAGTAAAATATATGAACATTTTAGTGTATTCCCTAAGTTCCATATCTGAGGCATCCTACAGTAAAACCAACTTTATAAAGCTTATTTTTTAAAAGGAGGTAATTTATTTTAGATCTATAGATTCAGATTTTTTTTTTTTAAGATTTTATTTATTTGAGATAGAGATGGTGAGAGAGAGCATGAGAGGGGAGAAGGTCAGAGGGAGAAGCAGACTCCCCACGGAGCCAGGAGCCTGATGCGGGACTCGATCCCAGGACTCCAGGATCATGACCTGAGCCGAAGGCAGTTGCTTAACCAACTGAGCCACCCAGGCGCCCCCAGATTTTTTTTAATGAGAAAATAAGTCAACTGTCCTGAAGGTATCCTCCCCCCCAAACAGTGTTTTAAAACTGCAGCATTTTTTGTGGAACCAGAATCCATATTAACTAGTTTCTAAGCAATCAAACGTATTACAATTATCTACGTGATTTCTGAGGATGGCAAATGGCACATAGATTATGTTAATGGATTAAATATCTGCCTACATTTGAAATAAAATAGCTATTAAATTTACTATTTTCCCTCTGATAACAGAAATTAGCGAAAAGCAAACATCTCTTCTTCATTGAACCTTTGCAATTACAGTTCATTGGCTTCATTCTAAAAGCATTCTTATTTTTTTTCCAGTTTTAAAACTTTTTGATATGTATATTAATCAGGGGGAAGAAAATTACATGAATGGCTTAACATTACTCAGTTAAAAATAAATTCTTGTTGTCTTTAAGTTGTGATTAAAATTATGGCAAAACATTTTGTCTCCAGGTAAAATGTTGCAGATATGAGCTGAATATTATTGTCGTCATTATCCATACAACTGGGCAGGTATATCGACAATGCAGCCCATGTGAACACATCAAAAAAAAAAAAAAAAAAGTCACTGAAATGTTTGTGCCTCAGAGCACATTTGAACAATTCCTATTTAACATGTCACATGATATAGCTCTTCAGAGTCACGTACTTATTACTGTTACTCAAAATAATGACAATAAATGTATCCTCGTATTTTGACCCTAGTGCCATTATAAATTAATGTTGAATATTTGTTCATCTTGGATTTTCTTTTTTGTGCTTCTTGGGATTTTGATTATCTCACAGTGGAATTATTACGTAATTTTGCAAAAAGATTCCTTTGTAGCAAATTCTTCATAGAGAAAATATAGAGAACTCAAAATAATTCTTAACAGATTTCAGATATGGATTATATGTTCTAATTTTACCTAGTGGGAAATAAACTACTAAGTAAATTTGCCCTTCATGCACAGAACATACGAGTTGACTAAATGAGATGCTAATTAGATGAATAAGAGAGACAGAAAGTCTGAGAATTAAACCCTATTTAAGTACTATATTGACAAGTATCTATTTAATTCATATATTATAGTCCTTTTCAAGATAAGTAAATTTACTTCTCGACTTCATTAAATTCACATTCAAATTTATACATTTTTCACATTATTATATTGCAAAGCCCAAATTATCTTAGATTCTTAAAAAGAAAATACTGTTATGGCCAAAAGAAATAATTAAAGTGATATTTATTTTTATGTAGTGAATAGATTCATTTCTGAAATAGGGTTCTGTGCTGTAAATCCTGTAAGTTAAATCCTGATTGCCCATTGAGCTCTAGTCTGTATCTGGAATTATTCTTTGGGAAAATGTATGCCACAATCTAGTTTAGCTCTGATAACTGCTATTAGGAACAGAGCAAGGACATTTCCATAGTAACAAAGTAGCCTTTTCTCTAGTGACCCACCCATCTCCTGGGAAGTTCCTGTACTTCATTCAGTGTGATCTGGTTTCCTCCTATTTGGATAGGTTTTGAGCTCCTACTGAGTGTCAGGCACCATTCTAATAAGCACTTTACAGGGATAATGGAAACCTGTGAGGTAGAATTTATTAGCCCCTTTATAGATGGGGAGCTCTCATGATGAGGAAGGGCTTGAGAACATGGTTTCATTCCAGAGCTGAGATTAGAACCAAGAATACACTGTATTGCCTTCTTACTTCTAGACTAGAGCTTCTAGTCATGGATGTGTTCTAAGTGTGCTCAGGCATGGATCCTCTCAGCCCGTGGGGTTACAGACGGGACCTGTAGCCCAACTCACCGGCCTGTTCCCATGGTTGTGAGCAGCTTCATTCACTTAGACCAGTGGATGGTCTCCACCAAGATGATTGTTCTCTATACCCGCCACGGTGTAAAAGTAGCTGACAAGCACATTGCCCTAGAATGAAGTACACATTTAGAGATAAATATATGAGCTGTGTTTCCTAACTTGTAACTGACTTTAAGATAAATGTTCAGATTCAGTTATCTTTTGACAAGAAATAACATGTATATCTTACATAATTCTACTTTATGTTCCTTCTTAATCAACTATTACAAATGAAAAAAGTTTGAGAACAAAGGCTAATCATTTCTCTCATTGAAATTTTGTTATAATTCATATTAATTGTTCTTCCCTGTACATTAGGCAACATTGACCCTGACTAGTTACCATGAAGTCTTAACATCATTAAAACTGCCTTTATTTAATTATTACTGGTAAATCATTTTTGACTGTTTATTTGGCCTACCTGCTTCCCAATTAATCAAATTGGCAAATATTTCACCTTGAATTTCAAGGTACCACAGAGCACATAAAAGTACATAAGGTTAATAAGGGAATGCTTTCTGAAGAAGGGATGTACACAGGTTTAAAACATATATATATATATATATATATGATGGAGAAACTAGGTATGCTTTTGCATAGCAGCTCTTGTGTAGCACTAAAGTGACTTTGGAGACTTCACAGCACTTCAGTACCAGAACAAAATAAAGACAAAATAGTTGAGCACCTTAGAAATAGCTCAGAATGAACCCAACTGGTAATCCCAACTGGCTTAAATCAAAGTATAGACACAAACACTTGCCCTCATATGTGTTCACTGTGTTTAAAGTGATTTGTTCACAATCCACTAATCATGGAAGCTCATCTGGAAGTGTGGTTTGTAGACCACAAACCAGATTTTACCTCAGTAGAAGTTTTCAGGTAAAAATAAACATGTTGTGGATAAGTCAAAGAGGGGAAAATGTAATTTTTTCTTGATTGCAATAAGCCAGAGAATGCTTGCCCACTTACAACATGTCCAGTCCTATTTAGTACCTTGGTGGAGTCCATCTTTGGAGCTTTGACCATTTGCATCTGGTCTGGATAATGGATTCCATGTGAAATACCAGGGAGGAGGAAGCAAAGGTGACTTTGAAGTTCTAAGCCTCACTAACTCAGTGGCAATGGGTCATTGCCAAGGAAAGTATCACCAGGCAGAAGGAGCCAGTTGGGTGTGTTTGGGGTGGAGAAGACGATGAATTCTTTGGAGCACATGTAGATCTGAAGGTACCAGGAGGAGAGTCAAGCGGCAATTTCATGAAAGCAATTTTAACTGTTTGCCTGGGATCATGTGGAAAGATTAGGATTAGAAGTTTTGAGTTGGGAGATATCTACTCATAACCTTAGGGGTGAAAGAGACCTTCTTTCCAAGAAAGAAAGGATAGAGATTAGCTAAAGAGCCTCATCACATTACTGGGATAACCAATTTCATAGGAGGAGAAAAGCTGGTGGCAAAAGCTGACAAAGGCCACACTGGCCGCCTTGATGTTCCTGAACCCTTTCAACCTCAGCCTGAATGCTCTTTCTTCCCACAGAGGTAGCTTTCTTTGTGCTCCCAGAGTACTCTGTTTCTGATGCTGCATTCAACCACAGACCGACAGTTACCTGTTCAGGTTCCTGTCTCACCTGCAACCCAGTAAATATTCACTGAATGAATGAACCGGATATGTAGAACAGAAAGAGACTGTGCTCAGGCCACATTTCAGCACTCGAGATCTCGGCGTTCTCATAAATTGGTCAGATGGCATGTTATTTCAAGGAAAATATAACTGAATACCCATTGTGTGTCAGCCATTCCCAGAACAAAGGCCAAACATTTTAAAACAACATCAGCAGGACTCTCCATTTCTTGGCTCTGGTTTTCTAGGTACTCATCTTCAGGCAGGCTTTTCCTAAGTAGCAGCAAAGTCAACATTCACTCCTCTGAAATGACTCGGTCCCTCCTGAGGTCACTTGCCCACCCCCGTGCATCTAGAGCAAGTGGAGCCCCTGATGGACCACCCGACAGTTTTGAGAGTAGGGTCTGAGATGTGGGCAGAAACAATACAAAGTAACAGAAGCCCATGCTAGAAACCATAGGAAGGCCATCAAGTGAAACAACGGTAGGGGGCAGAAGGGAAAGGGAGTAAATTCATTCCCGCCACCCCCCCCAGCTTACTGTCAAAATTACAGTCTGTCAGGAAAAGGACCCTGAGCCCCAGGATTGCCTTTGCCCTGTGTTTGAGGTTCTATAGATGAAGGAGAGTTAAAAAAAAAAGTACTAGCTGACCATAAAGCCGCTTGTTGGCATTAGAACACTGAGTCTTAGTGTTTGTTTTTATTTAAATCTTGCCTTTGATTTGATGTGAAAATATAAATATGAAAATCTTACATAAACTTTAAAAAGGCCTCTCAAGTTCTAAATACATTTTATATACAAATAGTACTATATTTATAATGACACAGATATAGCATGGGCTTCGTAAATAGACCCAGGTTCCAACCCTGCCCTACCATTTGCTCTCCGTGTGACGCTGAAACAGACGACTTAAACTTTTGTATCTCATTCTCTTTGGTACTTACCTTAGAGAATGCACATGAAAAACATTGAGCACTTGCCCAGCACAACAGTCAAAAATAGTAGGTGTTATGGGCATTATTGTTGTGGCTTAAGGATTTTTTTTTTATTGTAGTAAAACATGCATAACATGAAATGTGCCACTTTAACCCCTTTCTAAGCATGCAGTTAAGTGGCAGTAAATACAGTCACTCTGTTGGGCAACTGTGATCACCCTCCATCTTGAAAACCTTTTTAATCTTCCCAAACCGAAACTGGACCCATTAAACAGTAACTTCCCACTTCTCTCTCTCCTCCAGACTTTGATCACCACTGCCCTACTTCCTCTCTAAGTTTGCCTATCCTATGTACATCATGTAAGTGCAATCATACAACATCTGTCCTTTTGTGTCTGGCTTATTAAAAAAAATTAATAGTGAAAGCTTAATCCACACTACTTAGTCATTGATTCCTGGGGTTCCTGTACTACACAGGTCACATTCAAAAGGCCTAAATTCCACCAGCCTCCTGCTAGTATTTACTAATTGCAGGCACCATCTCAGTAAGAGAAACCCAATCTCTACAATGCATCGTAATGGCCCGTCTATCGCCACGAGCATCACGGAAGCAGAGTTTGTTTCAGAAATCTGGAACTATTTCCGACAGGGTGCTCAAATGCTTCGGTGCCTTAATTGTAGCTGAGCTGAAAAGTTTTCAGCCTGCGTATTGCAGCTTCCTCCTGATCAGCCTCCGGCTCCTCTCCCGAAGCGACTGTGAATTTGCAGTCGGTAAGCAAAGTCCATGGTAATGAGACATAAATATTCATTACTAAAAAGTGAGGGTCTAAATCAAGAGATAAGATTAATTATTCAGAAAAAGCTCTATTTTAAAAGTTTCTCTCACAGATGTGTAGCAATTATGCAACCTGTTTCTTTTTTATCATGCATATGAGTTCATGGAGAGTTTCCCTGCCTGGCAAGTCTGCGTTCCTTTCCGTACAATGATGCCAATTCCTAATTCCTGGACAAAAAATAGGAACTGCTAAGCCTGTAACCATCAAGTACCAAGCAGGTTGTTTCTGTAGCGACCAGTTACACACATGAAATCTCTTAGGGTTACACTCTTTGTAACCCTAAGACTTGTCCATGCAAATGTGGTTTTATCAGTCAAGTGGAACTTCCTAAAACAGTTCTCTGGGAGCAGACTGTTTCTCCTTAGCTCAGTGACTTCACACCTGGTCTTTCGGATGCCTGTGACCCAGATTACTACGACCATTACTACAAACAACAAATGCCACCTCGGAATGCAATTTCTGCCCAATGATCTTGGGCAAGGAATTATCTCTGGACATTGGCTGTTTCCTCAGTAAAATAAGTAACTAAAGATAGCCCGGAAGCCCCTAGAGTCAAGTGGCCAGTAATCAGGAATGCAGTAAATATTGGATTTAGGAAAGCTGCATGCACGTTTGTGTCGTACTTTTCCAGCACTCTTTCTCCTTGAGACTGTTTCTCATTTCTCTGCCAACAACCATCTCACAGCTTCTCGTTCCTGTATTTGGGAACTGAAATTTCCACCCCATTTGCCCTTCCGCTAGCAAGGCCTGTCGAACCTCAGGCTCTCTGCCTAGCATAAGCTAAGACTGCAGGCTGGAAATCACCACCCTTGTGATTTAATTACCTTTATCTCATCTGTAGCCTTGGCCCTCAGGACTCCCCAACTGCCGCTTTGCAGGGCAAATTTGACAGCTTCCTATCTCTAGCTTTTAATCTAAATAAAACGCCAATGACTCAGACAGACATTTGAAAGGACTCTGTGATAATCAAGAGAGGAAAATTCTGCAAGAACAATAGCAAACAACAAACAAAAAACAAACAAACAAAACCGATGTTTACATTTTATGTTAACTCTGGGCTCTGTTAGAAACGGCGATGCTGTGTTTGGCAAATATTTCTGTTTCTTTGAACAATTATGCTGGTATTTATTGGGTGCTTACTACAGC
The DNA here is from genome assembly GCA_028533885.1 of Nasua narica. Lineage (NCBI taxonomy): Eukaryota > Metazoa > Chordata > Mammalia > Carnivora > Procyonidae > Nasua > Nasua narica. Next base: position 128,386,753 of record CM052798.1, on the reverse strand, counting down.
CTAGGCACTAAGCTACACACCTCACATATTTTATTTAATCCACCCAGTAATCCTAGAAGGTAGGTGCCACGCATACCCATTTTATAGATATAAAAACACAAAGGCTTGGAAAGGTTAAGTAACTTGCCTAACTTCACAGTGAGTGGCAGCTGGATCAAACCAGGTCAACCTGAGAATCATTGGTCCGGCCACCATGCTAGAATATTCAGTGATATGTTCAAATGCAAGTCCTCACTCCAGAAAAGGTAACATGGAGTTACTCCTTTATTTATTTATTTTTTAAAATATTTTATTTATTTATGTGACAGAGGAGAGCAATCACAAGTAGGCAGAGAGGCAGCCAGAGAGAGAGACAGAGAGAGAGAGAGAAGCAGGCTCCTTGCTGAGCAGAGAGCCCAACGAGGGGCTCTATCCCAGGACCCTGAGATCATGACCTGAGCCAAAGGCAGAGGCTTTAAACCACTAAGCCACCCAGGCGCCCCTGAGTTACTCCTTTAAATTGGGAAGCCTCTGGAAGGCTTAAATGATGGATTACTGCATCTAAATAATTTACTCCACTTTCCCCCCCACCCCCCGCCCCTTATCATCTTTGTTTTTCTTCTACTGAGGTCCTCAGGTTTATTTATTTATTTATTTTTTAACTAAAAGCCATCTGTTCTCTGTTCCTTGCAGTAGGAAACATAAGGCTTCAAGAGGGTCATACAACTCTACGTGTTTTAAATTCCTTGTCAACATAACATGATGAATTCATCCAAGAGTACATTTTAACCTCAGGGACTCTAGTGGATGAAATTTTTCTTTTTTAATCAAAATAGTAAGAACATTTGAATACTTTTCTGTGAAGGTGTCCCTGTAAACTAAGAATTAGGAATGCTCTCTATCCAAGTAGGAAATAAATAGTCCCACTTGTAGAATTTATTGCCTATGTAAAAAAAATATCAGGAATCACTTAGGAGATTTTATGTGGGTGAGTTATATAACAGGTGTCTCCAGAGTGGGTCCAGAAGATAGTCCATCCCTTGGAAAGGTTCTATTTCTTCTATCAGGATTTCTACTTTTATTCTCTCTTTTTTGTTTATTATTTTTAGTTTCTATTTTTGTATATACTTTATAATGTATACATTTTATAATATATAACATATAATTTATATGAAATCATATATTATGTACATTATAATATATATTATATATTCACATATATCCATATATTTTTATTATACGTATATATGTGTGTGTGTGTATATATATGTATATACAAAATACATGCTCAAAATGTTTTATTAATGAGGGGTGCCTGGATGGCATCATTAAGTCATTAAGCATCTGCCTTCGGCTCAGATCATGATCCAGGGTCCTGGGATCGAGCCCAGCATCGAGCTTCCTGCTCAGCAGGAAGCCTGCTTCTCCCTCTCCCAGTCCCCCTGCTTGTGTTCCCTCTCTTGCTGTCTCTCTCTCTGTCAAATAAATAAAATCTTTAAACATAATGTTTTATCAATTAAATAAGTTATCAAAAACAGTCTGGAGAGCATGTTTTAAAAAAAACTTTTGAAATTAAAAAATATTAGGAATTCTCATGAATTTAAGAGTTAAACTTCCAGCATTTCTAAAATATAATAAGCATTTACTTTTTGTAATCCAAAGAACCAGAACATTTTTAAAAGATCCATTATTTTCATAAGAAAGAACTAAATATTAATAAATATACTAGGTGATGAAGTTAAAAGGCCACTTGTAGGATATTCTGGGTTCATCTACATTAAAGTATAATGAGGATTAAAAGCCATAATGACATCCTTGGGGCCCTGCAAAATTCTTAATTATTCTCTAGTCTAAATTGTCTCAATTCCTCTAGTCTAAAAGTAAAATTATACAGAGTGCTAGTCATTGGGAAATGATTATTTTTCAAGTCATTTGCTTATACATTCATTGGCCCCCTCTGTCCCTAATGTGACTCAAAAGATCTAGCATCCTGATGGTACCCTATACTACTTCATTGCTCTTCACTAGCCTCCTCCAAGTCTGTGCTGCATTCACTTTTGTAACAATTGTCTTGCCTTTGGGCATTTGCAGAATCCATTCCCTATTTATTTATTTATTTATTTATTAACATATAATGTATTATTTGTTTCAGGGGTACAGGTCTGTGAATCATCAGTCTTACACAATTCACAGCGCTCACCATAGCACATACCCTCCCCAATGTTCACAACCCAGCCACCCTATCCCTCTCCCCCCCACCTCAGCAACCCTCAGTTTGTTTCGTGAGATTAAGATTCTCTTATGGTTTGTCTCCCTCTCTATGAAAGAAACACCCTTCCCTGCTCTTTGCCTGGCAAACCTCTTCTACCCTTTCAGTCTCAGCTAAAATATTCGTAGCCTCTTCTTTATGTTCCGTGGTATCCTGTACTCTCCTTGCCTTTAACATTGATTGCACTGCGTGTTTCATATCTATCTTCCAACCCTAAATTTGTGAGATTCTCCTCACATTTCTGGCAGATTGGATAATTTGGTATTATTTCCCTGGACCCATTGTCTAGGTGGAGAAAAAATGGGGCACGACGGAAGCCTTGCAGGATGCAGAAGTTTGTCCTGCCCTTAAGTGGCCCTGCACACACTCCCTCATCAGCCAGTTTGTACTTTGTGGGTGCTTTAGTAGGTCGTTGGTCTCGTCACTTAATCATTTCCCACTCTTTTTTTTTCTTTTCTCCTTCTTGTCCTTTCTTCTTTCTTTAGCTTGCTAGACTGACAGATTGATGCTGATGTTTCTCCCTCTCGTCCTTTCTTCTTTCTTTAGTTTGTTAGACTGACAGATTGATCTGCTGATATTTCTATTCATATACTTACAGTCTATGAGAAATTAACCACGATCTTCTAGGTAGTGTCAGCAAAAACTTATGTGCTGATTCAGATAGTGGTCAGCTGGGAAATGCTGCTACACAGGGCAGGAGGATGCATTAGGAGCATAGGGAAGGATCAGACTGATTTTAGATGAGATTGGATTTAGTGTGCCATTGGACCCTTGATCCACAATCAGTCTTTTAATGCAAAATTTCCCTAATATGGGAAGAAAAGTTATGTGTTTCTTTCTCAGTTCCTAATCTTTTTTTAATCAAGAAATGCATTTTCTTTATCATTATATCCACTTGAATCTAGGACAAGGATGTTAGAAATTATGCTGTCAGCAAAACTGTATTTGGTTATGAAGGCAAAAACATTACTGAATTATTTGATATTCTGTTTTATTTATGTCCTAATTCTAATATGACCTTTACACTGTTTAATTGTAATAGACAGTGTATTATAACCATTCCTCAGCTGTTTTTCTGGATCATGGGTTCAGATTTATGTTATATGCCCGTTAGTTGATTTGAAAAGTATTTTACTTACGTTTTCATTGTGTTGAATATTTCTTTTGTGTATCTGAATTGCAGATTTGCTCAACTGCCCCCCCCAAGGCTAACTTAAGCAAAATAGACAGATGGTTCTCAAACAGGCGCCATTCTCAAGGTTGATTTCTACAGCAATTTTTTGTTGCCTCTAGTGATATTGTTTACTTTAATATCTTCTCAAGATTGTGCCTTACAAAGAATAGCAAATTAATTTGGCAGTTTCTTAGTGTACAAAGCTTTCTTTTAGATCTTTAAAAATGGGGAAAATAATTTTATGTGGCTAGAAGTTAAAGTGTGAAATTATTTCAGGATATTATTTGCCTTTTCATGGTTGAATGCATGATGAAGTAGGCATCCTAAGGCTCACATTATTATAGTTATCACAGTAATTATCAATCATATATTACAACTAAAAGTACAAATGATTGATGAGGAGACCATGTATATGTACAAATATGATCTGTTACTAATCATAAACTAAGAACAGCCTGAACTGGATTTATATATTGGGTTTATCTTTTCAAAAATATAGTGACTTCATTATCTGGTTTGTGTGGGGAGTGAGGTCACAGAGTCATTTTAAAAAAATAATTGAACTCATTCCTTTTAAAAATATTATACTGTTAAATATCTTTTTTTCTTAATGCAAGATGTAGAGAATCTAGAAAATTCAGATAAAAAGAGCATAATCACCTGTAATACTACTACCCAGAGACAACTATTGTTAATATTTTAATATTAATCCCTTTTGTCATTTTTTATTTTAATCTAAAACTTTGTATGTATAAACATAAGTGAAAATAATAGTGTAAAAATGGAATATATAGAGCACCTATTTGTGAAGAATGATAGAAAAAGGCAGGCAGTCTCCTTAGTTCATGGTTGTTGTTATTGTTTTTGTTTTTTGATAGAACACATCCTGATTTTAGTCATCTTATTAAAAAGTATATATCTCAATTCAATACCTCTTAGCTATTTTTTAATAGAGAAAAAATTATTTATGTCCACTAAACTTAATACAACATTTCGAACAGAATGATTCTTGAGAAAACCTCCAATAATAGTCCAGGCATAACTGGTAGGTTATGAATCAAATGTACACTTTTTGGGGAGCTCACAGGTGTTATCAAAGGTCTTCCACTTCCCTGAGGTTGGTGCTTGAAGATGCCCTATTCATCCATACAAAGCAAAGTTGATTCATAACTCTATTAATTGATGATCAGGAAGCAATGTTTTAAGCAATTTAGATTTTTATATGATAGTTTGCTACATATGTAAGCATTCTACTGTGGTTTATATCTGGTTTGGGAAATTGGAGGTTGGGGGTTGACATGACAATATAATTTATGCACTAGGATGATGAAAATGTTTAGCATTTTACTACATATTTTCAGTACTGTGCTATTAATGTTAATAATATATTACAGGTGTTAACATTAATTATGCAGGCACGTGAGATGCCTACAGATGGCATTGTGAGTGCATAAATAATTTCAATTTCTGGAGGCATATACAAGAAATTATTATCATTGTTTGTTTCATGGCTGGGAACAAGAGAGCCCATTTTGAACCATGTGAATATGTTAGCTATCAAAAATGGAATTATAAAAACGCGATCAAATCTAATGTGAAAAATGTGCTTGTATGTCTTTAAACATGGCTAGCTTTATCTATTTACAGGAAAAGCAAGCATGATTTTATCTCGGTGATTCAAGGTCTCCTTCAGTATTAATTGTGTAATAATTTACTCAGAGGCTACTGAGGTATAAGGAGCTGTTTACCTCTATGGTGGATTCAGACTGGTGGTTCTGGAGTTCCAGTCAGGAATCCAGTGGTCCCTTTAAGGAGCCATTGGGCAGGAGATGGCCTGCTATTTATTGGGTGTCTCCTTAGGGAGGACCTTGTGGGGAGGAGAGACAGAGAGAAAGACAAAGACAGACAGAGAAAGAGAAATAGAGAAGAAGGAGAAGGAGGAGGAAAGAGGGGAGAGAGAGGGAGAAAGAAAACAAAATGGCTCCCAGAGCTTCCATATTTCTGCTTCTTTGTTGCTGGCTGTTTCTGATTCATAATCCATTGCTATCAACTAGCTCTCCTCATCAGCTCCAGGCATTTCTTAATGACCTCTGATGTTGTTTGAGCTGCCAAATGAAATCCTGTCTCCAGAAGCAAAGATTGAACTTCTTTCCCGTTCGATGACTTTTGGAAGTGCCCTAGGTAACCCTAGTCCTGGCTTTGTCCACCTCCAGCTCAGTGGAGGGGCGGGATCTTACTTTGCTACGGAAGGGTGGAAACTCTCAGAGTCCCTCTCCATCTGTAGATTTTGTTGCAGGCATGTGTTCTAATTGCTCTGACTTATTTCAGAGATGTCCAAAGCCAGGCTTCTATTCTCATGCGGGAAAAGAGTAATGAATAAGAAGACTCCTGGTTGCCTTTCATCCTATTCACTCTACCACTGCCAACCATTCATCCTCCAAACTTTTCCACCGATGCCTATTTGAACTTTTTCCTTTTGCTTTAAAATATCCTCTTGAGCTTTGGTAAGCAGCCACCCACCTCTTGCCACATGCCATTTGTACTGGCCTATTCCGGAAATCTAGTCCTAACTGAAATAAACTGAGGGCCTCGGTAGATTGGTTTGACCTAGTTTCATACTGGAAGTTTAGCTACCTGATCTACAGACCTGTCACAGCCATGAGAAGTCCTGATGACTGCTTAGTTTTAGCAAGGCTTGGCGTCCCTTCTTCTTGAGGACTCATGACAGTCTTCCAGATAATTCATTGCCAAGCCACCAACAGCTCTTTGAATGACAGCTATTGCGAGTCCTCCAACAGCCAGCCTGACACTGCCCTGGAAGCTTTACCTGACTTTCTTAGCATCACTACCCCTTAAGCAATTCTCCACTTGAGAATTCTAAAGCGAGACACTCACAGGCCGCCAAAGCAGCATGTCCCAGATTCTTCGTTGACAGCAGCTGGAACATCTGTTTTTACTGAGAAGAGGTTCCACCCCTATCATCATGTCAAGGAAGTACCAGGCTCCCGTGTTACAAGTGCAATGACACACACCTCTCATCACCACAGAGGCACTCTGATGCAAGCTGAATTCCTAGGAATCATCCTTGCCAGGTCTGCTGAATTATCTTCCCCAACAGAGTTCCTTTTGTCTGTTTCTGCCTGACATCAGTTTGCACATCTCTTCACTTCTCAACTGGGCTTTATTCATTTCTTCCTTCCTTCCTTCCTTCCTTCCTTCCTTCCTTCCTTCCTTCCTCTTTCTTTCTTTCTTTCTTTCTTTCTTTCTTTCTTTCTTTCTTTCTTTCTTTCTTTTTTCTTTCTTTCTTTCTTTCTTTCTTTCTTTCTTTCTTTCTTCTTTCTTTCTTTCTTTCTTTCTTTCTTTTCTTTCTTTTCTTTCTTTTCTTTCTTTTCTTTCTTTTCTTTCTTTTCTTTTCTTTCTCCATGTTAGAGAAGTTCAACTTTATTAACCATCATATGGGCTTTTTAGTCTTTAACACTATGCAAAGCTCCACGCTTGCAGACCATAATCCTTGCTCTTAAGGGATTTACATCTTGAAGGACATAAAAAAGACATCTGCCTAAATCATCACTAGGCAAATCAGTTGATAGTGTGCTGTATTAGTAATCCTAGCAAACCATGACAGTCATTCACAGGAATAAGTCTCTGACTAGAGTAGAGGAAAGCTTCCTGGAGGAGGTGGCATTCTGAGCTAAGTGTTAAAGGCTGGCTAGGGTTTTGAACTGCAACTAGAAGGTGGAGTTGGCATTCCAGGTGGAAGAAATAGTCAAGCAAATGCAAGAAGGTCTGAAATTACATTGTTTAGGAAACAACCAGCAGTTCAGTTTTGACTGAAAAAGGGAGGACATGAAAAACAGTACACGTAAGTCAAGTCTGAAAAGACATTTTGGGGTCAAATTGTGGCATGCTCTGATTTTTCTAAAGTAAGGTATTTAATAAAATTAATTATGGTAATTAATTGAAGTAAAATTAGCTTTAAAAATAATAAAATTATAATTAAAGTACTAATTGAAGTAATAAAGGGGATATGTCAGGATTAGAGCTTTAGAGATCAATGTGATAGTGGAATGCAGAATTGATTGGTCAGGAAAGATAGAAATATAGTAAAAAGGTTACAGAAATGACAGTAAATCTCTGTTGCAGTGTTATAGGTGGGGAGGTAAAATGAGTGAGTGTAATAAATAAGTTCTATGAAGAATACGATGAAAAAATATTTTAACGTAGGGCAATCAGCTAGATGGTAATAAACTTGACAGTGACTTAGAAAGAAAAGAAATGGTGTCTTACTCCTTTTTTGTATCCTGTGCAGCTTCTATCATTTTGCTTTGCACATAGAAGGATTTGGTGAATGTGGAACCAATAGACTCTAAATGATAGGCCAAGAGCTGTACCTTGTAAAAAGTGCACGGGACTTTAACCCTGCACCTGTGAATATCTGATTTCACTATTTAGGATGTTTCCGGGTTAGCTAGCTAGACTCAACTTTGTTGTAGCTAATGGAAAATGCTGGATTTATAACTCCTGGAAATTGATCTGAACTGCAATGCTCTTGATATGTTATCATTGTGAGTCTTCTGTACTTCATTCCACACTTACGGAATATACCATCTTGTATTCTTTATTTTTATTTACAAAAGTAATGCTTACCTGTAACAAATTCATAGACTCCAAGGGCATTTGGAATAAGGAAACAAATTCCAACGGCCATGGAAAGCTGGCAGGTAACATCACGAGTCAAGTTTGACACTGAGAGAGGGCACATACCTGCTAAAAGGGACAGCAATCCTCAGCCTTAGCTGGTGGCTGCCAAGCAGGAATACAAGGCCTGGGGTTTTAAATCTTTCCTTAAAAAAAAAAAAAAGAGAGAGAGAGAGAGAGAGATCAGGAAATCCAGATTTTCTCAGGAATTCTTTTGATTTTTAAAACAATTTGATTTTGTTTGATTTTAAAACAATTTGATTTTCAATCTCTCTCAGTCTTTGTGTGTGTGTGTGTGTACACAAAATATATCTGCTGGTTAAATCTAGGGCGATAGGTCACTAGTTTGTAATCTCTGATATGAAGTTAAAAAAATGCAAATCTTTCTGCCCTCTAAGGTCATTTCCTAAAGATGTGCTTGGCTAACGATATGATCTATGTCTCCAGAAACATGTTACATCTATTCTGGCAATTGTTTTTTGAAGTTAACAATAGTTTGCGTGCATAGCATATGCTAGCACATGTAAGCGTTCTTCTCCTGCATCTCTTCCTTCGTCATCTTCTTCTTCAGGTGCAGAGTTTTTCATTGTTAAGATTACATCATCGAATTACCTATTCATCTCCTCTGAAGATAAATATATATCATTTTCCCCTTTTCCCATTGCAATTGCCAATAAATGGATATTCTCACAGATGTATCTTTGTTCTCTTGTGCCAACATAAATTTTATGATGTGATGTTGCTGGGCAAGTAAAAGGCATGGCATTTGAAGTTTTTAATAGATAATTTCAAATAGTATTCCAAAAAGGTATATTATGTTAGTGCTAGATTTCTCATCTTTTTTTTAAGATTTTATTTACTTATATGACAGAGAGAGGGAGAGATTGAGCACAAGCAGGGGGAGTAGCAGGCAGAGGGAGAGAGAGAAGCAGACTCCCCACTGAGCAGCAAGCCCAATGTGGGGCTCAATCCCAGGACCCTGGGATCATGACCCAAGCCAAAGGCAGATGCCTAACTGACTGAGCCACCTAGGCACCGCTAGATCTCTCATCTTTTTAAAATACTGGATATAATCGTAAATATTTTTCTCAGATTAAAAATATATTTATTTTTTGTTTTTGTTTTTTATTTTTCTTGGGGGGTGGTGAGGTTGAGCATCTTTCCCTATGTTAGTTGGCCGCTGTATTTATCAATAAATTGTCTGCTCATGGTTTTTGGTCTTTTGCCTACTAGGTTGTTTTGTTATTGATTTGTAGGAGCTTAATATTTTCTGCCATACTGTTTGCTTTTGGCTGTAGTTCATGTAGTTTACCTGTGTGCTATCTTTTTACTACATGAAAATTTTAATTTTTTAGGTGTTCAGATCTGCAAATCACCAAACATTTCCTATGTGGCTTCTGAGTTCTGGGTCCCACTTGGAGAAACCATTTTCTCTTCCAGATTATAAAAGTACTCATCTATATTTTTTCTGGTACAGTTTTATATAGAGAGCTATATAGATATTTAATCCATATGAACTTTATTTTTCTAAATGATTGGAGTAGGGATCGATTTGTTTTTTCCTCAGGCAGTCCCTTGTCCAAATAAATGCCATTTGGACACTTCAGACACTTCAAAACTTTTAGTTTTCAAGTGTTGTCTTTGCTATGTATGATAATCAGGATTGCAGGCGAGACCTTTTCTTATAACTCATTTCATTACATGCGTACAGTTGTCATATAGGAAGGTTATTATTATTTATACTATCTGTTTCATTTAACGATTATTTCTAAGCAGATGATTTCAGTTCCCTGTTGAGGAGGAAGTGAGCATCAGGCTGAGCTGCTACAGAAGGTTCCTGAGGTTTAGGCAGCCTCGTGTATCTCTCTGAAAGTTTGCCCTGAGAAGGCTGTGGTTTTGTGTGACCTAGTAATGCTTCACAAAAGGGAAATGAGGTGGGTTCCCAATACTCTGGAACTCTCAGGACTAGGTAGTGTTGATAACTTACATTTTAAAGCAAATTAACTACTAATTGAAAATAAATTAGGATGTTGGTATGCATTCTCCAAGGGCCAGCAGCGCTCAATTTAAAGTTGTGAAGAAACGGTTATGAATGATTGTATTAGGAGGCATTGGTTTGAAATGTTTGTGATGATTCAGCATTTCGTTGAGGTGGAGTTTCTAAAAATTAATTGACCACATATGTTTTATATGTGGCAATGGGATTACATTGAAGGGTGAAAAACATGGAGTCCTTGTATACCTGAACTGTAACAAATATTTCCTGTAGCAGTTGTAACTATTACAATTCTACAGAGCTCTATGGTTTACATTGTTCTTTTATGTATTAGAGGTCATTTAATCCTCATAAAAGCCTGTGAGATGGAAAACGAGGTTCTGGTGTTATCTTTACTTTCCCAATGAAGAAAGTGAGATTTAATGAGGTTAAACGAGCTGTCCAAATTCGTACCTCTCCTAAGTGATAACGTCAGGGTTTAGATGCAGGGCCCCTGGGGCTTCTGCCAAAGTGCCCTGCAGTCCACGCTGCTGCCTCCCAAAGGACCCAGCGTATTGTAAAATGAGATGAAATACCCTGACCCTCTTATCTTGGATCCTTGGTTTCACGGTTGCGCGCCACTGTCTGCCATTAACGTGGCTCGTGGACGCGAACGTGCTCCACGTCGGAATACGGCCTTTCTGCCGTGGCCAGTGGAAGATTTCATTAAATTCCTCCAACGTATTTGGTTTATTTTTTATATCCATTGACATTATGCTAAACCATTTTGTGTCCTATATTATAATCAATTGCAACATAATTCCAAAAGAGAAAGTTTAGTTATTCCTTCATTCAATGAACTCTCTACCCTGCCATTGGTATGATTATTTGATGTTCATAAAAATTTGACATTTTTGTGAGTATTAGAATCTAGAATATTTTAAAAAGCATTTATGAACTTTTCATAATCATTTTTTAAAAAAAAATGAGGCTGTGGATCTCTGAATATTATATTTCCTGTCCCAAATACCCTCTTTTCTGGTGAAGAGAGGTGAGGATAAAAGAGGGTAGATAATAATGGATTAAATGTATCTAAAATAGTCGTACTTTTTTTTTTCCTCCCAAAAATCTCTAATGGAGGTACTACTAATGGCTGGGGAACATACTTAAAAAAAAATTAGGTCAATCTTTTCTTCCAAATTCTTAAAATTAAAATCTTCTGAGTAGGACAGTACTGTTTTTTCCTGTATGCATTTATTTATTTAGTTAATTATATATCGAACTTTTCCAAAAATATCCGGGATCTTGGTATGATCCTTATTTCTAAAGCACTCATTTCCTCCTTCTTTTCCTCTCTTATCCTATCCTGCTCTTGTCTTATCACTTCTTTCCCCAAATTCTTCACCAGATCCATAGAGCTAACTCATTCCTTCTAAGCCATCTCTACCCAGCCAAAGTGCTGGATAATAGGTATGTGAAAAAAAGTATTAATCTTTCAAGTTAAGGAATAGCATAGATGATGAAAGAAGACCTCATAAGGATTACCTTTAGAGTTCTGTTTTGTGCTGGCTGCTATCAAGCTTCAGTAATCCGAACTGTGAATAAAGAGAGCAGATGACCTAAAAATTAGTAATCAAGGTGTACTAAAAAAAATACCCTTTCTATGAAAATCTCAGAAAGTTCTACTTAAATAAGGAAAAGTCAAAATACCATACACTATGTTCATCTCCTTTTTTTAGATTACATGCCAGGGTTCGACACAACCAGCTGTCGATCCAAATTATGGATGAAAAACCTCTGTCTAGACCAGCCACTATAGTAAAGACAAGGAATGAATGTCACATTGAAATGTTTTCTTCTAAATAAAGGAACCCCATGCATCGAGTCTCCTAACCAAAGCCATCTTTGTTTCAAGCTTATATCCGGACTTCTTATAAAGTGGGGGTGCGTTTTCAGGGCATTACATCTCTAGCACCTCAAGGAAGATATCGTCTTAATGTACTAACCTTCCTATGTGGGAATATATGATACATCCACAAGTTTTCTTATGCAATATTGTGACATCTGTGTAATTTTTTCTTATTTCTGAGTTGTTTACTATTTACTTGGTTAAAGAGCAAGATATTACCATAATGAGTCAGAATGTTGTATTCCCTTGTCACCAAGAGAGAATCCTCTAAAGATTTTGGTTTCTTAGCATTACTTTTTGCCTGGTAATTAATGTTAGGAAGAATGCTGTGGGGTGCTTGAGGACGAGTGATGTTAGAAATGTACCATAACCGGCTTTAGTTAAACATTACTTTTGATAATAAACACATACCCCGTTTATTTCTCCACCAATAAAACATGGCAAGCAGGGTCTAATATCAATTAGCATTGAATTACAAGATTGTCTTTACTTTAGAAAAGAAGAGGTTGCTCGAAATAATTATTCCTAAAATATGTTGGCACTTACTATGTAGCAGGAACCAATACTAGAAATCTAATGGGATAGAAAGTAGTTATTTGCACTCATATTTCAGCTATGAAGCCTATAGTTGTGCAAGGTCACAAAACTAGTAAACAATGGGGACAGGATTCAGTTCAGGTCTATTTTAATCTAGAACTTGATGTTTAGCCAGGCATATAGCTACAGAGGAGCAGAGGGAATATTTGGCTTCCTCTGAACACATCTTTCAAAAGATGCATCTTTTTAACAAGAAAATTAGCAGCAGTGTGAAAATAATGTTCGAGCCTGGCAACAACCCTTTGTGTAATTACCACCCTGTTGTGCTTCTCAGGACCCTGACTACTTCATCTTGAAGACTTTCTGTTTGCTAGTCTATCTACTTATTATCTAGTGATTTGTTTATTACATTGACATTGATTATTTATTACCCAGTTACCTGTTTTTCTCGTTTTAGAAATGTCACGGAAGTCAGACATTACTTTTTTTTTTAATCTTCTCGCATTCAGAGAAGGAATATGTGGTCTTTCTAGAATGCTTAGAAGCACTAGCTATCTTTCTTCTCCCCCCAATAATCATCCTCTTCATACGAAGATAATGTCAGGAGGTCATAGCATGGGGTTACTTTTCCTACTAGTGGTGGTGACTGTATTAGATGTAGTCCTACTCTTACCCTAGTGACAGATATTTTTAGGTCACCTGGTAAGATTCTAACCTGGTAGGTTAGAGATCCCGGCAAATGATCTTGAGGTTTTGAGTTACAGCTATAATGGAAAGAGTATGGATGTAGCCACACAATCATCACTATTGGAAAAAGACTGCAGAGTGTTCCTCATACTTAGAATCTCATTCATTAGGTTATCAATAACAAGGATTTTCTGCAAACAAGTAGATGATCCAGAGCTTGGTTAGGAAATACATACAAGTCAGGACTTGACAAAAGCTTCAATAAGACATTGAACAAAGCTACAGTCCAATTCAGTGAAAGGCCTTAGGTCTGAATTTGTGTTGGGGCAGCTCATTTGTAACTAAAAGATTTATCCCATATCATCTTGGTCTATTATGGGTTGAGTTGTGTCCCCCACAAATTCATATGTTGAAATTTTAATCTCTAATAACCTTAGAATGTGACCTTATTTGGAGATAGAGTTACTGCAAAAGTAATTTGTTAAGATGAGGTCTTATTGTAGTAAGGTGGGCTCTTAACCCTATATGATGGATGTTTCTATAAAAGGGGGAACCTGGGCACAGAGATATGCACACAGGGAGACCACCATGTGAACATAAAGGTAGAGGTGGAGGTAATGCATCCATAAACCAAGAAACACCAGATTGCCAGCAAATCACCAGAAGCTAGGAGAGAAGCCTGGAGCGGATTATCCCTCAGCCTTCAGAAGTGATCAATCCTGCTGAGACCTTGATCTCAGACTTTTAACAATAAATTTCTGTTGTTTGAATAACCTAGTTTATGATAATTTATTATGGCAGCTCTAGAAACCTAATACATGGTCTTTCGCTGGAAGATCTTCATTGATTTAGGACTAAATACATTTCTTTCTGTCTTCAGATTGATCTGAAAAATGTTCTGTTTATATAAATAATCCTTTATAGTTTATAAAGCTTTTATTAAGGATGCCAAAATGCTATGATAAAGACCATTATAAGAAATTCCCATGTGAGTTTAGTTGTGAGAAAAGTTTTGTCTTAGTATCTAATATTTATGCTTTCCTTCTTAAAAGTGCTTAAGGTGCTTCTCTTTTTACTCCAGTGCCCAGCAACCAAAGGCATCACCCAAAATCTACAACCCAAGCGTATAGTCCAGAAGCTGAACTTGTGTACCTCAAAACGTCTACTCTATTTGTTTCTTTTAGATGTTTTCTCTTGTATCCCTATTTGCCTCTTCTTGATTTAATAAATAAGTAGTTTAAAGCCTTTGAGAAGTGAAAGAAAAAGCCATTTCAATGTTTAAACAAACAATAGTACATGCATGCCCTCTAGAAATTAGTCATGATTTGTGATTATTCCAGAGAAATCAGAATCATTAGCTGGAGAACGTTGAATGCTGGACAGTTATTAATTCAGGAGGAAAAAATGGAGGAGGAAATCATGCCTTTGGGATCCAGGAACACTCTCGGGCAAGCACTAGTAAAAGGTGTGAAAGACCTAAGATTTTTCCTGTATGGTGTTTGGTCAGTTCACCAATAGTATTCCTATATATGATTGGCTCATGGTATCTATGCAAGGTTCATCTTTTTTTGTGTTAATGTTGAAATGAGTTGAGAGGGTGTGAGCTTGATATCTCTAGGAGGAGACAAGAAGCAAGCAGTCCCAGAGGGGTAATGTTGGCCAAAGCCTGAGCCGGGGAGCTCAGTGGTGATTGTGGTAGCGGTGCCGCCCGTAGGCAAGCAACCTCAGGTCAAAATCACATGAGTCAATGAGTCCATACTGAGTATCAGTGAGGTCTTCAGTCTGGTGATACCAACTGTAGCTCTCACCCTTGCACCAAAGCCCATTAAGCCAGAGGCAAAAGAATTCGAGAAATACAGAGCTTTGGTACTCATGCCATGGCACATTTGTGCCAGGAGGATAGCATGGGATTCAAGAATGATGTGAACCTTAGCAGCTCTCCCGGTGACGACTGGACCAAACATAGCAGTGCCCAGAGCACATCGGCCAGTACATCCCAGCATCTGTCAGTGGAAGGGGAGGTCTCTCGCCACTGCCTACAGCTTCACGTCCTTAACGCTGCGTCAGCGTCTTTCTCAGACACCCTCTCCCTCAGTTATCACTGTGCCTGCATTTAAGGCTATATGAACAGCCATGAGTTCCAGGCACTCAGATCATCTATAATCTCATGTAACCCTCATAATAACCCCATAAAATGCATTTTATTTAGCCTTGCTTTAAAGGTAAGGAAACTGAGGCTCAGAAAAGTTAATTGCTTTGTCTAAGGTGAGTGGCAGAGCTGGAATTCAAACTTAGGCCTGTTAGAATTTAAAGTATTCCCATCCAGGGGCACCTGGGTGGCTCAGTTTGGTTAAGTGTCTGCCTTTGCCTGGGGTCATGATCCTGGGGATCTGGGGCTCTGGTGCCCTGGGATAGAGCCCTCATATCCTGTTTCCTCTTTAGCGGGGATCCTGATTTTCCCTCTCCCTATGCCACTCCCCTTGCTTGTGCTCTCTTGAGTGCTCTCTCTCTGTCAAATAAATAGATAAAATCTTAAATAAATAAATAAATAAATAAATAAATAAATAAATAAATAAAGTATTCCCATCTAGATCCTCCAAGGAAGAATCACTGCTATTCATAACGCTAACTCAATCATTGTCATTACCCAGTTTGGAAAGGTCCAGATTCAATATTGCCTAATACATTTTTATTCTTCAGAAATAAAAGCTATTTATAGTTCCAAAACACTTCCTGCCCCCCACCCCCAGCCGTCCTTGTCATTTCGTTAATGTTGCTTATTCTGTCTCTCCATACTGCTGTTGACTGTAGGTTTGATCTAGGTACAAGGGCTTTTAGAAAGGCCAGATAATTATGTCTACTTGGAATCAGCAATAAGTGTGTCTCCTGATTTCTACACAGCATCTCAGGATGATTAGTTTTGCTCCACTGTGACGTAGTTGTCTTATCCTTCTGCAAAACTGGGGATCTGGAGTCACAGCTATTTCGGTCTGAATTTGTTTTAGGCAGGAACTTCAGCAACTCTAGGCTCACACAAAGGACAATGACAAGATGGGTCCTAGCTTCCCAGGTGTATGGATCTAGCCGCCACACTGTTCCTGCTTTCTTTTACTTTACGTTATAACATTTAAGTCAACTGTGTTGACACTCATGCTAGCAGCTTGATTAATGGCCAATTGTGTCCATGTCCTAATCTGTGAATGTCACCTTGTATTGGCAAAAGGGATTTTGTAGTTGTGATTAAGTTAAATTTTTGAGATGGAGAGCTTATCCTGGATTATCTGGTTGGGCCCAAAATATGATCACAAATGTCTTTACAAGAGGAGATTTGAGGGCAGAAGAAAGGTGATGTGACAGAACAGAGAGATTTGAAGATACTATGCTGTTGGCTTTGAAGGTGGAGGAAGGGACCATGAGCCAAGGAATGCAGGGAATGCAGCTCTAGAAGCTGGAGAAGGCGAGGCGAGGGATTTTCCCTAAGAACCTCCGGGAGGGGTGCAGCCTTACCAACACCTAAACATCAGCCAAATACCAGATTTTTGACCCCCAGAATTGTAAGAAAATGAATGTGTGTTAAGTGCCAAGTTGTTGATAGCAGCCATAAGAAACGAATGCACTCATATTTTGATTTTTAAATAGAAATGGCAGCACGTATTTGAAACGTTACCATCTTTTTTTTATCAAGAACTTTTTAGAAAACAATAACTCCTTTAGAATATTCCATTCAGTTTTGCTAATAAGAGGCTGGCAGCCCAGGAATGGAACTTAAAAAAAATATGTGATGCCCCTTTCCAGGAAATGTGTTAATGCGGGTCACAAACTGTACTATTAAAAATACTCTTTGCTCATTTGGCACCAGATAGCTTGGTTTTGTTTGGCTATGTTTACAAGAAATAGTAGGGAGGACTCCAGAGTATCCTTGACTCTATCCCCGCACTGATCTTTTAGCAATGAGGGTCCGGCTGCAAGATGCAAATTTATTCCTTTTGCACATTTCATGTTTTTTTCTTCAGTATACCATCCTGTACTAGCTGCTTATTTCTGGCATCCGTGTGGAATTATAGGTCTGGAAAAAGGTCACGTTGCCCTATGCAAAGGTGAAACAGATGAAAGGTTATTGGAGAATGCCAGATCAATATGGAGGCTCACCATAGTCATTTTTGTGTTTTCCATGTAAAACAGAACATTACTGCTCTTTCCCCAGCGCCTTCTCTATAGTTTATATTCAAAAGCCCTTATTTCAGTTAGACTTCACAAAAGATCTTTGGATTCAGCTACTTTCCTTTTCAAATTCCACCATCAAGAGAGTGCAGCTAATGATAGTGGATTGGCGTGGTGAATATTTGAGAGAGGTTCTTAGGCTCATGACCCACTTCTGCTGCTGCTCAGATTACTGAATGCTGCTTGGATCTCTGCCAAAGCACCTTGAAGCCACTTTCCACTGAGCTGTGGTGATTTCAGGGCCCTGTGGCACTGGCTCATCTCAGTAAGGCTTATAACTTACCAAAGAATATACTCAGAAAAAAGAAATGTAAAGATGATTTCTGGCTTTATTGAAAATGGCTTCGAACAAGATGCCACTTTGTTCTCTGTGGTAAGGGTCCCTGGTTTAAAAAACACTGTCCAGGCAGCCTTCCAGTTTGGCCCAGGTGCTGCTTCTTGCAATTCAGAAATTAAGGATTGAGAAATCCTTAAAAGCTTTTTCCTCAGTAAAGACTCACGGAAGAGTCGCTGTTATCTGAATAGGATATCTAACAGTTATTTAACAGGAACAATTGAGTCAGATGGAATTTTGGTCATATTTAGAAATAAGGGTGCTGTTTTATAGTTCTTATACACTTGGATGCTGTTTTTATTTTGCAAATTGAAAAACAATCACTGACTATAGACAGGAAGTTGCGGGCCCTGGGTGGCCAGTGAATCCTTTTCATAATTCATCATATACACTTCAAATCTCACTGGAAATCTAAGAAACACTACCCAATAAGAGGAAAATAAGAGGCTTAGACAGTGGGCAGTGTCTGGAAAAACTTAGGTGACTGGGGCACATGCTTGTGGTTTAGGGAAAAGTATAACTCAGAGAAGAGACTGAAAAAACAAAGGAAAGGGGATGGAAGCACAAGGTCAGAAGAGGCACGAGGGCTCAAGAGAGGTTAAACTTGTGACCGAGGAGGGGCACTCATGGACTTAGAAGAGAAAAGGGAGGGGGGAGAATAAGTGTTGGTTTGTTAAACTCAGGGGTGGATGTTGAGGGATGTCACAATGACTTCAGTGAGTAAGGTACAAGTGAGACCAGAGTTTGAAGGACAGAAACGCTTATAATAATATTTGTGAATAGTGTGATAGAAAGTCAACTAAATGAGTGAAAAAAACCGTCGAGTAGGATGAGGGCTGGGGTAGAGTTGCATGTCACGAGTCTAGAACAGAAGAATCAGCGAGGTTGTGCTTCCTGAATTCAGGTATCTGTACCCTTGGCTCCATCAGCCGTGTGCCTGGGGGGCCCAAAGTGCAGGAACACGGCACGTCTTCCTCTAGTGTCAATTTTCCTCGAAACATTTGGAATGAAATTTTAATTGCCTCGTGGACTATTTTAAAAATAATTTTAATATAGATAGAATGAAAATCAGGGTCCCTAGTTTTAAGGTAAATGAGAAATTTCAAATCAATCAAATGCTTCTGGGTAAGAGGTTCTTGATTGCAACCCTCATCACGCCCAGGACCCTGCAGGTGCTATTCCTTTTCTCCCACCGTTAGAGCAATGTCTGTGGATAGGCTTGAGACATGAGGGTGCTGATCTCCCTGACAGTGTAGACAACATGAACAGGGGCAAAGAAAGGATAGGGTAGGTTTCTCCCGGGGATTGTCAAGGCCTGTGGGCTGACAAGGTGAGGGATTCCAGGGTGTTTGGGCGAGGTGCTACAGGTGGCTTTTCGCTCTGGAAGATAAAGCGATTCTCAGGACCCTCTGGCCTAGGTGTTCTATTATCCCTGTTGTAGAGATTTAGACACTGAACCTCAGAGCCGTAAACGATTTGCCTAATAAGACACACAGTTGATCAGGAACAAGGTGAGCTTGGACAGGCTCTGATGGTTTATGAGACCCAGAGACCCTGGAGGCACTGCAGGCCTTGACGAAGGCAAAGGTGAGGCCGGCAGGGGGCAGGCGACAGAAAGATGGTAAAGGGAGGCGCTGTGATTTATTGGTAAATCACAATCGATACCAAGTCATGGCTGAGAATAACAAGATTCTGTAAGCACCATTCCCCAAAGTCAAATTGGGCCCTAGACCTCCATCCAGCTGTTCACGGTGGTCTATCCTCTGCCTTGCCATTCTTCTCTCCCAGTGACAGAAGTCACGACGAGGCTGAGCCTCTCGTCCTTGTTGGCACATGGACCACAAATTCTACAGATTCAAGGAAGTGGAGGAATCCACTTTGAAATCGTTCTAAGGCGCTCAGTTTTCCCCCACACTATCTATTTGGAGAAGAAAACAGACTCTAGTAAATTGTATCGTACTGCTTCTCCTTAATAACATATAGTGTGCCGAAAATCTGGAGGCTGATGAGAACTTCTGTTCCTCCCAGTTACACATCATTGAGTTCAGACTTCTTTGCTACTTTAGAAGACTTTTTCCATGTCAACGTTAAGAGCAAACTTTTCAGTCTCTCAGGGATTTACAATTATTATTGTTGTTCATTAATACCTATTTCTTTCTTTTTTTTTAAGATTTTATTTATTTATTAGAGAGACAGAGAAAGTGAGGGAGAGCATGAGAGGAGAGAAGGTTAGAGGAAGAAGCAGACTCCCCGTGGAGCTGGGAGCCCGATGTGGGACTCGATCCCGGAACTCAAGGATCATGACCTGAGCTGAAGGCAGTTGCTCAACCAACTGAGCCACCCACGAGCCCATGAATACCTATTTCTTGAGGTCAAACTACATTTTCAACATTGGACCTTTTTTTTTTTTTGAAAGGCACCAAGAGACTTATTTTCAACCCAGGAATCATCTTTAGCCGGTACCTGATTTACCTATGATCATTCCTGAACCCGTTTGTCTTCTGATAGATGAGAATTCTAAATTGTTAAGGGTAAATGCAGGAGGAGCTTGCAGTAAGCATGGTTGGTAGAGTTTGGAACCTGGTGTTTTGAGAGAAGCGTGATCCAGGTGAGTGTGGGAGTCCGGCAGAAGATTTGGGGCACAAAGTACAAGGTGAAATCATTGTGTACAGCAGAGCTGGGAGGCCACAAGAAAACTCATAAATTAGGGAGGTCAAAGATCTAATGGGCAGGGTAAAGGGAGAAGCGAATGTTAGTTGGTAGACTTGTCTTTCATGAGGTCAGTAAATTTCTTCACTAAGAACAAAGTGCTTTGTGTGGGAACAAATATTTCTAGATTCTTTTGACATATTCTGTCCAAACAGCAGAGGCTGATTAGAGTAATGATAGTGATTTTCAGATAGGCAAGTTAATTGTTAACCTAACACAGAATGGACTCACCTAATCAATGTACATCTGAGTTGACTGAGAGAAACTTACCCTATACAAATCGGTTTCCAAATCAAAAGAATTTTTGATATCATATCATTTTGTTAAATGCACATGGATTAGCTTTTAATGGACAACCCTGAAAGCATAAATAAGGCTAAGACGCATGAACAATCCATGACTATATTTTGAATGTCAAGTCGGTAAAAATCTGAACATTATTTCGGCATTCAAAAGCAATAAAGTAGAAATGTCATGAAAAACATAAATGTTGAGTTGATAAAGTACCATCTGACAGACATTTCAGGGGAATGATAGCACTATGATTTCAACAACAAAAGCAATAATAAAACCTACAGGGTCCTCCTGTCTTTTCCATTAGACATCTATTTGACAAGTCTGAGAGTGTCTTAACAGGGAATTTGGAGGTTTAATCAGAATAACTTTCTCCTTCATGGATTCTAAGGAATGAGACAGGTACAAGTGTGTGCCATTAAGGTAATTATTGAGATTAAATGTCCTTCATAAAGGTATGCAACATTTCAGCATGTGAACTGGGCCAACTCTGAAAAATCTACTTATGCTATTTTTTAATCATTAAATGGAAAGAAGGGGGATGGGGAGAGAGGCAGGGTGAAAATAGCACGAAGAAGGAAATGCTGAGAATGTAGTAGAATATCAAAAGGTTTCCTAATACCTGGGCAAATGTAAGTATGTTTGGGAGAGGCAATTTAGAAATCCTGAGTATAACATGGCCTGGAAATTAGAAATCAGAATTCGCTTTTAAGGCTTTTAATACAGACATAAGTGGGATTTAATATTTGAACTTGTGTTCATACTTTTTACTAAGCAAAATCAAGAACATCATGATTTTATTAAAAGAGAAAAACACGGAGAATGATCTTCACTCGTTGTGGGAGCCTTGCGTGAGTAATTACTTTCCTTATTCCCAGACTGTTTAAACAGGGGCTGTGTCACAGATGGTTTTATGCAAGGTGAATTCACACAGCCCTGCCTTTCTCTGTTCCTTTTGGAGAGTACCACATGGTAGACTATTTAGGGAAAGCAACATTTGATTGAAAGGCAAAGGTAACCCAAAGTCAGGGGTAAGGGAAGTGTCCCTGAGCCCTTGCAGAGCCCCCCCGCCCCCCCATGACCTCCTGCAGCCTGGTGAAAACCACAAGCACCAAGAATCCTGGCCACAGGGTGCCTCTTAAATCAATATCTCTTTGGCTCCTGCCCCACTTTAAAAGCAAAAAGCAATGCATCCCTTGTCCTCACTGAGGAACTGACCTTTAATGTAACAATTTACTCTAAATTTAGACTTCTGCCAACTTTACACTGGAGACCAGAGATTGTGTTATAATAGCAACTATTTAACTTGTGTTAATCTCTGGCCATTCAAAAAGAGAGGTCACCTCCCTGGAGCAATTTGCCATCTGAAACTGAAAAGGAAAATTTAAATTGGAAGGGCATTTCAACGTTTCTACTAAAAAATATTTTTAAATGAATAACATTTACTTATGATGATGATGATAATGAGGAGGAGGAGGAGAAGGAAAAAAAGGAGGTGCTGACCCTGCCCTCTTGCTGTGAGTTGGATGCTATAGAAGGTACTTTCAGGGGTCATGATTTTTAATCTTAAAATTAACCTCACGAGGTTTGTCCTGCTGTCTTAACTCATAGATGGGGAACCTGAGATTTCGGATTACATCCTTGCTCAAAGTCATACAACAAGGGTCAGGCTCAGGCCCATGTGCACTCAACTGTAGATTTCACTGTTCCTGCTTTTCATTCTTTGGGAGCGAACAGAAAAGGGAAGCGAGGGTATTTTTGTGATAAATATAGAAAAAATATCTAGAAACAGGAAAAAAGTCAAGAGATGAGAGAAGAAAAACAGACTGAGGAAAAAATAGAGTTCACAGAGGAACATGTGGAGGGGTCTCTTGCCAGAAGGGGAAACTGAGGCGATAAGGCTTTGGACAGTGTGTGTATATTCTGGGGTGCTGCTGGAATAACAGGGAGGTCGGGGTTCAGATCCTAGTCCCTCTCTTACTGGTGTCTGCCAGAGTTTGTTTCCTCCTGGGCAGGGAGAGGGGTCTCATGGAGGAGCCGAGCGAGGCTCGGGTGGCCATTAGGGGCCACAAACACCACCTTTGTAGCAAGTTCTTTAACCTTCCTCACTAGTGCAGTTTTCTCATTCATAAGATGGGCATAAAATCAGTGCTTAGCTCACAAGGCCACATGTAAAATGCCCAGAACACACATGGTGTGTGTTCAATAAATATTCACATTATTATATGAGAAACTGGAACCTCATTAACACTGATCATCACTTAGAAGGATTAGATACTAAGTATAGAGTATAAAGACTCAACCAACTATTGTCATTTCTATACTGACATTTAAATCATTTCTTTTCTTTCTCTGTCTCCCTCCCCCTCCTCCCTCCCACCCTCCCTCCCTTCCCTTCCTTTTCTTTTCTTTTCTGTCTCTTTCTCTCTCTCTTTTTAAGATTCTATTTATTTAACAGAGAGAGCACAAGCAGGGGGAGTGGCAGGCAGAGGGAGAAGCAGACTCCCCACTGAGCAGGGAGCCCAACAGGGGACTTGATCCCAGGGCCCTGGGATCATGACTAGAGCCCAAGGCAGATGCTAAACTTACTGTGCCAGCCAGTGCCCTTTCCTTTCCTTTTCTTTTCTTTAACTTTTGTTTTTCTTTTCTTTCTTTCTTTCTTTTCCTTTTCTTTTGTTTTCTTTTCCTTACTTTTCCTCTTCTCTCCTCTTCCTCCTTTATTTCTCTTTTTTCCCTCTCCTCTCTTCTCTTCTTTCTTGGTTCTTAGAGCTTTCTATTTCCAACCCTAAATCAATGTTTGCAGCCTTTCTGAGTTGAATACTTTTAAAATCTGGCTTTACCAGTATTAATTCTAATCTCTGGACATGATTCTTCCCAAGGCCCTTGCCCTCGGCAAACCAGTTTGACAATTTAGTTTCAAAAATTCAGATCAACACAAGCAGCTTGTTCCTATCATAGAACAAATATTGAGGGAAACAGATGGAAATATCTGAATTTACCCACATCTCACACTTTCATTTACATTTTATGTACATTATGTCATCGAAGAGGGCAACTGAGAGAACGAGCTCCAACCAAAAGCAGGGAGGGAAGAAGAGTCAGAGAGCTGTGAAATGGATACACAAGCCAGGATAGGAGTAAATGGACACGGAAGGATATCAAAAAAGCTATCTTTTGTAAGTCTTACAAATGTGCATATTGGCCTGTGATGGCTTGGTTACAGCTGGGCGAGAGCAAACGGCAATAATCTCTTGAGATACTTCCAAATGCCCAATGTTTGACTTGTAAGAACCAAGTGTGGAGATTTTTCACTGAGTCATTGTTTCTCGAACAGCACAGGTGAGAATACAAAGATTGTCCTAGAGGGCTGTTCTGCTTCTTGGTCGGTCATTGACAATGGGCTATTCTAGTGGCTTGGCACTGAAGGCAGTTTATTACTATATTTGAGGAAGGTGTGGGGAGTGAAATAGTATCAAGTACAATTTAGAATAACCATTCTGGTTCTTCAGTCTTTTACAGACACTTTATTTACTAGGTCTAACAAAATGTGGCATCCTCGCATGAAATTTGTATTATAAAAATAAAAATCTGCTGTGTGCATCTAGACTAAGTTAGGCAGAGGAAGAGGGTGGAGGACTAGAGTAATGAGCAGGTCTCTTTCCCTTTAAACCCATGAGCTACCCCTAGAATTTTCCAGACTCAGCTAAAATATCAAACTCATCTTTTTAGTTAAAGGTCAGTGCTATGGTTAGAACAGAAAAACTAGAACTGTTTTATCTTTTATCTGACAAGACATTTCTTTTTATTAAAATGGAAAATGTTTAGCCTATTAAGATATCACTCTTAGAATCTAATGACTGAAGAAGTACCTGTCAAAAAATTTAAATCAATACACAATGTTTGTGTAGGAACAACACTGGGTTTCCAGGGGCCTACCTCAGCTGGGAGTTTTTATTTTAGGATTAAGTGAATTAGTAGATCCCTGAGGAGAATTCCCTATGTTCCGAATGCTTTTTAAAATTACCTCATTCCTTTTTTCTCCTTAGCAGTAGGACTTGATATTTTCAATTTTGGAAGAACCAAAAGATTAAATAAACTGTGTAGGGTTTTTATTGTTGTTGTTGTTGTTGTTGTTGTTGTTGTTAAAAAAAAAAAACTTACTTCATTCTAAGTGTTCACTGGATTTCTGATACTTCTCTGGATACACACACAGATAATCCAGGTAAGATAACCCTGTAGTACTGATCATAACCACAGGATGGCAGGATGCTAACACTTTTGACTCTATTTCAGTAAACCTTGCTTTATCTTTGGAAGTTCTCACAATCTTTTTTGGATGGGGTGGAAGAGTGTTTAAAAGACTGGTGTTTTCTCCCTCTTTCTCTCTCCCTCTCTCTCTCTTTTTCTCTCTCTGTGTATAATTTTTCTTTATTTTATATATTTGTGTGTGATAAGTGTGTGTGATGTCAATCAAATATTTCATCTGCAAGAGTCAACGTAAACAATAATTTTATTTTTCGTAAAACATTTATGCTTTTCTGGACCAAACAGACCCTCATTCTAAAACTCTAACTACTGGCTTATTGTAAATCATTAGTGTGTCAGTTAATTAGTGGAGGATATAACTCCATTTCTCAGGTAAGCTAGAAGAAACAAACTTATTTCTGGATCCTCAATTTTAGTGTTTCCCTAAGGAAGAGAGTCAGAATTTGCGCTACTTTCATTTCCAAGAGGTGTACAGAAAAAATATGACTGATTCTATGCCCCTGAATGATTGAGAATCACCCTTTGGATTTCAGAAATAAGTATCTCAACTGGGCTTTTCAAAGTTCAGGATGAAAAAGCTTAGATAAACTTAAATAGGACATTAGAATATCCTGGGTAAGACTAGCATTAAGTTGGATCAGTTTTTGGAAACATCTCTTTCATACTGAGTTAAGAGTTTTTGTATTTTTCTGGGTTTTTATACTTAGCACAATTAAATACTTTTGTAATCCTAATTATAATTAAGTACTTGAAAAAAGAAGGCTTAGCTTAGGAAAAAAAAATGGATTGAAATATTAGAGTGTAAGGATCTAAGTTCCCTGGACATGGTAACATTATAAGACTTTCTTTCTGTCATTGAATTTTTTTAAAGTGAACTTTGAAGTTTTATTTTGAATTTGATTGCTTCTGTTTAGTGGTCTTTCTTTACATAAATAAATGTTAGCTTTTAGCTATTTAAATAATTTGCTTTCTCTCTGAAAGACATATTATCTAACTAACATGAATCTAATGTTATTTATTTGTAGACTTTTAAGTCAGGGAAATTAAAGTGTATTGTTACATTTATAACTCTTCCCAACAATACTGTCTAAAGCTATCAAACAGAGACAAAAGAAAAAAAAAGAATCAGTTTATTAAATTCATGTGAATGAATGAAATCTTGAATTAGTTAACAGGTGTATATTTTTATACTTACTGTACATTTATATTTATGTAATTAGAGTAAATATATGATTTGATAGTGTCATATATGTTTTATAATATATGTATTGAGTGTGGGAAATTTTTCATTTATAGTGAATCTGGAGTTTTCTGGTTATGTCTTTTTTGTTTGTTATGTCTTTTCATACAACAAGGATAACATATATTTTACTCATTTATTCATTTTAAAAAGGAAGTGTTTAAAGGGGAAAATTGACTTCTGGAATGTTTATGTAGCATTTTAAAGACATTATTCTTTAAAAATGAAATGCTCTTCCTTTTATAATAACTAATAACACATTTTGAACTATGGAGTGAGTTTCATTCTCTTACCCTTACCACATGACTGGCGTTATGTGTGATTTGCAATGATTTGAGAATATGCTTGTTATATTTCTTTCTCTTTAGTTTTGAGTATTTTCTGTGTCTATCCTAGGATAGAGAACTACTTCATCAAAGTGGGGAAGAGTGAATATTTCTACCTGTTATTCACCCTCAGATACCCTACAACTGTTTCGTCAGTCACTCCATACTATGTGATAATAGTTTTCCTGTGTGGTCTGTCTGTCTCCCTTACTTAATTGTAAGCTCCATGAGGCCAAGACACCATCTGTTTTGTTCGCCATTACGTCCTCAGTGCCTAGAACAGTACCTGGAACGTAATGAATGTCTTGCAGCTATTGGCTCACAAACAGTATTGCATGAGACTGATGTAACACAGTCAGGACCCAGAGATCTAGGCAGTCCTCCCTGTTCTTTCACTATTTCACTGACTCCATTAAAAAATCTCTCCCAAGGTACATCCCTCCATTAGAAGAATAAGATGGGTTGTTGGTCTTTTCATTGGGCAAGAAAGTCCGGGAAATGAAAATCACTTGCTCAGTCCAACTCAGTGCCCATGGTTTGATAATAGCTTGAGGTGATCAGCCTGCCCTAGGACACTTTTCCTTGGAGGAGGCACAAGGGATATGAGAAAAGTGGAAGGAGAAATAAGGAGAAGGTATATGCTTCTGCTTTCACCTTGTCTATTCTATGTCCCTTTTCAATGGACTCTCTGGACACTGCCCCTGGGAACACCTGACTGTGGGCTCACCCTTGAGCTCTCTCTGTTTCACACCCCACATTCAATCCATCAGCTCGTTCTGTGGGCACCTCCATTGCTACAATCCTGGTTGAAGCCACCGCTGTCTCTCACTTAAAGTACTGTAATGACAGTACTTTCTCGATTGATCCTCCTGATTCTGTCATTGGTCTTTTCACTCTGTTCTCAACACACTGGTCAGAGTGATACTTTAAAACCAAAAGTAGATCATGTCAGTTCTGAGCTCAAAAACTTTCACTGGCTTCCCATTTTACATGAAAAGTCCAAATTGTTACCTCTGCCTATAAGATCTGACCCTCTGTATTTCTTTGTCCTCTTCCTCTCAGACAATTCACTTCAGCCACACATACCTTCCCGCCATTCCTGAATCCACAAGACTCACTATTGTCTTGGGGTCTTTGCACTACCTAGGCCTTCAGCCAGGAATAATTTTCTCCCAAGATATCCTCATTCCCTTACCTCCTCTAAGTCCTGGCCCAAATATTTCACTCTAGTGAGAGCTTTTCTGAGCACTGCACTTAAAATCACCACCCTCTGCCCCTCTTGCCCCCAACAGTCCCTATCTTCTTCTCATGCTTAATTTCTCCCTAAAGCATGTAATACCATCTGATGGCTTGTTTATTTGTTCACTATCTGCCCTGGAATCTTTTTTTTTTTTTTAAGATTTTATTTATTTATTTGACAGAGAGAGAGAGAGATCACAAGTAGGCAGAGAGGCAGGCAGAAAGAGAGGGGGAAGCAGGCTCCCTGCTGAGCAGAGAGCCCGATGTGGGGCTCGATCCCAGGACCCTGAGATCATGACCTGAGCCGAAGGCAGAGGCTTTAACCCACTGAGCCACCCAGGAGCCCCTGCCCTGGAATCTTAACACATGAATCCACTCACCAGCCAAGTACTACAGGTGCTTGCCAAGGTCCCTGGGGTAAGAGATTTTGTTTGCCCGCGTCACTGTCATATCACCACTATCTATTAGAGTACATGGCACATGTAGGTACTAAGTAAACATTGTTGAATAAACTACTCACTGAAGGACAAATTCAAATCCTCTGGTAAAGCTTCATGTATCACTGACTCTGCAGCAGCCTTGGTAGAAAGACTTGAATTTCCACTGTGGTCAATGTTTTGAAGGTCAAAAGAAAGATGCTTGCTACGTGAACTTTACTCTCCCTTTGGTTCTAGAAGTGCATCCCTTGTCCTCCTAAAAAGCGGTGTGGGGTGGGGTGCCACAGGTCATGAAGGTGGGGCATTAACAGGGACCTGGGAATTTGTACCAGGATTTCAGAAGGGAGATTGGGGAGTCATGTGCTTTATGCCAAATGAAAAGTAACAATATAAGACAGAATAAGTGTAATACTTTGGGAACCAGAGGAGATAGAGCATTTCTAGCTGGTATGGGAACATTAACTCAGGGTGAATGGGACAATTTTGTTAGCGGAGAACAGGAAAAGAGAGTTCTCATGAATGTGTGTGCTAGGAGTGAATGGTGTGAGTCACAGGTCGAGTCAGAAAAGTGCACGGAATTTGAGGGGTAGAGAGCAAACATCTGTTGTCAAGTAACCCTGCAAGCATGGTGTGGGGAAAAGGTTCCAGTCCTAGTTTTGCTAAGTGTTCCAAATAGCATTAGAAGTTGTGTTGAACCCTCAGAATTCTCATTTGGGAATCAGGAGAGGCAAGTGTGAATTCTAGTCCTGAAGGAGACACAGAAGACACCAGGATCAGATCCTGGAGAGTTTCTGACTCTTGCAAATGTTCAGGTTCATGTTCTTCTCCAAATTAGCTTGACTTGGAATCTCAAGAAAGGAACTCACTTGCTCACAAAAGACTATAGATGAAAGTGATTCAGACAGGAAATCTAAGCGAGAAAGGTAAATAGGTAATCAAGGAATTGACTAGGCCTACACTGACAATGCTGTCCTTCGCTGACAAGGTCACATAGGGCCGGTGATTAACCGAGAGCCCATGATGTCAGATGCCTGTGATTGGAAGATTTACCTCCAGGAGGAACACACTTATGTTTCTTGTTAAGATAGGAAGCATTTCAGCTAGTTCAGGCCCAGGGAAATCAAAAGGGTATTCCAGAGGAAGGAAAAGGTGGCAACATCACCAACTGACCCTTCTAAACACTACCCATAGTCACCTGTAGTTCATCACGAGAAAACAGCTGCATTCGTTCGAATTTGATTAAGGAGGATGGCATAGAGAGCAAAGGAAAGTTCTGAACATCTAGGTGTGTGTGAGATGTGCAGAAGAGGGTAAAACTCCCAGTGACCAAGAAGGCAAAGACAAACTTAGGCACAGCTTCATGATTCCACCACATTGGAATATAACAGGGATTAGATCGTCAGGTTCATACAGGCTTCATTAAGTTTTCATAGCTTCCTGGAGCACAGTCTGGAAGAAATAAAGATCTTCGCCATGTGGGTGGGAAAGAGCCTAGACCACCTGTAGTATCTGCCTTGAAGGAGGAGAGAGGGAAGGTTGATGCATCTGCCAACCCTTGGCGGAGCTTTGTTGTCATAAATGGATTTAAAGCCCAATTTGCAAAGTTGTTTTTTTTTTTTAAGTATTGTACACAGACACCTTATTTTTTTTCCTCAGAGATCTCAGTGCTCATTGTGCGTGAAATCCTTAAGCCTCGGCAAAGCAAATACAACATACTTGCTTTTGCCCTCTGAATTGATAAGGTCAAAGAAGTAGGAAACCCTGCAAAAACGTCCCGGGTGAAAGAGGGGGTTTTGTGCACAGAGCTGAGTGAGGTAATGAATGCGTTTTTCTTCCAGCACACAAGGGAAACCCACTATTTGGTGGGAACGGTGGTGAGCATATGCCTGAAAGCTATGATGCACCAATGGGTCAACACAAGTTAGAACCTTCAGCACCAGCAATGGATGTTCTGATCCTCTCCTTTCACTGTGAAGGAAGTGTCTGTATGGAGCCTTCTCTCAAGTCCTACTGCTCTAGTTTAGAAGTTTCTGCTCAGGCCCTGCTCTCCTTGTGATATTGCCCCTTCACTTCCTCACTCCATACTCCAGGTACCAGCGCTCTCATGGGGCCTCCAGGTTACCTCATTGTACTCAATAGTCCCTCACCTGCCCCTTTGCTTCCGCAGCGTGCCTTGTCCAATCTGCTCCCTTTCTTGTCAGTACCCTCCTTCTGAACTACCCACAAAAAGAGACATCTGATACACATATTCACTTCAAGGCATTAATAACTGAAAACAACTAAAAATGATATCCCTTCATCCTAACAGGTAAACCAAGAGTTAGACAGTGCCTGGCCCCATATCAAGTGATGGAAAGAGGGATATTTGGGTTGAGAGTTTGCTGACAAGGCCTCTATTGACGCATAAAACCAGCCCTTCCTACAGTTTGTACTGATGGTTCGGGATCATAAGTTCTTACAGCCAAACGGTGATCAAAATGTTCTGTTTTTTTGTTTTTTTCTTAGAATGATGTGTCAATATAAGTTGGAAGCAGAAACAAAACTTCTTTAATGTTTTTTTTTTTATTTTCCTTTTTTATATTTTCCTTTGCGGTACAGCAGGAAACTCTTGTCAACTACGGGAACATAAATTTTAAAGCTTTCCCTTATGTCTTGGTTTCCTCACTACAGAAAAATCTTCAAAACCTTTTAGAAAAAAGGCAAGTTGCCTGTGAAGAAAGAATTTTAAAAACTAAAGGACTATAAAGAAACCATGTTTGAAAGATGAGAAGAGAATACCAGTGGAAGAAATGTGAAAATTTGACTTGGAAAGCAAAGCAAAAAATAGATACAAACAACTAGAAAATATAAGAATAAGGAAGTTGAACATTAAGGCACTTCTTTTGTAGAGCTGAAATAAAGTGCAAATCTGGATATTGTGAAAAGAAGTGAAAGGAAGAAAAGAAAGAAAAGGAAGTTAGAAAAGTCTTAAGGGAAAAAGACTTCGAAATAAAAGTAAGCTATGAATATTCTGAATTTTTATTTTCTCTAAAATTTATTTTTTAATATATGATGTCATACTGAGACTTGACCAGGCTTATTATATTGCATCATTTAAAATCTCTGTTGAAAATTCAAGCCAGTACCTGCTTAAAACACTCTTCATGAAGAGAAAGCAGCCCTAGGAGGGATGATGACTAGAAGGGAGACAAATAAAAAACAAGGGCAATGACTTCTGGGTATTTACCCTAAAGATACGAATGTAGCAATTTGAAGGGGCACATGCACCCGAATGTTTATAGCAGCAATGTCCATGATAGCCAAACTATGGAAAGAACCTAGATGTCCATCAACAGATGAATGGATAAAGAAGATGTGGTATATATATATACAATGGAGTACTATGTAGCCATCAAGAGAAATGAAATCTTGCCATTTGCAACGATGTGGATGGAACTAGAGGGTATTATGCTAAGCGAAATCAATCAGTCAGTCAGAGAATGACAATTATTACATGATCTCTCTGATATGAAGAATTTGAGAGGCAGGGTGTGGAGTCTTGGGGGTGGGGGAGAGAAATGAAACAAGATGGGATGGGGAAGGAGACAAACCATGAGAGACTCCTAAACTCACGAAACAAACTAAGGGTGGCTGGGAGATGGGAGGGGGTAGGGTTATGGACTTTGGGGAGGATATGTGCTATGGCAAATGCTGTGAAATGGGTAAGCCTGATGATTCACAGACATGTACCCTGGGGCAAATAATACATTATATGTTAATGAATTAAAAAAAACCACAAAAAACAAGGGCAATGGAAAAAAAAAGGATAAAAGATTACAATACCAAAGGTACAAAGGTTGGTTTACAAACTCTGAGAGGAAGCATGGGGTAGTGGCTAGCCTTTTGTAGTTACATCAATCCGGACTTAAATTCTGACTCTGGGACTTTGATGGCAGTGTGGACAGACCTCGGCCAGTTTTCTTAACCTTGTCTGTCTGACTCAGCTCCAAACCCTTGTGCTTGCAACAGGGCCTGGCACACAGAAGGAATACACTTGGTGTCTGTTGAATGAATGGGTGAAAGAGTTCCAACATGAATAATAATTCTTATGTAATGGGGTTGTGGCAAGATTCAATTTAGATTGTATCTATTACCTTATTATTAGAATATTGTCCGTACTGAAAGTGGACTGTGTTTTGGGTAATGTGGAATTACACATGCAAGGGCCAGCTTTTCACAAGCTCTTGACACATCATTCAGGATCCAAATTTGTACTTAGGTGTATGAGGTCCCAGAGCTTCTGCTGTGGGAGAAGTTATCTTCTAGAATGTGATGACGTTATAGATGGCTCATCTGAGTCCCACAGCCTCTAACATCCCTGTGCTGTACATTATCATATACTTGCCCCATCAGACAGTATATAGATAAGGAGTATGTAGTTCTACACACAGTGCATGTATTAGGTGAACATAATAGGTATTTGGTAAATGATTCCTAAATGAATGAATGAGAGGAAGTTGGCAGACGGTGTAAGAGAGCTGTTAGGCACCATTGCCAAGAATCCCCTTGCAACTCATACGGTCCTCACCACCACATCATTCCGTGGCCAGATCCGCACAGTGGAGGCAGGCTGCCAGTCAATGGACTCCTCAGTATGCCTTTCCACACTCAAAATACACTTCGACTAACGTCTAAGCCCCAGTTCTCTTGTATCTACTTATCATCTCCTGAGATAAAACCGAAGATGGTAAAAAGGTCGGATATGGATAAGGAAAAATACATGCATTCAAGCAAGTTTGTGGTTAAGGGGGAAAAAAACTGAATCAGATAAGGAGTAAAATCCTTGTAGTTGGGGTGAACATGGAGTTAGCATTGCACCTTATTTTTCCCTCCCTTCCCCTATGCTTATCTGTTTTATTTCTTAAATTCCACATATGAGTGAAATCATATGGTATTTGTCTTTCTTGGACTGACTTATTTCACTTAACATAATACCCTCTAGTTCTGTCTTTGCAAATGGCAAGGTTTCATTCTTTTTTGATGGCTGAGTAATATTCCGTTGTGTGCTATGTGTGTGTGTATGTGTGTGCATGTCTTTATCTACTCATCTGTCAGTGGACATCCAGGCCCTTTCCATATTTTGGCTACTGTGGACATTGCTGCTATAAACATTGGGGTACAGGTACCCCTTTGGGTCACTGTTTGTATCCTTTGGATACCTAGTAGTACAATTGCTGGGTTGTAGGTTAGTTCAATTTTTAATATTAATTGTATATTAAAAAACTTCCTTTACTTCCAGAAAGGTGGGATGACAATTTTCAAAGTTGAAAGTTCAACATCTTTTCAAGGTTTTTCCATGATGAATAGCTCTGAGTAACCAGTTGTAACAAAACACATACAAAAGATAACAAGTACAGTGAATATTTAATGCTGACTTGGCATCTTGCATTATTATAAATAATGATGCTATGAACATGGGGGTACAGATATCTTTTTGAGTTAATGACTTTGTTTCCTTTAATATGTTACCAGAAGTGGAATTACTGGCTTATGTGGTAGTTGTTTTTAATCTTTTGTGGATCCTCCATACTGTTTTCCATACTGGTTGTACAAACTTACAATCTTACCAACAGTACACAAGGGGTCCCTTTTCTCCATATCCATTCCAGCATTTGTTATTTCTTGTCTTTTTGATGATGGTCATTCTAACAAGTGTGAGGTAGTATTTCACCGTGGTTTTAATTTGCATTTCCTTAGTGATATTGAGCATCTTTTTGCTTTTGCCAACAAGCATGTACTTGTTGGCCTTAGTATATCTTCTTTGGAGAAATGTCTATTTCGATTCTTTGTCCATTTTAAAATTGGGTTATTTGTTTTTTTTTTTTTTTTGCTATTGAGTTGTATGAGTTCTTTACATAGCTTATTTATTAACTCCTTATTAAATACAAGGTTTGAAAATAATTTTTCACTTTCCATAGGTTGTCTTTTCATTTTATTGATGTTTCTTTTGTTGTGCAGAAGCTTTTCAGTTTGATATAGTTCCACTTGTTTATTTTTTATTTTGTAGCTTGTGCTTTAAGTGTTATATCCAAAAAATCATTACCAAGACCCATGTCAAGGAGATTTATTCCTATGTTTTCTTATAGGAGTTGCATGGTTTTAGGTTTCACATTTAGATCTTTAACCTACTTTGAGTTAATTTTTGTGCATTGTATTACATATGGATTCAGTTTCATTCTTTTTTTTTTTTTAAAGATTTTATTTATTCATTTAACAGAGAGAGAACACAAGCAGGCAGAGAGGCAGGCAGAGGCAGAGAGAGGAGCAGGCTCCCTGCCGAGCAAGGAGCCCGATGCGGGACTCGATCCCAAGACGCCGGGATCATGACCTGAGCCAAAGGCAGTTGCTCAACCAACTGAGCCACCCAGGCGTCCCCGGTTTCATTCTTTTATATGTGAATATCCAGTTATCCCAGCACTAATTATTAAAGAGACTGTCTTCTTCCATGAATATTTTTGGCTCCCTTGTCAAATATTAGTTGACCATATATTCTTGGGTTTATTTCTGGGATTTCTATATTATTCCATTGGTTTATTTATCTGTTTTTTATGACAGTACCATGCTGTTTTGATTACTTTAGCTTTAAAATACAGCTTGAAATCAGAAAATGTGTTGCATCTTGTTTGTTCTTCTTTCTCAGGACTTTTTTGGCTATTTGATATCATTTTTGGTTCCATATAAATCTTAGGAGTGTTTTTCCTACTTCTGTAAAAAAATGATATTGGAATCTTGATAGTGATTGCATTGAATATATAGATGCCCTTTGGTAGAACTGACATCTTCACATTATTAATTATTCTAATCCATGGATACAGGATACTTTCTATTTATTTGTATCTTCTTGAATTTCTTTCATCAATGCCTTGTAGTTTTCAGAAATCTTTCACCGTCTTAGTTTAATTAATTTCTATGTATTTTATTGTTTTTAATGCTATTGCAAATGGGATAGATTACTTTATTTCTTTTTCAGAAAATTCTTTGTGCACAAACATGCTATTGATTTTTGAATGTTGATTTTGTATCCTGCAGCTTCATTGAATTCACTGATTAGCTCTAACAGTATTTTTTCTTTTTTTTAAGCAGGAAAAAAGAGCCCAGTGTGGAGCCCAACACAGGGTTTGAACTCATGACCCTGAGGTCAAGAACTGAGCTGAGGGGTGTCTGGGTGGCTCAGGGGATTAAGCATCCTACTCTTGGTTTCTGCTCAGGTCATGATCTCCTAGGTCCTGGGATCAAGCCCTGCATCAGGCCCTATATTCAGCATGGAGTCTGTTTGAAAGATTCTCTCCTTCTACCCCTCCCCCTACTTGCGTATGCTCTCTCTCTCTCTCTCTTTCTTTTAAATAAATAAATACATCTTTTTGTAAAAAAGAACTGAGCTGAGATCAAGTCTGACACTTAGTCAACTGAGCCACCCAGGTATGCCCGTAACAGTATTTTTTTAATTAAGATTTTATTTTTAAGTAATATTTATTCTGCTAACTTTGGGCTTAGCTTATTTTTTTTCTCGTTCCTTAAGGCATAGAGTTAAATTGTATGTTTGTGAGTTTTTTTGCTTCTTAATGTAGTATTTATTGTTATAAACTCCTCCCCGAGAACTTCTTTTGCTAAATCTCACAAGCTCTGGTATATTGTGTTTCCATTTTTGTTTGTCAAGAAATTTTTAAATTTCTCCTTAATTTCTTCTTTGATCCATTGGTTATTTAGGAGAGTGTTAATATTCCATACGTGAATTTTCCAGTTTTCCTCTTGCTATTGATTTCTAGTTTCATGTTATTGTTGTCAGAGAAGACACTCAGTATGATTTTAGTTCTCTTGAATTTCCTAATACTTGTTTTGTGGCCTAATATATGGTCTATCCTAGAAAACATTTCATGTGTGCTTGAGAAGAATGTGTATTCTGTGGTCTTGGACAGAATGTTCTGGATAGGTCGGTTAGGTCTATTTGATCCATAGTGTTGTTTTAACCTGCTGTTTCCTTGGGTGAGTCTCCTATCCATTGTGGGGAGTGGGGCATTAAAGTCTCCAACTATAATTATATTACTATTTATTTCTCCTTTTACCTCCGTTAGTTTTTGCTATATATACTTAAGTGCTCCAATGTTGGGTACGTAAATATTTATAGGTGTAATATCTTCCTGATGTATGTATTTAACCCTTTTGTTATATAGTAACCTTCTTTGTCTTTTTTTTTTTTTACTATTTTAGTTTAAAGCCTATTTTGTCTGATAAAATTATAGCTTCCCTTTCTTTTTTGTTGTTGTTGTTACCATTTGTTTGAAATGTCTTTTTCCACACATTCATTCTCAGTCTATGTGTCTTTAAGGCTAAAGTGTCTTGTAGGCAGCATGTTGTTGGATCTTGTTTTTTGTTTCTTCAATCCACTCAGTCATTCTATGTCTCTTAATTGGAGAATTTAATCTGTTTACATTTAAAGTAATTATTGAGGGGCGCCTGGGTGGCTCAGTGGTTGGGCGACTGCCTTCAGCTCAGGTCATGATCCCGGAGTCCAGGGATCAAGTCCCACACCGGGCTCCTGGCTCCATGGGGAGTCTGCTTCTCCCTCTAACCTTCTCCCCTCTCATGCACGCTCTCTCTCTCTCTCAAATAAATAAATAAAATCTTAAAAAAAAAATAAAGTAATTATTGAAATTTAAGGACTTAGTATTGCTATTTTGTTAATTGTTTTTTGATTCTTTTGTGGATCCACTGTTCCTTATTTCTCATCCTACTTTGTGTGTGTGTGTGTGTGTGTGTGTGTGTGTGTGTGTGTGCTTGGTGTCTATTGATACCAGTATGCTTTGACTTCTTTATTTTATTCTTTAATTTCATTACTACAGGATTTTCCCTTGTGGTTACTTTGGGACTTACATAAAATATCTTAAACACCGTATTTTAAACTGATAACAACCTAACTTCAATAGAATTCATATACTTTAGAGTTTTACTTCTTCCCCTCACATTTTAAGTTATTATTAGGTTATCATTAAGGTAAGTGGGTTGACATACAACAAGTCCAAAGTCCCTTCCTCTTAGAAACTTCTTGGACTCTTCAAGATGGAATGCTGTTAGCAGAAATATCATGATTATGTGGGAACAGACCCTGTGCCCTGGAGGCTGATGGTCACAGAAGAAAATTTCCAGTTTGGGGCATTACTATGTAACGATGTATTATAGAGAAGAGGAGAAATGCATAGGTAATAGTAAGAGCTAATACTCATTGTGTTTTCTATGTTTCTCAGTTATTGTGCTAAATTCTTTTTTTTTTAAGATTTTATTTATTTATTTATTTATTAGGAAAGAGAGAGAGGGAGAGAGAGCACGAGAAGGAGAAGGTCAGAGTGAGAAGCGGACTCCCCGTGGAGCCGGAAACCCGATATGGGACTCGATCTCGGGACTCCGGGATCATGACCTGAGCCGAAGGCAGTTGCTTAACCAACTGAGCCACCCAGGCGCCCTATTGTGCTAAATTCTTAAATATATGCATTCATTTGTGTGTCACGACAACCTGTGAGGTAGGGACTATTACTATCCACTTTATTTTCAGGAACTTGAGGCTTAGAGAGATTAAATTTTTAAGACAGTAAGTGGGGGAGCAGGCATTTCATCTATAGTTTATTTTGTAATATGAGCACTGAATCATTATATATTAGCATGTAGAGGGCAAAATGATTTTTAATAGCTCATATATCCAGCTCATATATACATATTTATACAGTAGGGCTGTAAGTACATCCACTCTTAGGGAGAACTAAACAGAGATGCATTGATAGTTCAATCAGACAGGGCACGTTAGGGTAGCCATGTAAGTGTTGAAGTTCCAGACTTAAAAATTTCAGGTGCTGAACCAACAGTATTTCACAGGTTCCATTAAAAGGTTTTTAAACACAGGTTATAGAACTGGAGATTTAATTCAGTGTGGTAGTACTCCTAAGCCCTAACACTGGAGAGTATCTACCTATCTAACTAAAATTCTCTCCCTCTTTCTTACAACATTGTTTATAAGAGGATATTAAATCATGGATTGGCATTATGCACCTTGAGAGATCTTCAAAAAAACACTAAAGATTGAGCATAAGTAATTTTGCAAGTATTTGTAGCTTATGAAAAAGGATTAAGTGTATGACTCTATTTGCAGCCTCATAGTGGCTGCCAAGTGTTAACTGCTGCTAGTCGATTAGTAGAAAGTTACTGTATCAGAGTCCTGGAGGAAAGAAATGGCACCATTTCTTGGGTTAAATGAAACCAATGAGAGGATGACGAAACACTATAAGGCTAATAACTGCAGGAAACCAACATCCATCCTAGGAGAAGGAACAATTAATGGAAACTTACAAGAGTAACTCTACCTTGTACCAAGGGAACCAGAAGATAAATGCACTGAACTCCCTCCCTCCCACCCTCTGATTCACTGTTCATGCCATCCATGACAAAAATCTAGTTAGAAGAAGACAGGAAACTTGTTGATACAGTCAAGGAAGGTCAGCTCCCAGGCTGCAGAACAGGATGGAGGGGGTAGGGGATAGACCTACAGAGGCAAATGGAAATATTATAGAAATATATATTTTATGTAGTCACAAGTTCACTTTCATCTTTCTATGCCCATCACATCCCATAAAATTGTGGAGAAAAATGGGAAAGGACTTGACATTCTCTCCCTGATACAAGTCCCTGAGCTTCTCTCATGCTAATACGCCAAACAAGGGACAGATAATTATACATAAATACTTATATAATGGTGCACACCAGATTTCCACTATAAGAGGATAACTTTGCCTTGTGCTGCTACTAGGTAGTTGATAAATTGCACTAGGTGAGTCCTAATTAAGGCCATAAGACCTCTGTATTCACAGTTATATGATCCCAAGGGCTGTCCAAAGGCAAAACCAATAAAAGTCAGGATTTATCTTCTGTAACTGTACTTACCTATTAATCTGGTATCCCTTGGGCCTCCTTAACATGTCCTTGTGCTATCCCTGACCCCCAGAGTGTGCACAGTCTAGGTCTGCACTTATAAAATAGTCTATGATCTAGATAAATTTTTATATTTTTTAGCCTTTAGTGTCTCACCCTTTACTAAAACTCACTTCACCTGGGTTCTTTTCTGATGGAGCCTGCATAGCATTTGGATTCACAAACTGAGAAACCAACTCAAGAGGAAATATGCTTAATGGTAAATAAATATTTAATATACTGCCTCATTTATAATAGGAATGACTCATTCACTTCAATGACTCATTACACAGAAGTTTCTAAAGTAGGGGATTCTTTGCTACCTATCAAATCTTAATGGGAACCATCTTGACTACTCAGTGGTACAGAATTAATGTTGTTTATTGTCTTCAAGCTGTCATGCATTTACTCAATATCTGCCATGTGCTGGGCATCAAGTCAGTGCTGGGAATGTTGAGAATAAAGCACTCTGGTCACCTGTAAGATGCTCACAATTAAGACGCTCTGAAACATGTCAAAGAGACATAGTGAGATGAGGTTTACAAGTGCATGATCTCAGGACTGCTGGATCAGAGAGTGGAAGAAACCATTACAAATTGGGAAGCAGAAGGTGATGGGAGTACAGGATAGGCTTTCAAGAGGCTTTCTTGAGCCAAGCTCTGAGAAACTAGTAGGAAAGAGCTAAACAAAGAATGGAAAATTTTCTAGACCCCCAAAATGGCATGCCAGCATGAGACATTTGAGAAACAGTAAAATGGAAAGAGGGAATGTTGTAAGGAGTAGCAAGAGATGATATTGAGAAATGAGTTAAGTTCTTAAGATCGTTATAGGTCAAGCATAGGATTTTGGACTTATACGTTATACAATGTACTTTATTTCACCACCCAAAAAGGATGAAACCTAAGAGATTACACACATTATATTTGTACTTTTTTGATGAGAGATGTGACAGAGACAATGCTATTCACTGTGCCATTTAATTTTTTTTCTAGGCCCATTTTCCAGACTCCTGTCATCTATCTGGGGCCATAAGACTTGTTCTGATCAATGGAATATGTGCATAAGTAATGTACACCATCTCTCTAAAGGGTCCAGTCTCAAATATCCTACATCATGTTCCACATTCTCTCAATTCACTTGTCAAGTAATTAAATGTAGGTGATCTAGAAGAGGAGTCCAAGGAAGTCCTAGGAGATAGTGGATCTTTTGTCATCACTTGAAGAACTGTCCAGGAGAGCAGCCATTAGACTACGGCATGAGTAAGGAAGAGACTTTGTTGAGGTAAGCTGTTGGGATTTGGTGATTGTTTTTTAGAGTAGATAACATGAATTACACTGACTAATACAAGAGAATCCACTGGATCCTCAGCAAGGGAGTAATCTAATTAAGTTTATATTTTAGTAATATTAGCAGTGTATAGAGGATAAAATAGAGATGGTATGGAGCACTTGGAAGTGGGGATAATCATATGATTAGTGCAACAATCCAAGCAGGAAGTGAAGATGTCTTGATTTCCAGTAATGGCAGCAAAAATGGCAAGAAGATACATTTACAGGATATTAACAGGCTAGAATCACAGTACCCAGGGATTAGGTTCAGGGATCTTAGCCTTGCCTCCACCCTAGAATCACCCGAGGAGATTTTAACAAGGCTAATAACCATGTTGCACCTGAGATCAAGTAGGTCAGAACCAACATAGTCATAAACTCCTCATGTTCCTTTGGCCAGTCAAGGATGAAAACCATGGTTTAGAGCCATGGTTTCAGAATATTGTCCCTGGACAAAAGGTATCAGTGTCACCTGGGAACTTGTTAGGAATGCAAATCCCCTTGCCCTATCTAGGGTGACCAATTGCTTCTGTTTACCTGGGACGGAAGGGTTTACTGATAGAGGACTTTTAATGTTAAAACTTGAGAGTCCCCTATATCAGACCTACTAAACTTGATTTCAAGGGGTGAGGACCAGCAATTTGCATTTATATCATCGATCCATAACATCCTATTTGTCATATAATAAGCTATTGCCATTTTGTTGAATGAGTAAATGAATGAAGAATCTAAAATATCTTGCCTATACTCTTTGTACAAAGCCAGGCTCCTTTAGCTCAGATTACACTGATCATACTGTTTGGAAGTATCCAGGTTAGCGCTTCAGTTTCAGAAGACTCAAAATTAATTCCTGTTCTGAGCTAAATTAATTCTTTGTTTCTAATCAGCAATCTTTTTGGGGCATTGGTTTTGTCTTGTATTTTGCCTAGTGCTGATTTTTCTGGGCATTAAGCCCAGTTGGACCTAATTTGTGTTTGTTTTTCCTTCTACAATTTAATATAGAAATGGTCAATTTACTTATTATTATTATTACTCACTGCATTTACTAGAATAAAGATGTCCCAAGGTCTAGGTACAGGGTTAAAAGTCAGACCTCTGGGTTTTTCTTCTGCCTCTTACTGAATGACCCCAATCCATCTGGATAAATAGCTAAGTAAAACAAACATGCCCTCTACAGCTAGAGGGGGATTTAGGGATTAGCCAGTGCAGCCTTGTTTTCACACATAAAGAGAAAAACCACACACCATGGTTTCTCAGGAAATATTGTCCTGGAGTGATTATTACTGTTGTCCCCCTCCTTGTTAAGAGCTCCATTTGGGCAATTAATTATATGGTCACCCAACATATGAGGAATTTGAGAGTTGATATGACCTAAGATATGCAGTAGGTTAGTGACAGAACTGGATGTATGGAAAAATATTCCACCTCTTCATACGTTAATCCACTCTTCCAACAGTTCAGGATGGGATGGTTTCTAGTTTCAAGTTTTATTACAAATATCACTAATAATTTGACAAAAATATATATGTTACCATTCCAGTCTGGAGTCTTAGAGGAGCCCACTAGGTTTAGTCCAGCATAGCACATTGAATCTAAAGCTTCTGATTATATTTTATTTTACTCCATTTTAATATTATCTATCTATCTATCTATCTATCTATCTACCATCTATTACCTATCTATCATCTATCAATCATCTTTTATCTACCAATATCTATTATCTATCTATCTATCTATCTATCATGTTTCTGACTTGAAAATCCATCTTACATAAAAAGATCCCAGGCAATCACGTGGTGGCTAAGCACACAAATCTGCAACCAGATGTATGCCTGGATCCTAGATTCATCAATAGCCAGTTATGTCTTTAATCTTTCCATCTCTCAGTTTCCTTGTTTGTAAAACAAGGATGATGACAGTAACAATATTACTAAACTCCTAGGGATTTTTAACAACTAAATAATGAATCACATATCTGTTATGTATAAAGCCCTTAGACATTGCCTGGTACCTAGCAAGCATCATGCGCGTGTGAGTGATAATTATTGCTTTTATCATCATCCCATCTGCTACTAACCACTTTTCCTTCACTGGCGCATCACAGTCCAGCAGTAATAAACCTTAGACTAGACTTCTGCGGCTTTATGAAACTGCATGTCCCTTAAAAGTGTGCGTGGCAAAGGCAAAAACCATGGCTTCCTGACTGCTGCATTCCAAGTAACCAGTAAGGAAATGGCAATAAGATAGGAAATTAATACATGCTTCTCAAATAAATGAATGAAAGGATGAATAAAATAATGGAGCTATTTGTAGGACAGATGTCTCTGCTCCAACTTCCTCTTAGAACTTTATCTTTTGAAAAGAGTACCCTTAAAATAAATCCGACAAAACCCTGAATCTTTTAGAGTGTTCTTGATTCAGAATTGGAGGGAGAAATAGTCTGAATGAAGAGGGAGGCATAGGTATTGATAATAGTGATAGCATCCCAGAAAGAATTTTCCTGTTTTTGTGGTGGTCTGTTGTACACGTCTCTCTGAACTTTTAAAATTTAATTTCCTACATTCCCTGGAATTCTATCATTTGGCAATAACTTATATTCATAAATATCTCTTTGAAAGAGTGGACATACCTATAGGGAAGGTATAGTGTTATTAGGAAAAAAAAAGATTCATACATTTTAGCTCATTCCAATTTCATTTTTACTGACACCAGTAAGATCACTTCCACTGAATTTAATGGAGATTTTGACTGCAGAAGTGAGAAGATAAAAGGAGTAATAAATAACTTTGGAGCACGGGGTACTTCATGGGAAGAATGAGGCCTGGAAGAATGTCTCAGAAAGGTTTAGAGCCTGGGGAGCAGGACAGCATGGGATAAGAAAGAGATATAAAAGGAGAAGAATATTAAAATAATGTGTTTCTGGATTTTTTGTTGTTGTTGTTAAATTCAGAGCCATGCCTAAACACACAAAGGTAAGAAAACTTCCTTATTTTGTCTTCTTTTTTCTTGTAACTGTATGGACACTGCTCCCCTGAGAGAGTTTATGTTAGACGTTAGGAAT
This sequence comes from Nasua narica, assembly GCA_028533885.1. Classification (NCBI taxonomy): domain Eukaryota; kingdom Metazoa; phylum Chordata; class Mammalia; order Carnivora; family Procyonidae; genus Nasua; species Nasua narica. The sequence goes on along the minus strand of CM052798.1, from coordinate 128,343,078 downwards.
AGCATAGAAACTAATTATAGGTATAGGTACAAAGGCAAGAGTCATTTATTTAAGAACTGCATCTTGATATAATAAGAGAGAAACATATAATCTAAAGGATATGGTCAGCTTATCTGTAGTAATCAAAAGAGACAGAAGGATATCAAATAACCAGTGAGGCAAATAATACTAGCCTTAAGCTTCTGGAGCACAGGGGCTGAGCCTTACCTACCACACGATCCCCAGAACCCAGCCCACAGACAACCGCAGAGACTCAATGGAATGAAGGGACGGATGATTTCGAGTTAGAATCAAGTCAGGGACACATTGTTTTCTCTCTTATTTGTTTTCTCTTCTCTTTTTGATCTTTCTCTCAGCCTGCCTGTGGGCCCTTTTTGACTTAGCTCTAATGTCTGAGGTAAGAATTATTTAAAACCCTTCAAACTAGTTTCTGTCAAGGACACAGACTACCTGGAATCCAAGAAGAGATGAACAGACTAAACCCAGAAAAGGGTCTTCAGAGGCAGGATCCACTCTAGGGTTGTGCCATCAAAGACAGCTTCCTACTTTCCCAGCCTGGCCTTTTGGTTCAGATTTTTGAGAGACTTTTTTGGCTCCTGCACGGTCAATGGTTTGCGTTACTGTATTAGTGGCCTTGGACTGGTCTACTTCTTTGGACCAAACAGTTATGGGCAGGAAGAACAGAATCAAGTCCCTTTGGGCTGATAGAAGAGAGTTTCATTAATTTGCTAGGGCTGCTGCAACAAGGCACCACACATCGGGGGCTTAAACAGCAGAAACAGATTTTTTTTCACATTTTTGAAGGCAAGAAGTCCAAAGTCAAGGTGTCATCAGTATTGGTTCCTTCAGAGGACTGTGAAGGAAAGTTATACCAGTCCTCTCTCCCTGGCTTGTAGATGGCTCTTTTCTCTTTGTGATTCATATTGTCTGGCTTTTGTGTGTCCATGACTGTATCTAAATTTTCTCTTCTTATTAGAGCCCATTCTAATACTCTCATTTAACTTTATTTACCTCTGTGAAGATCGCATCTCTAAATACAATCACATTCTGAGATACTGAAGGATAAAACTTTAACCTATGAATTTTTTTGGTGGAGTGGGAACACAATTCACCCCATGACAGGTACATCCTTTTAAATGGTAGCAAGAAAGTGTGTTTCTTGTATTCCTGCTATTGAAAAGCTACTCAGATACATTATCTAGGGATAATAACTCCAGATGAATGCTCAGATAACAAACAGTAGATAGGATCAAACATGATACTCCTATTATGTCCTATTGGACAAAAATCACACCTCCTTTAAAAATAAAAATACTTATTTTCAAAATACCTAGAAAAAATACTTTTTTTTTTTTTACCAAAAAAGGCCCATAAAATTCTCTTTATTATAATTCTTGACATTTATTAAGAAATCTAAATTGCTTCTAACTTGATGTGAGAGGTCATCTATGTCCCAGTTCATTTTCGAGGTATGTGTGACATGTGGAGTATAGTAATTATTCCTGACACTGGAGCCTGGCCCTTGATGTTTCAGAGCATACTAAACCAAATCAGCATAAAAAGCTTCTTATGGAGCATACCAAATTAAGCTCATGTTCGGTTTTCAATTATTCATCATCCCCAGGGTAGGGGGAGTTGATGCTAGAGTCCAAACAATGGAAACAAGGAGCCTAGATCAGGACTCAGCGGCATAGATCTGTGTACCAGGCAGCAGGGACAAAAGGGTATGACAGAATGAATATGCACTTCCAGCAGTCACCGTTGCTGCTTTTAAATCCTACCGGGCGAGTTCAGCCCCTGATCAGTGGAGTTACAGTCCTCATAAACTATGCATCTACACAGCAAATGAGGAAGAAATATGAAAACAGAATGGGGAAAGATAGATGCATATGAACCACTTTGGAATGCTGCCTATGTATGAATGGAAGGGTAGGGAAAGAACTTTACAGGAAGCTCACTATCATAGGGGATCCCAAAAGCTTAGATACTTTCCTCTGTAACCTGATGCCCTTATTTTTATTAGAAGAAAGAAACTAATTCCAAGGTAAATTTTTATATACCTATATCTGTATCTATATACCTATATAGATACCTATATCTCTGTATAGATACAGATATAGATATACACATGTATATGGGCATATATGTGTCTGTGCATACACACACACACATATACACACGTATATATGGATTCACTATTTCTATTTCACACTAACTGCTATTTCATTGAATCCTAAATTGGGAAAAGAATAGTGTCTCTGTAATAGAAAAGATCAGCTCAGGTGACGGTGCCAGCAGGTAATGGTACCTGTCATTACTCTTTTTTCAGGGCAACAGTGACACATATGCTGTTAACTCCCAGAGTTGGCCTTGCAAATTCCACTGCCTCACCTGCCAGGAAACACATAAACCTGTTGGTGATAAGATGGACCCACAAGGCCTTTCCACTGAAAAATAAAATGGCAGTATTTTTTTTTTTTGCCCTAAAATTTGATAAACTATTTTTATTTCTATGGAATTTAGTAAAAGCATCGCTGTGGACTGAATCGTGTGCCCCCCAAAATTCATATTTTGAAGCCTTGACTCCCAATATGATAGTATTTGGGGATGGGGTCTTTGGGAGATAATTACATCTAGATGAGGTTATAGGGGTGAGGCCCTTGGGATGGGATTAGTACCCTTATAAGAAGGGACACCAGAGAGCATGCTTTCTTTCTCCATGCACACATACAAGGGTGCACGCATGCACATACACATGCATGCCTCCCCCAGGGAAAGCCGTGTGAGCACACAGTGAGAAGGAGGATGTCTGCAAGCCAGGAAGACAGTCCCCATCAGAACCTGATCATGCTGGCCCTCTGGCTTTGGGTTTCAGTCTCCCAAAACTGTAAGAAAATAAATTTCTGTTTAAGCTACTCAGTCTATGGTATTTGGTTATGGTGGCTGAAGAGAATAAGACAAATGCACTAAGCA
>CM052798.1:128307121-128339605 GCA_028533885.1 Nasua narica | reverse complement strand
AAAGCCGTGTGAGCACACAGTGAGAAGGAGGATGTCTGCAAGCCAGGAAGACAGTCCCCATCAGAACCTGATCATGCTGGCCCTCTGGCTTTGGGTTTCAGTCTCCCAAAACTGTAAGAAAATAAATTTCTGTTTAAGCTACTCAGTCTATGGTATTTGGTTATGGTGGCTGAAGAGAATAAGACAAATGCACTAAGCATAGAGGTTGGGGTTTGAAAATTCAGAAGATAAAAAATTTCAAAAGATCTTGGAATGGAATAGGCACTCTATGTTTTATCAATACACAGGTAATAATACTTCATTTCTTTCTTTTTTCTAAGAATTTTATTTATTTATTTGATGGAAAGATCACAAGTAGGCAGAGAGGCAGGCAGAGAGAGAGGGGGAAGCAGGCTCCCTGCTGAGCAGAGAGCCCGATGCGGGGCTTGATCCCAGGACCCTGAGATCATGACCTGAGCCACAGGCAGAGGCTTTAATCCACGGAGCCACCCAGGCGCCCCAATACTTCATTTCTTAATGAATGTGTAGGAGGGAGAAAGGAGTTTATTACCTAAAAGTCTGTGTTCCAGAAAAATGCATTTTCCCATTAAATTCATAATTATTCTGTGAAGTACATTATCTTTATAGAAGAAATATAAACATAATTGTGAAGTATGACAACTTAGTCCTGTTTTGCTTTTCCTTCGTTTCATTTTTACATTGGAAAGATGGAATGCAAATATTTCCTCCCCATCCATGAACCATCTTCCATGTCCTGGGAGGGTTTATGGACTAAGTCCTTCTAGTACTCAATGAAAAAGCAAATTTTTTTGATAATGATTTTCCTTCTAATTAGGGTCAATTAGGAAATTAAACAACAAGAAAAGAGTGGAGATATTTTCCTAAGAAGGAGAGTGACTTGGAAGAAGAGAGAAGATTGAAACCTATTCATCCTTTGCTTCCCAGCCCATAAAGAAACAGGGTCCCCTGGCTGGAGTGGGAGGGAGAGAGGTCTGAAGTGCTGGAGCAGGGTGCTTAGAACACTATTCCTTGGCAATGCCCTGAGAAAATGAAGGATCCCAGGGAAGTGTGGCTTGTTGACATGGCTAGGGCCAAGAATCCTATCTCCAAAAATTCTCTGCATTGGTCAAGATGGCCTTAACATTCCCCTCAGCTGGTCTTAATTTTAAATAGGTTTCTTCTTGACTATTGGCCTCTAACCTCCCTTTCTTGTAGTAGTTACTTTAGAAAATGTACAATTTAAAACTCTCTCTGCCCCTTTGAGATGTCAATCATCTCCCAGCTTCTTGCCAATTTTACACTCAGGAATTTGTTTCTTAAAGACCTGCCAGCTACCTACTTGAAATGTAATCACCAAGAAAGATAAGCCACCTATCTCCCAATCTTTGCAAGAGTGTAGAAGCCTTAGATAAGCACCAATTAGCAAACAGAGAAATTCTAATCACATTGATAAAATCTCTAGGCTAAAAGCATTCTCCAGTACTCTTCCACTACCTCAGCCCACACTTTAAAACTCTGGGTTTTTTTGTTTCAACTAAGTTGAGTTCAGTCTCTCTTTTCAACTGCAATAGTCCTGAGTGAAGTATTCCTTGCTTGGTTAACTTCTTCTGGTGTAATTTTACTTAGAATATCCCAAGGCTAGAAGAAAAGAACAGAAAGAAAGGACAGTGTAGACATCAGCATGAACACATCAGTGGTGACCTGTGTGGAGACATGACCAATAACCAGGCAGAGTCTTTTCTAACCCTTTGACATCACATGAAATACAAAATGTGGAACAGATTGGGGGAAACTACGTGGTTAAGTTTCCTACCAGTACAGCAGAATGGGAGCTCATGGTTAAGATATATAAGATAAATATATATCTTATTTTTTTAAAGATTTTTATTTATTTATTTGACAGAGAAAGACAGCAAGAGAGAGAACACAAGCAGGGGGAGTGGGAGAGGGAGAAGCACGCTTCCCACCAAGCAGGGAGCCTGATGTGGGACTCGATCCCAGGACCCTGGGATCGTGACCTGAGCCAAAGGCGATGCTTAATGATTGAGCCACTCAGGTACCCTCTCTTATATATTTTTGTTGTTGCTGCTGCTATGGCCATGGTGCTTTGTCAGTGGAGAAATAAGAAAAGGAGGCTCAGATTCAGATAATGGATCAAGAGACATGAGGATAGGGTGGAGCCTAGGACATTTGAAAAGGAGATGCCAAGAGAAGTCAAGGAGGTTAAGTGACAAGCTAGTGGATGAGAAGTAATAGCTTAGGAACATGGAGGAAGAGTTGATAAGAGATTGGGGGTAAAATAGATGATATACTAGGTCTGCTTGCATAGGGCATAGAACAATAGGGCACAGGGAATCCTGCTTAATTCTTGGAAAATGGGATAGATTTGACCTAGAATTATTTTTTTAATTAACATATAATGTATTATTTGCCCCTGTGAATCATGAGGCTTACACATTTCACAGCACTCACCATAGCACATACCCTCCCCAATGTCCATCACCCAGCCACCCCATCCCTACCCCCCCCCCCGCCCCCAGCAACCCTCAGTTTGTTTCGTGAGATTGAGAGTCTCTTATGGTTTGTTTCCCTCCCTATCCCATCTTGTTTCATTTCCCCCCCTACCCTCCATAACGCCCCGCCCTGCCTCTCAAATTCGACCTAGAATTATTTTTAACATTACTCCTGTGCCACAATATCATCATCATCATCTTAATAATGAAGCTGATATCTAACAATTACTCAAGACTTTCTATAGTCCACGCCTGTGATTTACACTCCAATTTTCAGAATAATAAGAAATTCAGACAACATAAGACTTAGAGCATTCGTGAGACCACTATTCACTCAGTAGCTTTGAATTCTCTCTTTTCCTCCCCTTCTCATCATATACTAGTAAGTCCTGACAACTCTAAAATAGTGGATTCCAGCCACGTTTTTCCCCATCTCTTACAACCATTATCACCTCGCAAGCCTTCATCTCTCCCCTAGGCAATTGCAAATCTTCCTTCCAGCCTCCCTATTTCTATATTTATCTTTCTATGACCTATTCTCAAGGGAGGAACATGACTCATTCTTTTTTTTAAAAAATGTATATTAGATCATATTACTCAACTGTTTAAAATCCTCCAGTGGCTTCCCATCACCCTTAGACTAAAATCACCATTCCTTACTGTGACGCCATCTGCCTTCTGGCTATGTCTACAATCACATTCAGGTGATTACCTCAGGAGAGTCTCATTTGCCACGTCCTCTGCACAGAATGTGTTTTCATGAGCCTTTTTTTTTGCCTCCTTACCATTCATCCCTCAGCTTAAATGTCCTCTTGAGACCAGCCTTCCCTAACAGTCCTAGCCAAAGAACCTAGTCACTCTTTATTTCATCGCTCTTTCATTAATACACTTCTGTCTGAAATTCTTATTATGTGTTTAATTATTTATTTTCTCTCCTCCCTACCTGGAGAACCCAATGAATACAGGGATTCTCTTTGTTTCTTGTTCGCTGATATATAGATATATCCCCAGTATCAGAGTGGACCCCAAAGCACTCAACTGAGGCTATTCACTAAGAAAACAAAAGATATGGAAGTCAAGCAAGGTTTCGAATGACTGCCAAGTTTATGCTATTGAAATTATGCTTTAATCCTTTATAATAGATCCCTATTTTATAGATTTCATTTTCAAATTTGTTAGCATGGGATTTGAGGCTAACTGACCTTGCTCCCGCTGAGCCGTCTAGCTTCATTTCTCAACAATTGTCCCTTGTCTCTCTCCTGCTTCTATATGTTAGCCATATGCACACAGAACTTTTGTTTCCTCTAAAGTGCTGTGCATTTTCTGCTTGGGAAGCCCTCGCACTTGGCTTGCCCCAAATACTATTCTTCTCTTTCTTTACCTCGCTAAGTTTTATACATTTTGCAATCTCATCTCAAATGGAATCTCCACGAAGCCTTTCCTCACTTCTTCCCTTTTCCGTCTCCGGGTTAGCTTCGACTCTGACACTTCTGTAGCTGATGTCCATATGCCCTCCAACCTTCCCATTACAGAGCATCCCGGCCCCGTCTCCCTGAGTCAGAAGGCTTCTCCTGCTCTGCTTGCTCACATAGCAGGTAAACAAGCCTGGGGAATTAATGGTGGTCTAGCCCCACTTGTCCGAGGCATGTGATCCACACTGTCTCTCTGTGTTCCCTGACAGGGGTAATCCCAGGGGCTCACAGTGGCACCTCGCTTTATCTTACGTCCTTCCTTTCTCACTTCCCCACTGGTGTTTCCTTCACCTCCCCCCCACAAATAAATTATTTTTCCTCAAATCCTCATGTTAGGTTTGTTTCTTGGGGAAACGAGACTAGGAGAGCATCTTAGAGTACTCATCACGCTGTATTACAATTATTTGCTTGCTTTTGACCTTGCTAGAGTGTTTTTGAGAGCTGGGATATCATTTTGTATCTGTATTCTCTGCACTTAGCAGAAAGTATGCACCTAGTAAGCATCAGTAAATGTTCACTAAATCAGTGGACGGTGCTTAATAGCTACCTGCTGAGCTGAACTAGAAAATAGGATTTCTTACTCTAGGAAGGAAGGAGACAGATACTTCTCACATGGCTTGGTTTTGAGGATGCTTTTCAGTTTCTTGCAGTTTCTGCTATGTAATTCTGTTAATAGAGAGTTGTAGAATAATTTTTTCCCAACTCTGATTTTGTTCATTCCTTTGTAATGATTATTCGTAATATAAAATTTAGCAGCACTCAGTGTCCCGGGCTGCTCTTCAGAAATGAATAAATATGCTGAGATTAATGTCAGAAAGTTCATTTCCTAGAATGTACAGTAGAGCCATTGCTTCAGGGTTGTGAATTTTGCATTTCTTTTTAATTCTGGGAAATCATGCCTCTCTTCTTTATTTTAATTTTGGCTATTGTAATCTAAATCAATTCAGAAAAAATTTTACAGAGAAAAACTGTTCTTATTTATGGTAGCAATTATAGACTTTATTCTTTTTATATATTACCAGTTACTATGCACAGAGATTATTGTCAGCATCAACATAGCATCTCTTAAAAAAAAATCCAAAAAATTAAACTAAAATAAAAAATACAAGAAAATGGGGGTGCCTGGGTGGCTCAGTTGGTTGAGCGTCCAACTCTTGATTTCAGCTCAGATCATGATCTATGGGTCCTGGGATGCAGCCCAGCATTGGGCTCCCACTCCGAGGGGAGTCTGCTTGTCTCTGCTCCTTCTTCCCCTCCCCCTGCTTGTGCATCTCTCTCTCTCCCTCTCTCAAGTAAATAAATAAATATTAAAAAAAATAAATCTGGGGCGCCTGGGTGGCTCAGTGGGTTAAAGCCTCTGCCTTCGGCTCGGGTCATGATCTCAGAGTCCTGGGATCGAGCCCCGCATCGGGCTCTCTGCTCGGCAGGGAACCTGCTTCCTCCTCTCTCTGCCTGCTTCTCTGCCTACTTGTGATCTCTCTCTGTCAAATAAATAAAATTAAAAAAAAAATCCAAGAAAATGGTATCCACAATTGTCCACTGGAGCAGAAATATTTTTTAAATATACTATTTGTTCTCTTCTGGTGATAAACTCAAAATGCATTCTATAGGGATTAGAACTAGATCTGTGCTAGAAGAGATTAGCCTGTCTGATTCCTTCTGTGTTTTGACACTTACCTTCCCCTTCTCTGGTGCTTTGTTCTTTGATTATTCCAGTATCTTATGATTACATATTTAAACTATTTTTGAAATTTCTGAATAAAATTTCTCTTCTATATTCCTAACTCTACTCCGGACTTTGCAACTGTTGTTTGGGAAATACTTACTGTCCCGCTTGCCCAGCACAGAGAGTAAACATTCTTGTTCCATTGGTATTGAACTGGACTAATTGCCTTGCATAGGGATATTGGTGAATGTGATTCATCCCTTATCAGAGGCTTTGCATGGGCTCCATGGTTTGGCTTACTCAGTCTCTTTAACTATTGTCTTTGTCCTGAGAAGGTGAGAAGGTAGTGCCCCAGGGGTTGCTGCTCTTTGACCTGGGATCTGGAATGGGAGACAAAGGAAGCCAACTTAGACTTGTTCTTTAGTCAAAAGTGGAGCCACCATAGCCCACCCACAGATCTGTGAATGAGATGTTAGTGTATGTTGGCAGCCATTGAAATATTTTGGGGATTGTTAATTATGCAGCATCATCACCCCAAAAGACAAATGCAGCAAATGTCCATGCAAATAAGTCAAACAGTTAAAATTTTAATACTCCAAGGTTGGTTTAATATTTAGCAAGTTTATTATCTATATTCACTATGAATCATAGAATTCAAAAATTGTCATAAAACAACACTAATAAACATAAAGGCAGCACTTGGAAAGATGCCAGTGAGTTTTCATTTTGTATTTCTTTCTTTCTGAAGTCTGAGCTATTTTGTCTATTTATGCATTTTCATACTTGCAAATGGAGCTAAATAATTTTCCCAAAAGTATCGCAACTTTTTAAAAAAATTAGCTCTTTGGTTATTTTTACCAGAGTGCTTATGAGACTAATGTGGGCACTCAAGTCATTTAGACTACATGCTGTGGGAGAGACCAGAAAATTTACCTTTCTTTGCATTCATGGCTCTTGCACTGTGACGAACACACTGTAGGTGATGTGTAAGCATGTGATTAAATTTAACTACAATGCCTTGACACTATTCTACTCTGAATACTCCGTTAACCCCTGGAGTTGTAAAAACCCCATGGTAGAACAACTTGACTATAGGGCTTTCAGATAACAGTTCTATGATTCAGCTGTGATTTCCTTTTAAAGCATCGAAAATTATTATTAAGGCTTTCATTTATTCATAAAATAAATATATTTCGATCATCAGCCTAGCTTGGGTATCTGTGTCCCTAACCCCAAAGAGTTCATGGTTCAGTTGAATAGACAATATTAATGTGAATCAGGAGAAAGGTAAAAGATGTTTTGTTGCCTGTCATTGAGGACAGTGTGTTTTGTTTCCTTTGCATGCTAGGAGAGAGAATCAATGGCATGGTAATTATGGTTATTATTGGGGGAAAAAGAGTTTTCAACACATAGCTTGATTCTGCTCAAGCTAATTCTGATGATAATTTTTCTTGACCATTCATCGCCATCTTAGTGTCTAGCAATGGTGCCAGTAACATTACATCTGCTTGAAGAAAGGATATGAAAATGTTCTACTGAATTACGGAATATTAGCACATTTTCCCAAGAAATTCAATTTTGGAATACATGCCTGCATTGCTTGTTTCTCATTGAAGGACATAGCACTTTGCTTGTTTCAGGCCTTATTTCAATGGACTTGATCAGGTAAATAACACTTATAGTTAATGGAAGATCAAATTTTATATTTTCCTGCTGACAAAAGGCCTTCAACATTGAATTCTAACATTCCTGAGACCCTGTTAATTCTAAGAGGGAAGTCCTTATGAGACTTATTCCATTTCATTACTTATTTCATTCTATAGAAAACTATGGTTTGCTGTCAAATACACCTACTGTAGGCTTCTTCTTCCTCTTTTTTTTTTAGGTATGATTGACATATATCATTGTATTTGTTCCAAGTGTACAACATAACGATTTGATACTTGTATATATTGCAAAATGATCACCACAGTAAGTCTAGTTAACATCTGGCCATTGTTTTTGTGAGTAAAGTTTTATTGGAACATGACTATGTTTATTAGTTTATGTATTGTCTACCACAGAAACAATATGGCCTGCAAACCTAAAATTATTTCCGTGTGACTCATCATAGAAAAATATTCCAACTCCTCTATAAGCTGTATCATGATCAGTGACAGGCTATGATTTTTGTGTAGTATTATCTGAAATCTGAGTTAGGCATATCCCCTAGCCCCCACATCCTCTGATTTGGATCTGAATTACTAAGGCTTTAGAAGTAAAATAATACATTTATTCAAAAGGCCTTTTGTTAAGAAATGAGAGGACTTCTGTAATGTTGTTTATTCATTCCTTCAGCGGGCCAGAAAGTGTCAGGTCTTTTATTTCTACTCTGGAAATCTTTTTTGTGTTCATTTGCTTGTTTATTTGAAAGAGAGAGAGAGAGAGAGAGAGAGAGAGAGAGAGAGAATGCAGAAGCAGGGGTGGGTAGCAGAGGGGCAGGGAGAGGGAGGAGAAAATAATCTCAAGCAGACTCTGTGCTAAGCCTGGAGGCCCAAGACGGCTCAATCCCACCACCCTGAGATTGTGACCTGAGCTGAAACCAAGAGTTGGGTGCTTAACTGACAGAGCCACTGGGGTGTCCCTCTGGAAATCTTGATGGAAAATGTATGTTTATGTATTAAAGAAAAATGTTAGTATATTTTGGGTGGTAGGAAGATGGAAAATATTTTCAGGACATCCTTTTTAAAAATATGGTAAATGTGGATAAACAAAGAAGAAACAAGAATATTGCATAAAAAAAAGCTACAACTTATTCTTTTATTCTTCCAAAATAGTTTTCCTGCACATTCTGATTTTAGTGGGTTTCTATACTATCTACTGATGCTTTCTATCTCTGCATTAAAACACATATTATCTTTACAGGGACAATTAGTAGTTGTCCAGATTTTTTATATTACTCATTCTGAAAAGAGATTAAGAGTGATTTTTGACTTGCTGTTTGCTCATGTTCTTGTATTTATAAGATGCTGTCATGATTACTTGAAAAATACAGAAAGTGAACCACATCTGTTGGTTTTGAGCCGGCACAGCTGGAAGTTCCTTAGTTTATGTACCAAACTTTTTATATGGGCATGATTTTTAGTTGCCTGTTCTGTCTGTATTTATGCAAATTACAGTGTTATTTATAAGTAAGTAAATAATCATTGCTAAGACAACATCTGCACTACTGTCTGATTATTAAACACCTGCAAAGTCAGCTTGCTCTGAATTGAAGGCCATATACTGCTTGAATCAGACCACAGCTTGAAATAAATTTCAACCATTTGTGTGCTTATTGATCTCAATCTTAATTTGAGACATTTATTTATTGGTGATTGGTCTTAGATATGCCTTTTATTTAAGAATGTTTTCGGATCTTCCAAATGTAAAAATCTGATGTGATGAGAACTAAAGAGAGAAATTTTAATTCCCGACTCCCAAGTCACTTACCAAGTATGTGACCTTGTGACCATGTGACTTAACTTCTTAGTTCCTCTTCCTTCATCTGTGAAGTAGGGATGACAGCACTTATCTTGCAAGGATTTTCTGAGGGTGAAGTAAGAAAATGTGTGTAAGCATCACATACACTGCCTGGTAAACAGTTAGGTATGCAATAATTAGTGCCTCTCTTTCTTTACATTTCTGTTATGCATTCTGAAACATAACTGCCCTTTCCTCCAGCCCATCCAAAAATACCAGAAAATGGGTTATTTAGAGTTAGAAAGAGGATGCTTGAGGAATTCTAAGCTATGCCTACAACTACTAGAATTAACTATTATTCAAACTCATAATAATTCTTTTTAGGGAAACAATGAAAATCAGAAGGAAAATAAGACCAGAGGTAGAAGTCACACATTTCAATATTTGAATGTTTGGTAGTTAAAAGGATGGAGCTATGGGGGCGCCTGGGTGGCTCAGTGGATTGAAGCCTCTGCCTTTGGCCCAGGTCATGATCTCAGGGTCCTGGGATTGAGCCCCACATCGGGCTCTCTGCTCAGCAGGGAGCCTGCTTCCCCCTCTCTTTCTGCCTGCCTCTCTGCCTACTTGTGATCTCCCTCCTCTTTGTCAAATAAATAAATAAATAAATTCTTTAAAAAGAAAAAGGATGGAGCTATGAATAAATTATTTTGGAACCTACTTATGCTGCAAATATAATGCCATACAATAACATACCATATATCTAAATATTTTGTCAGACATTAAAACACAATTTAAAAATTATATTGATTTTAATTTTACCTCTAGCATTAACATTTCTGCCAACCAAATAAGTTGCAAACATGGTGATGACAGGAAATTGGATTAAAGTGAATTTATAATACATTAAAAGTTATTTCAGTTCAGTATCTGTAGGGTTTAATGAGATCAATTTTCCTTAATCCATCTCCTGTATTTACTTCTTGAGCAACCACTAGCCAATTAAAGTGAAATCTGTACTGCTGTTTTTCTAACTCCTCTATTGATCATTCTTCTACCGGTGGTGCTACCACATCTATGTCATTTATTAATTTTTTTCCTCTCCAGTCAATGTTGACCTCTGTTCATTAGCAGCAATGTCTGGGACTTGAAAGCAAAAAAGCTGGGTTCTCATCTTTTCTTTGCTACCAATTAGTCATACAGCTGGAGAAATCACTGATATTCTCCAAGTCTCCAATTCCCTCTTTTGTTGGGCCCTTAGGGATTCAGAGAGCTGTGGATTAGTTGAAGAAATACTGGACCGAAAGTCAGCTGTTGTGAAATGAGCTGGATCTAATTAATCCAGCTGGACTTCAGTTCCCTCATTTGCAAACTTTTGTGCAAGTATTTCGCACAGTTACTGGTGCCATCTACATTCCTAACAACTGAGTATCAGGTCTATAAATGATCCACGCCAGATAGGTGGACTGCCCTGACTGGTAGTTTCCTTTATTTAAAGGGTTATACATCATTTGGTCTGCCTTGTCTGGGCATCTTTAGCAACATCGTACTTAAAACAACTTTTAAAATTTAAGCATACTTGACACAATGTTGCATTAGTTTCAGGTGTACAACATACATCATAGGATGCTGACCACAAGTGTAGCTACCTTCTGTCACCATATAATGCTATCACAATATCATTGCCTGTATTCCCTATTCTGTGCCTTTTATTCCATGACTTATACATTCTATAGCTGGAAGCCTGTATCACCCTTCACTCATATAAACATTTCCATATTTTTCTAACACATATTATTTTTAAATTGTTCTATTAGTAAATACTATTGATTTTCCCTATCACCTAATTCTATCAATATATATATATATGTATATATACATATATATATAAAACGGGGAGAGAGAGAGAGAGAGAGAGGGAGAAGGAAAGAGAGAATTCCAGGCAGGCTTCATGCCCAATGTGGAACCCAACATGGGCTCCATCTCACAACCCTAAGATCATGACCTGAGCCAAAATCAAGAGTCAGACACCTGAGTGAGCCACCCAGGCACCCCTCTACTGTTTTATTTTTTAATTTTCTTTTATTTGAATATAGTTGACACACATTGTTACATTAGTTTCAGCTATACAATGTAGTGTTTGGACAAGCTTCTACTTATGCTCTGCTCACCACAAGTATAGGTCCCATCTGTCCCCATATGATGCTACTCAAGATCATTGACTATATTCCTTATGTTTTGCCTTTTATTCCCATGACTTATTCATTCCATAACTGGAAGCCTGTGTCTCCCACACCCCTCCACCCATTTTGCCCACCCCCCGCCTCCCTCTCCTCTGGCAACCACTTAGTTTATTCTATTTATAGGTCTGATTCTGCTTTTTTTTTTTTTTTAAGATTCCACTTATGAGTGAAATCATATAGTATTTATCTCTCTCAGTCTGACTTATTTCACTTAGTGTAATACCCTCTAGGTCCATCCATGTTGTCACAAATGTCATGATCTCATCTTTCGTATGGCTGCATCATATTCCATTGTACAGAAGTTATGTAACTTTTATAATGGCAAAATAAATAAAATTGATGCTAATCAAACCGCATTCTGAAATGAGAGTTATATGCATTTGCTATACAAGGAACAAAAAACTGTATCGAAGCAAGTGATTACAAATACATTTAATGAGATTCTGTTATAAAATTCTTGACCTCCTTTCTAAGGAAATGTGTTTGCTATTGGGTATGGAGCTGTCTTCTCCTGGTATCTTTATACACTGATCCATTTTCCTCCCTCTACCACACTACCCTTTCCCCATGCCAGTCCATGTTGCAGTGCTTCTTCCCATTGTATTAAATTTCTAACTATCACTTGTAGGAGAGTTCTTGTTTTCTCTGTTGGCAATTGCTCAATGGTTAGATTTTTATAAGAAATTGCTTGCCAAATGACTCATTAAAAATGCTTGCTTTTGCCTATATTCTGTATAAGATCTTGTATTTCTGAAAATTTTGCTGACATTTTCCGTTATGCCTCATGTATCGCTACCAATTTATAGCAGGGGTTGGGGAGCATAGCATCACATCATCTATTTGGTTGCAAGAGAATTTAGAGAGGAAAACCTATTGGCAATTACTCCTTCATTGGTAATGACCTCATGGTCATCCTTAGGAAATATCTGTCCCTGATTGTAGTGGCCTGAGGTTTTTCCTATTTACTCTCACATTATATCTGTTGTTGTATAGGTGTAATTTAGTTTCCATAAATGCTGGTCAGTTCTACTTCTTGGGCAGCGATTAAGTCCACATCCCCAGCTAACTCCCATACTGGTCTCTTACACTCTGGGTCATTATACATCTTCCAACTTACATCTATAGCTATACACCTAATTGCCCCAGGAGTAAGTACCAGACAACCAGGGACAGCCCCTGTGCCCCAGAGCCTGCTGAAATTACCCAAATAAGCCAACCCAAAGCCTGATTATTCTGCTTCACTTGTTTCTTCTCACAGAAACCACAATAAAAGTGCTTGCATATGGTTTCCCTCTCTTCCTCTGCCTCTTGACCAGACCCCAGTGGTTTTGCATGGTGTGTTATGTTCTCCCCAGGGAACTGTGAGGGTAACAAAACTATAAGACATTTTCTGGTTTCTCTCTCTTGAGCTGCATCTGGCCTCACCATACTTCATCCAAGGTAGTATGTATCTCTAAAACAATAGGTCATACATGTTTCAAGTTTTCTCAAGGATTATACTTCTTATCAGTAACCCCAATAAATACTGAGAAAGGGAAGAAAAACAAAGTGATGCAATAGCAAGGAAATTTGCCATTTCTTAACAGATCCTCAGAAGTTTCCAGGTAAATATCTGGAACAATTTTATGTAAATACAATTTGTGCTGGAGCAGACTATTAGAGATTACATTGGATTTGCTGGACATTTTTCAAATGGTTTGTTTTTATTTCATCATTTCTAGCATTTGAAGATTCATTCTGTTGACATTATTTAAGGTCCCTAAACTTATTCACTAACAACTCTTCTTTTGAAAAACCACAACAAGGTATAAAATATCTAAACCTTCATTAAATTGTAGAGATGAGATGATTAGTTTTGGTTACTTTGAACTCACCCGGGTTCCCAGCTCAAGAGCCTGTGGCTGTATCTTGTAACTCATTTCAGATAGCTGGTGAGTTCGTTTCATTCCTAGTGTTTGTGTAGCTTTTCAAGGACCTGATCATTTTCTCTAGTGTTATTATAATCTGAAGTAGAATCAGGCACACTTTTTCTGTGAATATGTCATATATACTAGCTGTTCTCTAAACTTAAGAAGGAGGAAACATTGGAAAAACTAAAAAGAGGAAAAAAGAGGCAAGAAATAGGAAGAAGGAATTCCTGTTTGTTGTAGTATATTTTTAATAGTGAGAAATAGTGTCATCTGGTTATTTAATTCTGATTATATAAAAATGGCACTTAATTAGTCTTGAGCTGTATCTACACAAATACTTGAAATAAAATTAAGAATTCAAATATATTCTTTGACTTATTTACCTCATTCTGTGTCCTCTCTCCTTAATTTTTTTTCTAAGAGATTCAGTTCTATTCTCCATTTTCCTTCACTTATATATCTAGCAACTGCTATATAATTTTTAAAACAAGTTAATGAGGGACAAATAGTGTCACTAAACTTACTACTGACCAAAATTTCAGGGTACAATTAAAAAAAGTATCCCTCAGAGGAAAAAACACTACTCTAAAATCTGTATAATGCAATTGATAATTTAAAGCTACCATAAATAAAGCACTTTTGAATTTATTCAAGACAAATCTTGTCACTGTAGTCTATGAGCACCTGATGGGCCATTCATCAATAATTAATCCAAAAAAAAGCTTCCCAGTTGGTGAATTCAAACTGAGTTTTTCTCTCTAATTAGTGTACTGTAGAAATGGGTATTTCCTACTCTCATTGTATATTCCTGAATATGCATAAAAAGATACTAATGAAAATTGCTTAGATGGCTTAACAATACTGAATGGTGCTAATTGGACTAAATTTTAGATGCCTGGATTCATTTAATAAAATATTTCCTGTGCATATAAAATAAGAATCAGTTTCCCAAGCCCATATCTACAGCATAACTTAGATCTCAAGAATCTTGTTTTAAAAAGTGGGTCATGTTAGCAAGAGCCAAAAATATCACTTAGTAGCCAACAGACTTCACGACTGGCTTTTTTACTTTCTTTGAATCTTACAGGTCCATCCAATGGACATTGTCTTGTGTTTCCCCTTTTGGGTCCATGGGTGGAGATGCAGGCTGGGACAAGACCCTGGAGAAGTAGCTTGCTCTCATCTTCTGACTCTCAGTCACTGTTTCCATCTCCTATCTCTGTGAGGGCTAGCCTTCTTTACTTCACACCCACAATTGCTGTGATTTCACGTCAAAAGTTCTGTCACACATATAGACCAACTTCTACAAGTTTGAATCTGATCCAGTTTTATTAAGTATCCACCTGCGGGCCAAACTACCATTTCTAAGGAGTTAGAGGCATAGGGTGTCAACTTGCTGCTGGGTCATGTCCTGAAGTCTGGGTGGGGGGAAGCTCCCAGAGATAGAAGTGCAAAGCAAATTGAATAGAGAATTTAAAGTTGCCCACAATAAAATATCCATTTCTCATTTTCCAGTACTCTGCCTGTAGCATTTACTTTCAGCTGAAGAAGCAGGTAGTAGCTCTAAAGCAGAAATTTCATTTAGATATTATTATAAACATCAGATATTTTGTTCCAGAGCTGGTTTCTATTGAGAGAAAGCAGCTTATCTACTTTTCTGTTGTACAAAGTACCGATTAAGTGGTGAATCATCTGGTTACAGGCCATCTCTTTCCAAAACTAGTTCCTATATGGCCAATAATATTGGGTTGTCTGTAATTTCTTTCTTTCTTTATTTTTAAAGATTTTATTTATTTGACAGAGAGAGAGAGAGATCACAAGTAGGCAGAGAGGCAGGAAGAGAGAGAGGGGGAAGCAGGCTCCCCACTGAGCAGAGAGCCTGATGTGGGGCTCAATCCCAGGACCCTGAGATCATGACCTGAGCCAAAGGCAGAGGCTTTAACCCACTGAGCCAGCCAGGCACCACACGGTTGTCTGTAATTTCTTAGACTATTCCTAGGACAAGTGTTTATCTTAAAACTTGAAAACTGCAGAAAAGAAACTGACTGAATTGCACCTGGCTGGGTCTTATTTTCTGATATTTTTGAAATATCAGGAGGAAAACATTTTGTTTTTAAAGTTTGTTGCACTTTATCTAGAGTTATCTAGAGTACAGCCGAGTAAATGTAGTGATCATGTCATAAAATTTTTAGATACAGAGAAGGAATTTTTGATTTTTCAGAGAATTTTGGAGTGAGTCTATAAGCACAGAGCAAGTGGTCAATTTTTTCCCAGAATAAATTGACTGAAGGTACCTAAAGTTAGCCTGTGAATCTCACCTCAAGAATTTAGGAAGATATAATAGGGCCCATAGCAGAGAGTTATTTATGTTCTTACTTAACATAGAAAGAACCTAGGAATTTCTCTTTGTACCACTATCAGCACCCCACGCATGTTGCAGGAAGCACAGGCGCTCAGAGCTGGGACTTGGCCTCACATAGACCGGAGCTGGAGTCCTGGATCCAAGTCTTTCTGTTCATCATCAACGCTCTTAATCCCTCAGTGGCCGGTCCTATGGTGGCCGATAACTCAGTCTTCTCATCTATAAAATGTAAAAAGCTTACACTGTGGATTATATTAATGTTGATAAAGGACTTATTGTGGGATCTTTCATTGGATTGGATTAACACTCAACTGGAAAGATTAGCATTTACTGAGTACTTCTGATAGGCCAGATAGGTTTACATGAGTGAACCTTACGTACTCATGTAATCCTCACAACAATCCTAGGAAGGAGTTGCCACTATTATTCCTATTTTAAGATGAGGAAATTGAGGCATAGAGAGGTGCAGGATAACCTGGCTGGCAGTGACGAAGCCAGGATTTGAACCAACGCAGACTGACCAACATCTGTGATCTTAACATGATGCAAGGCAACCTTCTCAGTGAATATTAGCTATTACTATCAGTGTTCTTGTTCTTGTTGCTGCTATTGCCTGAAAATCAGAGCACAAAGTAGCATGCACTCACACTAAAGCAGAGTTAGCTAATTTGAGAAAGAGGCAAACCAAGGGCAACCAAGTTTGATATACCCACAAAAAGGTATCTTATTATGTTAGTGTATCTGTAAGGATCTTTAATGTGAGTATAGGTTGAATTTTTCTCTAGTCTTCATTATACTTTTAAAATATGCTAGAGGGGGGGCGCCTGGGTGGCTCAGTTGGTTGAGCAACTGCCTTCGGCTCAGGTCATGAGTCTTAAGTTCCAGGATCGAGTCCCACATCGGGCTCCCCAGCTCCGTGGGGAGTCTGCTTCTTCCTCTAACCTCTTCTCTCATGCTCTCTCTCACTTTCTCTGTCTCTCAAATAAATAAAATCTTTAAAAAAAAAATATGCCAGAGGGGCTCCTGTGTGGCTCAGTCAGTTAAGTGTGCAACTCTTGATTTTGGCTCAGGTCACGATCCCAGGATTATGAGATTGACTCTGGAGCTGAGTGCAGAGTCTGCTTGAGATTCTCTCTCCTTTTTCCTCTGCCCCTCCCCCTGCTCACACACACACTCTCTCTCAAATAAATAAATGAAATCTCTAAAAAAATGTCCGAGAACCTTCAGAACTGCCTTTCGTTGTTCCAAGTGCCAACAACGGCTGTGCTGCTCAACTGCCTCTTGCTCCTTAATTACTTCTAATCTCTGTTCATCATCAACATGCTTTTTTTTAAATTAATATATGATGTATTATTTGCCATTTGATGTATTATTATTTCACAGGTCTGTGAATCATGAGGCTTACACATTTCATAGCACTCACTATAGCACATACTGTCCCCAATGTCCATAACCCAGCCACCCTATCCCTACCCCCAAAACCCAGCAACCCTCAGTTTGTTTCATGAGATTAAGAGTCTCTTATGGTTAATCCCTTGGTGACATATATATCAACCATAAACTAGAATGAAAGATAGGTAGTTAACTAGTTAACCCACTAAGGTAGATTACCTGATAGACCCCCAAAGAATTGACATTTTGAAATAAGAGCTCATTAGCATAAATGAGGTTCTAATCCCATACACTGTGTTAAAGAGATGAATTTTGGAAGTATAGAGGTTGGGGTTGGGAGGAGAGTTTGGGCAGGGTTGGGGAGGAAATGATTTCCTAACAGTTAAAATCACACTCGAGAGTTTTATCCTGCTATTAAGTTATCCTGGTCATAAGGTTATTCCTCGATAATTAGATAGCCTCTGGACCATGAATTGTAGTGTTCTTTAAACATTATTTTAAGTAGTTTTCATTTGACCAACTGTTGAGATTCTGTTGACTTTTCTCATTGAGATCATAAGTTTTCAAGTTAGCTCTTTTCAGTGAGAAGTAACACTGTAAACTCATATTAGGAGGATGTGGTGAGGCATAGGAGTTATCCCTAACCTCTCAGTCCATGTCAGTTTATAGGAAACTGAATAATAATGTAATCAAGGAGGAGCTTAATTAAACCAGAATTTAAACCTTGTTTCAGGCAAACAGGCAATTTTAATAATTGTGTATTTAAACAAATAGTACTTAAAAATCTGTTTCCAAACTTGGCATTATGGCTTACAAGATGTACATTTGTGGACTTATATTAAATATAGATACACTTTTAGCAATTGATATCAATAACTGATGCTACCTTAAGAACCATGTTGAGCAATATTTGCAAGATTTGTGAGATAAAGCATGCAGGCATTGATATTAAATCTATTTTTCAAAATGAGAAAAGTAAGGCTCAGAGACATGAGGTGCTCAAGCCATCTGACAAGAAAGGTGGAGCTCTCCTCATGATATCTTATGAAGTAGAGGCCAAATTGTCTTGGTATCTCTCATACCTCCTCTCACTTCTTCACTCATGTAGTAGCTGCTCACCGTATGTATATGTTTCAGATCATCACTTCATGTATATTTCCATTGTCCTGTCTTGATATATTCTTTCTGCCTCTTTGTTCTATAAGAGCACCACACTGTAATTCAAAGCACATATCATCATTTTTCTCTCCTCTAGGCTTTGTTCACAATGTATTGCCCACTTGGAATATGCTGGACAACCTGCCTTCTCCTCTCCCCTTTGGGATACGTGGATTTTGGGATAGGTGAATTCTAGCCATCTTTTAAAGTCAACCTCAGTTGCCACCCCCTTCAGGAAATCTTACCTGATTTCCTGTGGATATGCTAAAAATAATTATGCTATTTATTTAATAAAATGCATGTACTACTCTATTAATTTATTGTAAAACATTCACAAAAATGGGAATTATAAAAGGATGAAATAAATGAATAGAAATTGAATTTCCTCTTTTCTTTCCATATGTGACTAAACTGTCATGTGTATTCCACTCTGAGATCACTGATGTATAGTCATCAAGGAAGACTCACAGTTCTTGTGAAAACGCATTTTCACAGGTTCCCTTTCAGGTGATATATTTGGTGGAGATTAAATGGGTTCAGGAATCTGTCATCTTCGTTTTATTATTATCTTAAAAATATTTTATTTATTTGAAAGAGAGAGAGAGTGCATGGGTGCGTGCAAGTGCACCAGTGGGGTTGGGGTGGTGGGCAGTGGGTGTAGGAAGGTTAGAGAGAGAGGGAGAAGCAGACTCCCAGCTGAGCAGGGAGCTGGATGTGGGGCATGATCCCAGGACCTTGAGGTCATGACCTGAGCCAAAGGCAGATGCTTAACCGACTGAGCTACCAAGGGTCCCCAAACAAGGATTCATTTTTATGTAAACCATTAACAGTATTTAACCAATTTCTTAGTAAGTTAAAATCTAATTTATAGCAATGGCTGACAGTACTTTCAAAAACAAATGTTTTTGGGCGCCTGGGTAGCTCAGTTGGTTGAGCGACTGCCTTCGGCTCAGGTCATGATCCCGGAGTTCCGGGATCGAGTCCCATATCGCACTCCCGGCTCTGCGGGAGGTCTGCTTCTCCCTCTGACCTTCTTCTCCCCTCTCATTCTCAGTCTCTCTCTAATAAATAAATAAAATCTTTAAAAAAAAAAAAACAAATGTTTTCTAAAAATAACTGAGGACTATTATATGAATATTATACTTCTAGCTGCCTCTGTTTCAAATAGACATACTATGGAGATGGGAAAAATATATGACTATGACATAGACCAGGAAACTCTTCCGCTTCAGGGTTTGTTTATGGATTAAAGAAGTAAAAGGTAGATCATCTGCACTTTGGATTCTCCTCAACAGCAGCTCATAGGTTTGCATAGCCCTCCAGAGGCCCTATACCTGGGTCAGACAATATCAAACACCAAAGGTCAAAGAAGGGGTTTATGGCACTCTGTGGGTACAGCTGGCCAAGGTGGGTACCTGGGTAGAGAAGTGGTAAGAGGAAATGAGAATTTTGTGACAGAGGCTGGCAAGGATGTTTGAGCTGACAGTATATTTGTAGGAAACAGGGAAATAAAAACTTTATGTTAGTCAATTATAAACGTCTTAGGATTTTTAAAATGAAAATTCTACCAAATAAAATCAAGTGATAAATGGATTATGGAGCAACATAAGAGACATTTAAGTCATATTAACCAATATAAGAAAGCAATGGAGTTTTCTTCCACATGTGTTGATTTCATCTAGAAAGTGGTTAATGTAAGTTTGAACCTCCATTTAATAAACCAACTGATACTTATGTCATAAGTACCTCTATATGTAAAGTACTGATGATGATGAATATGATATTCAAATTTATAATATATTAAAAAGCCGATAGTTCAGTTACCAAAGGCAAACCATCTCATTTCTTGCTTTTTAAATTATTTCTACTAACAGGGAAAAAGAATGCATTAGAAATTGGTGGGAACGATTCATTCAATTTTGGCTCTGAGCTTTCTATTTTGCGTTTTACCTTTTTTGCTCTTTTGGCTCATTTGAAGTCCAGAGTCACAGTGTTGTAAATCTCTATTTGTGGTCCAAGGTTAATAATACTTGTTAAGAGAAAGAAAGCTGTTTAATTTGTTTCCATCAAACACATGTGTTTAATCAGGTATCTAAACACTGAAAGTGTATCTATTCTAAAAGGCTATTTTTTAATTTTCCACATCTCCCTTCCATTTCACCACTTTTTACTTAATAAAAACTGGTGAATTTTATTAAGTAAAATTTTTTTATTTAAAAATTAAAACTTAATTTAAAAAATAAAATAAATAATAAAATAATAAAAATTTAAATTTAATTTTAAAAAATAAAAAAATTTAACTTATTTATTATTTATTTTATTTTATTAAGTAAAAACTGGTGAAACAGAAGTAGAAAGTATTTTATACAAAATGAGAAACATCTTGGTCGATACCTAATTTATTTGATCTGTATAGACAGCTGGACCAGAACATCTTGGCTCAGAGAAGGACTATTTCATCACTTCTAAGTGATGGGAGCATGGACTCAAAGCTCAGTGTGGTACTATAGAGATCATCCCAAAGTCAAGAAATAGGGCACACAAAACAAACACAGGATCAAGGGGTTATTGTCGCAGCTGATGGGTCTCAGTCAAGGGGTTCCTCAGACAGTTTACCTTTCAGCGTACTCAGGCAGAACCCTCAGCCACATTCCAAAGGTTTTTCCCTTGGTGGATTCTGTCTCCCTTCATCCTTCAGTCTCTGCCTTGGCTGCTTCTCTTTGCTACTGAAGTCGATTGGTCCATGATCACCCAGATTATGAATGGGTACAAGGCATGTGTTCTAATGTTGCTGAGCACTGAGTCCACAACATACACTGATGGAGGGCCAGGCATATTTTCAGGTGCTGGGGATACAGCTGTGGAGCATTACAAAGTCCTTGCCCTCAAGCGGCTAACATTCTCTTGGGAGCAATGGATAATGTAGAATATGATAGATTGGTGAATGCTATACATAACATAGAAACTAGAGTTAGGAGACAACAGAATGATGGTTATTCATTTAGCTGGGTGGCTAGGAAGTACCTTTCTGAGAAAGTGATATTTTAGCATAATCCTGAATAAAATGAGGGAGCGAGTCATGTGTATAGTTAGGGGAAAGGAATTCCAGGCAAAGGGACCACCGAGGGCCTAGGCCTTAAGATAAGAGTTTGCTCAAATGGAGTAAAGAGTAGAGGCCAAGAATCAGATCATGCGGGGTATTGTAGGGTGTGGTCCTTACCACAATTGGGCCTGATTCTAAATGTGAAAAGGAATGTGTGATAAGATCTGATTTATATTTTAACTATTTCTCTTAAGATCCTCACTTTAGCTAATATTATAGCCACAATATATTGAAAAAGTATGTCATGGGAGCCACTGTTTAGGCTTACATAATATTTCATTTAATCCTAACACAGAAGAAAAATAGGATTTTATCCATCTTATAGATGGGGAAATGGAGGTGTTAAAGGTCTAATTAATGAGTTATCTGTGCTAATAACTATTGGAGCTGGGATCCATGCCCAGGACTGTCTGGTTCTAAAGTCCACACTCATCCCACCCTGTTGCTGCTTCTCTTTTTCCATAAGTAATCTTTTTTTTTTTTTTTAAAGATTTTATTTATTTTATTTGACAGAGAGAGAGATCACAAGTAGGCAGAGAGGCAGGCAGAGAGAGAGGAGGAAGCAGGCTCCCTGCTGAGCAGAGAGCCCCATGCGGGGCTCGATCCCAGGTCCCCTGAGATCATGACCTGAGCCAAAGGCAAAGGCTTTAACCCACTGAGCCACCCAGGCGCCTCCATAAGGAATCTTAAAGAGACCAAATAACTAAATTTAAAGACACATGTTCAAAAAGTCAGGGATGATTTGGGTATTGATATGAGTATTCATGGCACAGGTTGGAAGGATTCCTTGTTCCTGAACCTTTGATCTCCCATACCAGCCTTGAACATTTTGTTTCAAGAATGTTACACGGGAAAAAATAACCTTCTACCTTATTTTGGGGTCTCTATAATAGTGGCTAAGCCAGATTCTAAATAATATCTTGAGGACAAAGTTTCCATTTTGTATAACTCTCCTTTCCATTCATGTTCTTGTATACTGTTCTTTACATTGTAGGTGTTAAGTATTTTCTTAAAGTATTTGAGCACATTTTTAAAATATCCACTTCTATTTTTGTCAAAGTCATACACATACATAGATTTACTATCAAATAATACTGTATGACTCATCATGAAAACAGCTGACTTCTGTCTCCATCTTCTCACTCACCTGCTCCCATTTCCCAAAGGCAAACCCTTCTAAAATTTTCAACCTTTTCAATTTTCTCTGGACTTCATCTCCATGTATCTAAATAATGTGTTTACATTTTGTTTTTTGGTTTTTCAGTTTTTGATAGTATTTGCTGACTTCTAGCTTTGAAAGATAAGGATTTAGTTCTTTTATTTATTTATTTAAATTAATTTAATTTAATTTTTTTGTAGTTTCAGGTTTTTCTTTAAATTCCAGTTGGTTAACATACAGTGTGATTTTAGTTTCAGGGGTAGAATTTAGTAATTCATCACTTACATATGACACCCATTGCTCATCACAGCAAGTGCCCTCCTGAATGCCCATCACTGATTAAATCCATCCTCTGCTCACCTCTCCTCTAGCATCTCTCAGTTTTCTCTCTATAGTTAAGTCTATTTTTTGGTTTACCTCTCCCTTCACCATGTTAATCTGTTTTGCTTCTTATATTCCACATAAGTGAAATCATATGATGTTTATCTTTCTCCAATTTATTTATTTCACTTAACTTAATACACTGCAGTTCCATCCATGTTGTTGCAAATGTCAAGATTTCATTCTTTTTGATGGATGAGTAATATTCTAGTGTATGTATATATATATATATATACCACATCCTCTTTATCCATTCATTAGCTGATGGACATTTGGGCTCTTTCCATAATTTTGCTATCATTGATAATGCTGCTATCAACATCATGGTGCATGTATCCCTTTGAATCAGAATTTTTGTATCTGTTGGATAATTAGTAGTGCAATTGCTAGATTGTAGGTTAGTTCTGTTTTTTATTTTTTAAGGAGCCTCCATACTGTTTTCTAGAGTGGCTGCACCAGTTTGCATTCCCACCAAGGAATACAAGTGAGTAAGATGGTTCCCCTTTCTCTGCATCCTTGCCAGTATCTGTTGTTTCCTGTGTTATTAATAATAGCCATTCTGACATGTGTGAGGTGGTACCTAATTGCAGTTTTGATTTGTATTTCCCTGATGATGAGTGATGTTGAGTACCTTTTCATGTGTCTATTTGCTATTTATATCTATTTTTGGAAAAATGTCTATTCATGTCTTCTGCCATTGCTTAACTGGATTGTTTGTTTTTTGGATGTTGAGTTTATTAAGTTCTTTATAGATTTTGGATACTAATCTTTTGTTAGATGTCATTTGCAAATGGCATCTCCCATTCTAAAGGTTGCCGTATAGTTTTATTGATCGTTTCCTTCACTGTGGCAGAAGCTTTTAATCTTGATAAAGTCCAAGTAGTTCATTTTTGCTTCTGTTTCCCTTGACTTATGAGACATATCTAGTCATAGACATATGGCTGATGTCAGAGGTATTCTCCTCTAAGATTTTGATGGTTACCTGTTCACACATTAAGTTCTTTTATCCATTTTGAACTTGTTTTTGCGTATGGTGTAAGAAAGTGGTTCACTTTCACTCTTTTGCATGTTGCTGTCCAGTTTTCCTAACACCATTTGTTGAAGCCACTTTTTTGTTTGTTGAACACCATTTGTTGAAGCCACCGCTTTTTTTTTGCCATTGGATATTCTTCCCTGTTTTGTCAAAGATTAGTTGATCATATAGTTGTGGGCCCATTTCTGGGTTCTCTGTTCTGTTCCATTATCTATATGTCTGTTGTGCTGGTTCTTTTACACACACACATAAACACACACACTTGCTCACACACACACATACACACATATGTCTTTCCCCTCATCACTTCACTATATTTACGTGCTATTTTGGTTTAATTCAACATTCAGTGTTCATGTTATTTTATAAATTATATTTTTCTATAGTCACAGTAACACTGTCCATTCCATATACATTCAAAAATCTATCTACTTGTCATTATTTACATGGCTATAGGTCTGGCCCAAGACACACTCACCTCTTGCTAAATTATTACAATAGCTTACTCAATAGTCTCCCTGCTTCTGCCCTTGTCTGCCTACAGCTTCAACAGAGCTGTCAGAGTGAGCTTTAAAACTCTTAAATCAGATCCTGCAATCCTCTGCTCAACAACCAGTGGCTTGCCATCCATTTAAAAATACAAAACTCTTGAAATGATCTTTCAGATCCCATGTAAAGAACTGGCCCCACCCACCTCTCTAATATAATTTTCTGTCATTCTTCCCATTCTCTTCTAACCCCACTAGCCTGCATGCCATTTCTCAAAAATGCCGAATTTTTGAGAAAATAGTCTGCCTCGAGTCTGTATACTTATTCCTTTCCTGGAAGACTCTTACTTCAGACACCACATGGCTCAATCCCTCAGTTCCTTCTAGTCTCAGTGCAAATGTTATGTCTTGTGTAAAATACACCCCATGGTGCTCCTCGTCCTTACTTAATTTTTTACAACTATGATGTATTTACTTGATGTTTGTTCATTGTCTATATGCACACATGGTTGTAGTCTCTTTGAAGACAACACTATTGCCTATTTCATCCAAGGTTCTATTTCCAGAGCCTAAAACAATGCTAGGCCCATAATAGATTCTAATGACAGATTTGATGAGTGAATGAATGAATTGTTCATATTTGAGCCATCTAATATACTGCTGTTCATATCATTTCTTATTTATTTATTTGATGCAGAGAGAAGGTAAAGAGAGAGAGGGAGCACTAGCAGGGGGAGCAGCAGGCAGGCAGGCAGAGGGAGAGGGAGAAGCAGGCTCCCCGCTAAGCAAGGATCTAGATGTGGGGCTCAATCCCAGGACCCTGGGATCATGACCTGAGCCAAAGGCATATGCTTAATCTACTGAGCCAGGTGCCCCTGCTCATTTCATTTCTTATGCAACTGTTTGTGTGCCCTGGCATTAATGCTGCTTTTCTTTGCTAGATTGTTTGGTTTCTGCATAGAAACCACTTAATCAACTTATGTTGAATTATGCTGAGATAAAAAATCACCTCCAAATCCTAGCTGCTTAGGACAACAAAAGCTCATTTCTTACTCTATTCTTTTCAACTTCAGGGCCATTAGTCTCCTCCAGCTTCCCTTTTTCTAGGTTCTGGGATGAAGAAACAGTCCTTATCTAGAACCTGCAAGGAGATAGGAAAGGGAACGGAATAACCACATGATGGCTCTTAAAACTTCCCCATAGAAGTGGCCATGCTACTTTTGCTCTCATTTCACATGGCCATCCCTGACATCAGTAATGCAGGAAATATACTCCTCTCATAGAGAAAAGTGTCGGGGGTAAACAACAAATATTGTTGAGTAAATAATGCTATCTCTTATGGTACCATTCTTTCTTTCCCAAACTCCCTTATAGAATGACAACACTCCTTTCAATATTACTAAACACATCAGGTAACTTTCTTTTGGAGGCATCTCCATGCAGCATCTTTACTCCAATGCAGATTTCTTATTCTTTTGTCCTGTTGGGATTCCTAACAGCTCACTATCACCTAGTAATTTTCTTTCTCCTCTTTCCTTAACTTAATCTCTAGTTTCTAGTTTCTCTCCCTCTTGGTGTCCTCATAATCTTGGTGAAACAAGATCTCCAGTTGTGTCCTCAACAGGAGGTTTTTGGCATCACTTTTTGTTAGTCTTTGTTTTATGTTCATATTTGATTATTTGTATCTCTAGGTTATAAATCATTTCATCTAAGAATATTGTCTAAGAATTATATATTCTATATTATAAATGATTTTCCCTGAGCCTTTTGAAGGCATTACTCTATCTACTTCTAATATCCAAGGTTGTGTATCTGAGGCCATTCTGATACTAATGTTTGGAATGCAGTTCTCTCATTCCAGCCCTACAAGCTTTTACAATTTTTCTTTATCCTTGCTGTTTGGAAGTGCTATGATAATGTACTAAAGTTTCCTTCAGGAGTTAGAATCAAATATTGTATGTTTTCTAGATGTTTCAAGTAGGAATAGGCTTAATACAGTGAGTTATAACTTTACACAACTAGGGAGTGAAGATGAGGATGTGCATGTCTCACAAGAGGGCAGCAGCTATTAATCTCAGCTTCTTGTAACACCAATGTGGGTGGTTCTGAAGAAGAACCTCCAATATTCAGTTGCCTGTCCACAGCTGGTGCCCATGAATAATGGCTTTTCCTTCTCTTCTGCCTTCCAGAGCTCTTGTGAGTGCTTCTCAGTGGTAAAATTAACAGAAATCCCAAGGTAAGGGATCATGGGAAATAGCTTCCAGGTTTTATGCTAGGGATGAACTTAGAAGGTAAAGATTGTCCTGTGTACACAAAGCTGCCTTGGTGTGGGTCTTTATTCTTCTGGCACTTGGGTTTTTCCATAAAATAGGGATTGGTCCATGTGAAACCCATCTGGGTTTGTTAGGTGGCACTAATCAAAGATAGGCCCTTACCTTCCCACAGAGTCTGGAAAAAGGGACCTGTCTTCAGGTATTGGCTGGAACAAATAGTAAATTCTTTTCATAGCTTTGACTTTTCTCAGGAACACACTTTAAAGAGGGATAGGGTCATTCTAGGGATAAGGCCTTGAACTGTTAGAAACCATCTTGGCATTTTGTTTCCTTTTTTATAGACCAAAGTCAAGTCTACTGGAGAATAAGGCTCAGAGAAGACTGGCTAGAGATTAATCAAAGAGAGAATCTCTGTCAGGAGTGTTGAGAGGACTATGAGTAGAATATTGGATGTGTTGAATTTGAGGAACTTTTGAGACACCCAACAGAAATATCAAATAGGGGTTCAATAGTCTAGAGATCAGAAAAAATCTTGTTTGGACATGTAAATCTGTATTCTGTCAGCATATGGAAGATAAAGTCACATAGTAGTTGAACTTACTAGGATGTGTTATTTTTCCCATGCCTATGAAACTCTATTGGCCCACTCTTTCACAACCTATGATGAAGATTCAGGTAGATCCCAGAGCTTTTCTGTCAGTTATGAATAATAGAAAGTCACTCACAAGTTTTAAGAAACAAATCCAGTGAAATGATTAAAACTCCAAAATTTCTAACTCCAAACTGCCAGAGCAAAGAATATGGTTGATTTTTTTCCTCAGCCCACTTTCTCTCTATTAGTGGCTGTTGCTTTGATTCCTCCTGGTGAGAACCGAGAAGATTAGTGAGAAAAGAGCACACAGTTGAAGTAGCTGACGTAGCTGGAATGTGGCATCTGTACCCGCAATCGAAACCTTTATGTCTTACTGACTACTCAATAACTCCACTTAAGTGTCGAGTAGACATTTCAAACTTAATGTCTAATATCAAAGTTGATTTTCCCTCACCCTCAAAACCTGATCTCCCCAGGGTCTTCCCACATAAGCAAATGGCAACTCTCTCCTGTCAACTGTCTGGGTCAACTATCTCAGAGCCCTCCTTTTCTCTCATAATCCATTTTCAAACCATTAGCATATCCTGTCGCTATCTTCAAAATACAACCAATTCTCATTATTCATAGTAGTTATGTTCCATAAAGTCACTGCAAACACCAAATTAGCTAATCCTAAATCATTGTTCCTTGGGAAAAAACAGGCTTATGTTCCTGTGTGGATTTCGGTCACATTTTCATCAACCAATCAAAATAAACCTTGTTTTATGTATGCTTCTGTTTAAACATTAGGGAGAGAAATACACAGCCATGTGTGTGTGTGTTGGGGGCGGGGGGAACAATCCAAGCAGACTCCATGCTGAGTGCAGAGACTGATACAGGCTGGATCCTATGACCCTGAGATCATGACCTGAGCGGAAAAGCTTAACTGACTGAGCTACTCAGGTGCCCCAACCCTGAGAAATTATAGTGTTAAACTCTCTCTTTTCAGTTTTCTCCTTCACATAGTGGAGAAGATCATAAGGACCAGCACACATTTACATTTCTATTGAAATCTTTCTCTGAACTCCTTCACATATATTAGCTAACTTGATTTAAATGGATATGGTAGGAATTTAATATGCAATACTAACCAAGTTCAATGAAATTCATATCTGTGTAAATTAAATAAAAGCTAACATAGCTTAATTAATTGTTAGAGGCTTAATCCAAAATTATGTTCCCATCTCTAATCCTGATGGTTCATTGGTCAAGGTGTTGTACTATTTTAAGAAATTCATTTAAAACCAGGCTGAGAGTAAAGAACTCTGATTGTGTTAGAAAGGCCTAGAATGTGGCAGAAAGTTGTCAGACTATAACACTCAGTGTAATCTTTTCTTTGATGGTAAATTTTACACACTTTACAGATAATCCTCTGATATTGTCCTCTAAGAGATTTATTTCAAAACTCCATGTTTGTTCCTTAATATGTGTCCTTGAGGAAGGAGCACATAATCCCAAAACTCTATGAAATGTACCGCTATTCTCTGCACATATTGCAACCATGGTAACGGGAATGAGAGGCAGTAATGTTGTATTTTATGTACTTGACCTATGGTCCTCTTTCTGTTTGGATGTGTGCTTGTGCTATCCATGCCAAAAATGTCTACTGGAAGGAATGAGAAGGACTCCCATCCTCTTGCACGACAAAATAAATGGAGTAAATATTGCTAATGAAAACTGAGCATTGACTACTTTAAGTAAACTTACAAGAGGAAATCAAAATGATCAATGTAGAACAGTGGCTATCAAATGTGGTCTTCAAAGTGGTCGTATCAGGATCACCTGGGAACTTGCTAAAAACAGAAAGTCACAGCTGGACCCCTGACCTACTGAATCAGGAGCTACAGGGGTGGGGGCCAGCACTCTGATTTGACAAGCCTTCCACCAAGCTGATGCTAATGCATGGTAAAGTTGGAAACCTGTGCTATTATGACAAACAGAAAAATAACAGTCATGCAGAGATCACAATATATTCAAATTACTTTTGAGCAGTATTCTATAGTACAAATCATAACATAATTGAGTCTGAATGGAATTCAAGAATACATTTGGTCCCAGACCTTGTGTGAAGTCAGGTGATACCTAAACAAAAGAGAATATTTCCATTCTCTTACTAAAGTACCAGGATGGAGAGTCCTCTGTTGCTCTCATTTCCACTTTATGCTATTAGATATTGTAAAGATTAGAAAAATCTGATAGGATCCAAATATAGCTCAAAGAATGGTATGCATGAGATAAAAATCAAAGGGGAGACAATAAAGATGCTAATTATGAACTGTGTTTTATGAAAGGAGACTCAGTAACTTTCCCCTCATGTCTGACTACAGTCTTTATACTCTGCAAGAACAATCAGTGGTCTCATTTTGGAAATGGCCAAAATGGATATAGATTGATTGTCCTTATTTTAATGACTGGCAAAGTGAAAAAGTGGTGCTCCCAAACTAAATTTTCGGAGAGCTAATGCAAACTACACATCATATTAGACTCATTTAAGTGTATATTTTTTGTTTATTTTTAAAAAGACTTTATTTATTTACTTGAGAAAGAGAGAGAAAGAGAGAGAATGTGGGGGGAGAGGGAGAAGCAGGCTTCCTGCACAGCAGGGAGCCCAACATGGGGCTCAATCCTAGGACCCTGGGATCATGACCTGAGCCAAGAGCAGTTGCTTAACTGCCTGAGCCACCCAGGTGCCCCTTAATATATTTGTTTAAATTAAAACATAAAATATGTTCATTACATCTTTGGAAAATAGAGAAAAGTAAATGGAAAATAAGTTACTTGTAAGCCCCCAAGTTAACCAGTGTTAAAGCTTGCCACATAGTGTTCTGGTCTTTTCTCTATGCAGTTTGATAAAATTAAGATTCTATGGTACTTATAATTTTGTACTTTTGGCTTAATTAACCCAGCTTACATATCAGAAATACTTTGTACCATTAATAAATCTTCATAATCATTATTTAATGTAACCACATGATATACTAACATATAGATACATCATGATTTATCTGTGTCTTTATAATTTGGGGAACTGGAACTATTTCCATTCTTTTCTTTTTTTGCTCTTAAACCTAAGTCTTTAATAAACATCTTTGCACATAAGACTATGTCTAAACTGCTAGTCATTTCCCCTGAGTATTTTCTAAAAACTGGAATTATTAGGCCCAAGACCATGAATATTTTAAAGCAGCTGATACTTTTTGCCAGTTTCCTCCAACATGTATTAATTTTCTCTACCCAACAGATCCTGAGATCCGTCTCATTTCACCTTCACCAAGGTTTTCATTTTGTTTTAATTATAAGTAAAATATGTTATTTCTTTGTTACATTAATTTGCATTTATTTCATTACTAATTACGTAGAACAGATATTCCAATGTTCATTCACTATTTCTATCTGCTCTTTCAAGAATTCCTTACTCTTACTCTGTGTCCTGTTAGGGACTCAGTGCCTTTCTTACTGATCTTATGAACTTTTTCATGGGTTTTTCTGTATTAAGAGTATTGAGATTTAAACCTACATTAAATAATAAAAACTGGGAGCAAATAGAATCCCGGGGAAAATGTAACATAAAGGCTTGTTTATAATAATCTTCCCCAGAGTGCTCAGGGGACAACCCACTCAGCCTTTTGTGCTCAACTTGAAACATTGGTCACCTACAAGGCCCCATCTCCTGTAACCTCTTAACATCCTCCTGGATCTATCAACTGTGCTTCTCTCTAGCCTAAGCCATCATCAGCCATCACCTGGGTTATTGCAAACATTTCCTGATTCCTAGAATTATATGTGGCTCCAACTTTTTTTTTTTTTTAAATCTGGCACCAATTTATGGTCTGATTATGTACCCTCCCCACCGCTCAGGCTTAAAAACCTGAGGTAGACTCAGCACCTATGTGTGGGTTGGCCTGGTGTCTAACTATTGTCTTCAGTACATTGCCTGTGTCTTGCTTCTTAAGCTTCACTCAGCAGCACCAGATTTCCCCCTCCTCTCTGTGCTCCACCCACACAATTTGAGTTTCTTTGAGTTCCTGGAAGTCACCATGCTTCTTCAACTGCAGTATTTTTGCCCTTGCTCTTTCTTCTTCCAGGAACATTTATTCATACCTCCCCTTCCACCCCACCCATTACCTAGTTAACTTGTGGTCTTTCACAGCTTTGAGGTCTCAGCTCAAATTTTTATTACAATTCCCCACAATGCTCTATCCCCAACCATCTAGATTAGGTGCCTTTGATATGTGCTTTCAGATATCTGCTATCCACTCCATTGTGGGACTTTTCTTATTGCAATTATACATTAATTGCTATGAATTTGATTAATGCCTGTCTTCATCACTATAGGGGTCAATTTTTGTCTTCCTGACAAGAGGTGGTTTTATAACTTGGAGCTCGGTGACAACTGAAGTGAAACCCCTACCCTCCGAAAGACTGGGAGACAGGGGTGCTATCTTCCTTGATAATTACATTTCAAAGGGATGCCTTTTTGAGAAAGACATTTCTGTCTTGCAAAATTGGCAAGAGGCTTTTAAAAGATTTACATCTCAAAGGGACAGAGAAAGAATTCGCAAGACTTCTAAAATAAATACTGGAAGAAAAGAGAGGTCAGAGATATAGTCAAGAAGTCTGCCCAAATTTAGAGTAGCTGAGGAGAACATTAAGGCTGTTTGGTCACTCCCCATGTGCAAGTTCCCTACTTTCTGCCCAGGTGCTTGCAGGAGACCGTTGGCTGCTGAAAGGGATACTCTTTCCTTTTATCCTTTCTACTGCACATAACTTATAGCTGATGACCAGTGTATCACAGCACCTGGAATATTTCAGGACTTAATAAACATTTGGTGACTTATTCTTCTCTAAGCATCTTCCGATTTCTCCATTATTATTTAGAGAAGAAAACACGAGTATTGTAATGTCTTTTCTTTTTAATTAATAAAAGGATTAGTTCCTGGTTCTCATGTTTCACAAGTCTAATGTATCACCTTCTCTAATCTCCTGGGAGGCCAAGGATGGGTTTATTCTATCTCTTCATCCTTCTTAACTCAATCTAAACATACTCTTCTTTCTCCTCCCCTCATCGCTTTTTGGCTTTTTGTTATTGCTCTTCCTCCTTGTCCTCCTCATTCCCGCCCCCCCCCCCCCACCAGTTCTCTTAAACTTTCATGTTAAGCTTCATCTAGTGACACCTCTGGAGCTTCTCATCAGAGTAAGATCAGCCCACGAAGTCCCAGTGGACTTTAAGAAATGTCCAAAGATGAGAGAGAGGAGAGAAGG
>CM052798.1:128261294-128307021 GCA_028533885.1 Nasua narica | reverse complement strand
TACTACCACTATGCAATTACTTTTATTATCTGACAATAATATACCCATAAACAATAATATCCTTGCCTGAAACAACATCCCCATCTCTAAATTCCCTAACATTTTAGTTTTAATTTTTTTTATTAAACCTACAACTCACTCTCTTTTATAATAGTTATCACAATATGCATTTTTTCTCTTCTGTTAGAGTCCATGAAGATAGGACCTTTACCTTACATATCTTTAAATAAAGCTACATAAATCACCAATAGCACCTTGTTTACTTAGTAAAGCCCACATTCTCAGGAAACAAAAGAAGAATAACATAAGGTAGGAACTTCTGTTTCCTGATCCCAAACCAACTCATTAAATATATTTTCATCCATGTCCTTCTTTCTCTGCTTTCTGATCTCTGTGAATTAGCTATAATTTCCTTATCCAAGGCTAATTGTGCTTCCCTTGTCTGCTGTGCTTTGAGCTTTTCTGCCTCTCAAAAGAGTAGACGTCTCTTCATAATATATTCCTTCCTTCTTTTTTGTATTTTTTACCTTTATCTCTTTATTGCCTTATTAAATATATAAAATACTCAACTTTCTCCTAACTGTAATTAATTAATTATTTTTGAGAGAGAGAGAGAGCACGCACACATACTAGGGAGCCGGAGAAGGAGAGTGAGAATCTTAAGCAGGCTCCATGCTCAGAGCAGAGCCCAACATGGGGCTTGATCTCATGACCCTGAGATCATGAGCTGAGCCCAAATCAAGAGCCGAAGCTTTACCAATAGAGCCGCCCAGGTACCGCTCTCCTAAGTTTAAGGGGGAATAGAAGGAGAGGAAAGAGGAAGGTGGAAAGAGGGAGGGCCAGGAGCAGAAGGTCTCTACTCCTTAGTACTTTGTACCCACAAAGCCTTTTGTTTCTAAAACACAACATCCTTTGTCTTCAGGTTCTTTCTTTTCTGACTATCTTCCCCTACCAACCCCACTAATTTGCTATTCATTCCTGGAGACTCAGACTAAGCCATTTCTTTCATGAAGTCATCTTTGGTATTTCCAGGTTGAGTTGGGTATCCCTCCACTCTGTCCACATAATAATTTCCATAAGATACTTTTATTGTTGCTTTGCTTGTCGTTCTCCTGCACTAGACAATGAGCAACTTGATAACCAAATTATATCCTTCAGTACCGTCTCCTTATATGCATGGACAAATGATAAGAACTCAATACACATTTGCTTGTGGCATGGACAGTATTATTCCTACATGGTTTGACTTTGAAATAACGTAGTATTTCATTTTAATAAAAAGGATATGACTAAACACTACAAGTGTTCATTTCTAGGTTCCATTTAGAAAACATCAACTTTTTCTAAAAAAAAAAAGTTATATAACATGTTTACTTTAACAAAAAAAATATAATTTTCCCTTGTGAAATATTCACATATAGAGAAATGTCTTCCATATCCCTGTCCTAATTCATTTCCACTCTCCAAAAGAAACCACTGCTAACAATCTTTTTGGGCAGACATACACAGATAGGGCTTTAGTTTTCAATATGACAGAAGCCAGTTTGGAGTATTTATTTTTTTCTTAACGAACAGTATTTTCTTTAAAAAATATTGTTGCCTGAAAATACTTTTGCCTGTTGTTCCCCTCCTACGGCATTTTCAATCACTGCCTAAGCCACTTGCAGTGAGGCCAATCCTGGTATATGAGGGTGATGCTCACATTTTCCTGGCATGACTGTACCATGCAAAAACACAGAGTAAAATGAGTTGGACAGGATTTCAAAGAGGTGGATTAGAGGAGGGTATCCCAACCTCAGCATCAAATGATATTTTGGACCAGATAATTCCGCATCAGGGAGGCTTTCCTATGATTGTAGGGTATTAGCAGCATCCTTGGCCTTTACTCACTAGATGCCAATAACATCCCCAATTGTAATAACCAAAAATTTCTCTAGATATTGGCAAATATCCCTTGGGAAGCAGACTCACCCTTGGCTGAGAACTACCTACCAGTGGTTATCATTGCCTAATACAACTCAAAATGTGTGAAGTCACATGCCTCTTACCTTTTGGAAATGCTACGGGTTGTTTATGATCTAGTTCTTGACTATTACTATAACCATAGAGATATGGAAAATATATATATTCTATTTAATTATTATATATTACATATATTATCATACATTATTTATATATATAAAATCTCAGATAGCAAGTGAATGATAGTAAAGATTTATAGTGATAGCAGTGAAATTACAATGATTAATTTTTAAAGGACTCATTTGCAAATTTTAGTACTTTAACTGTTACTGCAATGCTTCAATATTGGCTATGAATCACCAGTGTGTTGTGACATCTAGTTTGAAAACCATTAATCTAAAAGACGTAGAAGTTGTCTTCATACAACCCTTATTACTAGAAATAGAATAAACAGCTACAATGATGTAGAAGCCAAAGTTGCTGGAAAACAATAAAAGCTGATTTTATTCAGTAAAACCTGACTATCACCTAAGGGAAAATGGGTTTCTATATTGAAAGAGTGAAGTTGGATGAACATAATTATTTCTTACATTTTTTTCTAATGTAATCAAATCTCTTTGATGCTGAGTATGTTTAAATTCAGAATGATGTCAGATAAGATATTTATTTTTATGACCTATAAGTTGATCTTATATTTTTTTTCTATATTTGACAAAAATAACAATGAGAACAAGAAGAGTTGAACTGAAAGTATTATAGTCATAGGACGATTTCCAAACTATACATATATGACTCTCAGAAAAAAAGAGCCAGGACAAAGCAAAAATTATTATCTCAACTTCCTTTCTTTGAAGCAGGTGTGTTGTTTTAGACACCAGAAATTACCAACATATTCTTAACAAATATCAAACAATTAAAAAGTAGGATTCATAAATTTAGTTAACACTGTAATTTAAGCAACTTTAATTCAATGTGAAAAATATAAAACAAAAAATATTTTTAAAGGTGGCAGAAATAAGGATTTCTAATTTCAATCAATAAAAAGGATATATGTGAATTTTACCACATTTTAACTTTTATTTAGAAAAGTTAAGTTTTGCAAAGTATTTTTTTTTAATTCTATTTTATATTAGATTTAGTGGATTTCATGGCTTCCTACATGATGCGAGTTCTGCTACCTCAGGAACATTAATATTAGAATTATGTTAATTTTTAAAAAATATTTTACCTCTAAGCAATCTTTACACCCAACACAGGGCTCAAACTCACAGCCCTGAGATAAAGAATGGCATGGTCCACCAAATGAGCCAGCCAGGCATCCCAGAATTATGTTGATTTTTGAGGTTGCTCTTCTAGAACATTTCTTTTAAAATTAAAGCATGCTGATACTGCTTCTGCAGCAGTATCTCCTTAATGATGCCCACAATGTCTGTGGTAATAGGCAAGCTTGCTATCAGAAAGAAAATAAATCTTTTTTTTTAGAAAGAAAATAATTCTAATATGCATGATAACATGTATGAAATTCAGAAGATGGAGGAATATACTGCATTTTCTTATTTATTTATTTTAAAGATTTTATTTATTTATTTGACAGAGAGGAGAGAGATCACAAGTAGGCAGAGAGGCAGGCAGAGAGAGAGAGAGGGAAGCAGGCTCCCTGCTGAGCAGAAAGCCCTATGCGGGGCTCGATCCCAGGACCCTGAGAACATGACCTGTGCTGAAGGCAGAGGCTTTAACCTCTGAGCCACCCAGGCACCCCATATACTGCATTTTCTGTCATGTTCCCTTTCTGTCCAAATCAGTTGAGATTAATCATTGTAAGCAACAGAAACCAACCCTAGCTATTTTGAGCACAAAGAAGTCTGTTGGGTAGCTCTGAAAACTGCAGGAATGCTAGAGCATCTGGGTCAGAAAATAAGCAGAAGGTGGGAGTGAACTGGTAGTAGGAACTACAGTCAAAATCATGCTTCAAGAGGGTCCGGTTAGGAGACGTTGCTGCCATCACCACTGTTACTGTACATACCACTGCCCTAGATTAGGAATTTTCATTTGTACGTTGTATCTGCCAATAGACAAAATCCTGGGGTAGGGAAGCATTCAATGGGTTGATACTAGTCCAGTAGCTTCTGTTTTCTCTTTTAAGAGATAAAAGATATGAGAGGATCTGCTCCCTTTTGTTGCAGATTGGGTATTTTCTACTCAAAATTATATGTGTACACAACATAATCCTTGTATGGTTCACTTTGATGGTTGTCTAGGATTTCCTGCTCCTTTTCTCTGAATCCCCTTCTCATATTTCTCCCCTCACCATGCCCTCAAGGGTTTTTTCTACCTCCTGACTTGTTCTCAGGGTATTGGCTACATCAGGAGGAGCAACCAGATCCTTGCATCTCTGAGCGGTGACTTGTTCTCTACCCTGAAGGCCAGTGTAGAGATCTAGTAATTGTATATTCAAGGAAAAAGGCCTACGTCTTCTCTATCCCCCAAAGTGGAGCATGTATAAGACCATTTTTCTCCTGCCAATATTTATTTGAATGCAATGAATAGGGTATCTTCAATGAGTTATTGTATAAAAAAGATATATATATATATATATACATATATGTATATATAGTAACATAGTCATATTAAGTATTCTCTCCTCATCCAGAGGGAAGGGGTCGAGGGAATGCCAAGGAAAGAAGAAAGAAGGGGAAGAAGGGATAAGAACACACACACACACACACACACACACACACTTTGGGTAAAAAAGTAAGTAATTCTCATTTTAGAAAAGAAAGATAACTTCATGATCATCAACTCTGGGAAATGTATTTGACACATATCTCAGTCATCAGCAAGGAAAATTTATAATAAAGAACAAAAGCATGCTAGAATAAGAGTTCAGATTCCCTTACATCAAGGTTCTCTTCCAAAAGCTGAATATTAATATGATAAATGTTTTGTTAAAAGGGAAAAATTCTCTTTATGTTAAATTCCTTGTGGCCTATAATTAGGTATTGAGGTTAGTTTTTTTTTTAGCTAAAATGCATCAAATACTACAAAAGTACCTACTGTGTTCTGACCCTATGCTAGGCACTGGTCTTATGAAAAAGTAGTCTCTGCTCTTAGAATCTAGGATCATAACACAGATATAATCACACATGCAATTCTGACAATTCCATGGCTGACAGATAAAGGGTGTAGTTGGG
Organism: Nasua narica; assembly: GCA_028533885.1. Lineage (NCBI taxonomy): Eukaryota > Metazoa > Chordata > Mammalia > Carnivora > Procyonidae > Nasua > Nasua narica. The sequence goes on along the minus strand of CM052798.1, from coordinate 128,301,868 downwards.
GCACAAAAGATGATTGGGAGGAGAGATTAGATTTCTAGTCTTCCTAGTGAAGGTATTATTTGAGTTGGTTCTTGAAACAGAATTTAAAAAATAACTTTATTGTGGTATAATTTATCTACCACAAAAATCCACTCATTTTTGAGGGTTCAATTCAACAATTTTTAGTAAAATTTCTCAGTAGTGCCACCATCACCACAATCCCTGTGCCCATTTAGAGTTACTTCCCTCTCCCAGGCCCAGTCCATGGCCACCAGTAATCTACTCTTTGTGTTTAAAGATTTCCTTCTTCTGGAGAGTCCATATAAATTGAATTATAAAATGAATAGTCTTTGGTGTCTGGTTTCTGTCACTGAGCACAATATTTTTGAGGTTACTTCATGTTGTAGCATGTATCAGGATACTGTTGCTTTTCCCTGCTGAAAAGTACTCTATCATATGGATGTATTGTTTTTGTCTATTCTTTCACCAGTTGATTGACATTGGGATTGTTTTAGGGTTTTGGCTATTGTGAACAACACTGCTTTGAACATTCATGAAAAAAAAATCTATGTGTTGATATACTGCAGTAGAGTTAGGTCAGTCATAAAATTTAAAGGGAATATGATCCTCCACAAGATGGCCTCCTTTGCCTTATACTTCCTGTGAGTCAGGAAAATCTTCACAGAAGAAAATGTATTCACAGGAAAAAGATATGGCATTAATTTCTAAATAACTATGTTCTATTTCCTCTTTGCTTTGGATTTAAAAACAAACTAATTCCACTTTTATCTAGACAATCTCTATATACTTTGGAAGAAAATGTTTGGTCTTACCACAGAACAGAAGAGACTAGAGTAAAACATAATATAGTCGTATGGAATGGGTTTAAAGTTCAATAGGATATGAAATTTTAGAGAATCTCATTTTATGTTATGGTAAACAAAGTAGATAACACCTTCTATGGTTCAATAAATCTATAAAGTGAGCTACAATATATCAGTGTTTTGGCTGTAGAACACTCTCAGTCCTTCAGGGGATCATTCAGTGGGATGGAGTTAAAATGAAAGAGTATTCTATCATAGTGATGTTACCTTAATGTGATTAATCCAGGGTAAACCTATTCTTATGGTAGGTACATTTGCCAGCGGGCTTACAGATCCACAGGAAGAGTGCATTCTTTTAAAGCATATTTTATACTAAAACTAAGTTGCGTAGATCATGAGTCAGAATGCCCAAACCCCATAAATTCTTAAGATAAAGCATGAAGCTCTAAAGACAATTCATAAATGCAATGGAAACTTTTAGGACTATGTTTCTAAGTTTGAGGGATACATATTTATTCCCCTCTGTTGCTGTTATTAAGGTCCAAAAATTTTGAGAAGCTCTTTCCTATATGTCTCTGTTTATCTGTTTTGCCCATACCTTCACAGCTAAGTGAGGACAGTGGCTTTTCTTCCTCCTCTTAGGTAAACAAAGCACAACTGCTGCAGCACAAAATAGCAGCTCTTTGTGACCTGACTGATTTAAGACAACTTTTTCTAATTCCAAAAAATTAAACTTTGGGCAAAGAAGTTCACTATTTTCATTAGGATTAAGGATTTCATTCACACCTGGGAACAGGCTCTTTCTGCACAGTGAGGATGGCCAGGCCTCCATTCATTGCCTTCCTAATTATACCAAAAAATACTTCAGATGCTACCCACAACTAGGTTCAGCTCTGCAGCACAGGAAGAAAGAAGAAAGAAGAAAGAAGAAAGAAGAAAGAAGAAAGAAAGAAAGAAAGAAAGAAAGAAAGAAAGAAAGAAAGAAAGAAGGAAGGAAGGAAGGAAGGAAGGAAAGAAAGAAAGAAAAGAAAGAAAGAAAGAAAAAAAAGAAAGGCAATAACCTCATAGCTTATGAGGACATGTGTGGGAGAGCCAAAGAGTATACCAAATAAATCACCACAGGTCCCTCTTCTTTCATAAACTTTCCTAAAATTCGTTCTTTTGTTAGAGTGAAATAGAGTGAACACTTTGAAATGCATGTGTGTTCATCATATTCATCTCTTGTAATGTTGAAATTCTAATATATTGCATTCGTTATTTGATTATGACAGATTTATTGAGTGCATTATATATGCCAAGCACTATGCTCAGCCCTGGAAATGCACAATTGTCTTTCCGTTCAAGTAAGGACTGAAAGGATCATTTGACTTGGATATGGAAAGTTGCTTGTTGTCCTTAAAAAAGAGAGCACCAGTGGAGTGGCGAGAAGCTGGATTGCAGTAGGTTGGAGCAGATGGGAGATTCTGACCAGTATTTTCAGAAAGTTAATTGAGAAGGAAAGGTAAGAGATTCAACAGTAGCTAGAGGTTGGCCTTAGAAAAAGGGTGAGAGTTTGTAATTCCTCCAACACCAAGATTAGAGAGACTAAGGCATATGCGTAGTATTTAGAGTAAGAAGAAATAAGAGTAAGAATAAAAGAAAATATGGGGAAAGTATAGAAATAAGGTAAGAAATGTAGGGATTGGGTTTGAAATAAACCTTTGGGTGGGTATGACGGACAATGTTTTTGTATATTGGCAATGGTCTTCTGGATAGATAGGGTAGAGACATAAGTCTTTTTTTTTTTTTTAAAGATTTTGTTTATTTATTTTATTAGGAAAGAGAGAGAATGAGAGAGAGCATGAGAAGGGAGAAGGTCAGAGTGAGAAGCGGACTCCCCATGGAGCTGGGAGCCCGATGCGGGACTTGATCTCGGGACTCCGGGATCATGACCGGAGCCGTAGGCAGTTGCTTAACCAACTGAGCCACCCAGGCACCCTAGAGACATAAGTTTTAATATATGAAAAACTCTAAGATTCAGAAAATTGATTTATGTTCTCTGTTTTATGTTAGCTGTACAAATGCTTTGTGGAAGAGGTCAAAATCCAAAGAAAATAAAACAGATGAATAAACAAACAAATATGTGACCTAGACATATCATTTAAGTTACCTGGGCTTTAATTTTCTCATCTATAAAATCAGAGGCCAGATTAATTTCTAAGATCCCTTGTAATTCCAGAATTCTAGTCAATGGGAATTTTAGAAGATGTCAATAAATCATATCTACCTGTGAATTTGGAGTAGATTTCCTTCCAAAAAAGGCTGATATAAGGACCAAACAATACTACATGTATATGGCCCAAGGACTTGATAAAATTGAAGCTCTGCCATTATTACATCTTATGTTGGGTTATTCCTATTACAATTTTCCTGTTCAATAAATTTCCATATTCAGATTACAAATGAGTTGGTAGAATTAATGTGTTTTAATAGCCTCATGTAAATAATACATAATTATTAATACAATTAGGAATTACAATGCTATTTCCAGATGAGTTACCCAAGTTTATAAGCACCTCTTCCAGGAAATTATAAACACTTTATTTAACAGCAATTAACCTTGACAGATAGATCTGACCTATATTGTTCCCACAATGATGAGGAAATTGCCTCAACATGTTAATATTTAATAACTCTTCACACTGACAAATCTAGTTCAAAACTCTATTCAATTTGCTGAGACTATCTAGAACAAAAGAATAAAATAAAATGTCTCCTTTTCTAGTTGGGGAGAAAAAAGTGATTAGCGAAGCCATGAAAGAAAACAAAAACATTTAACATTTTCTTTATCCTTGTGTTTACCCAAATGGTAGCCCACAAAGAGGCACTCAGCACAGCCTGTAGCACTTTGACACAAAGCTTTCATCTCTTGCCAGCACCTCCAAACCCAGCCTTTACCACCATTCCCCCTACGTAACCCATCCTCTCCTACTTTCCAGATCTATTTGCTTCTTTTCCTTCAATGTCTCAGAGCTCCTTCCCACATACATATTTCTTCATTGACCTCAAACTTCCCTGTTCTCTTCTCTTGTCCCACAGCTCCCAGTTACTTATAGTCCCATCATACACAGAGAACAATATGCTGTCTCTCAGTCTCAGATCTAAATTCATGGGACAGAGAATCTGTTTGTCCCAACACAGGACAGGAATCCACAACTGTCTGTCATCACAACTGTCTTAAGGGCAAGATCACCCAGTACATACGCAGTTGCCAGATTTTAACCTCCAAGGACTTGGTAGGGAACATTAGGGGAAAAACTTAGAGGGACAGAATGATAAGGACCTCTTAGAAAGGCATCATCCATATCGAATCCAACAAAATAAAGTAAAATAAAAAGAATATAAGAGTTCACTGTAAATTGTCAAATGCTATTTAGAAGAAAGAACACCATTGCTCTAAATGAAGACACGACAAGAATAGCTATACTTTTAGGTTCCTGTCAATTGCATTTCCAAAGATGGTAAGAGATTCTTTTTATAAAATGTTACTGTCAGAACAGTTCTTTATTGCTTTTGCAGAAAAATAGGTATGTTCTTTTTTATATATATCAAGCTCTGTGTTAGATAGACGGGAACTAATAACATCAAATCTACCCTTAGGGAATGTATGATCTGATTAGAAATAACTACAGAATATGATGTACTCAGGAAAGGGTGGTCATATAGTCAACAAATATTTATTGTGCAAAATTTGTCACCATCTGACATATATGTGGTTTTTATTTTTAAGCCCCTAGCATGTGAACCTCATAAAGGCAGAGCTTTTGTCTATATTGTTCACTTTTATATCATTAGGACTTAGAAAAGTGCTTGGCACAATTAGACACTCAGAAATTTTTGGTACGTCAATAGATAAATGAGTTTTCTTTGAGCTTGGCATGGTCCTTGTGCCAGAGCTACCATTATGAATAAAAGAGACAGAAATTTTGCCTTCAGGAGCTTGAAATATACTAAGGTAAAGAGACATTATAACAATAACTTTACAAATACATACTTGAAGCAGAGTGGTAGGAAGTAATTTACAGTTCTAGCTGAATTTGGAGGACAGCAGACTCAGAAAAGATAGAGAAGAGATGTAGTCTGAGCTATCTTGAAAGATGACCAAGAATTGCCCAGGCGAAGATTTGGGGAAGTGCTTTTAACATAGAGAAGAAAGCATGTACAGAGGCTTATGGTTTTAAATATTCTGGTATGCTCAGGAACCCATGAGAAGTTTGACTGGTGGGACATGAGCAGAGGCACATATAATGAAATGGCTCAGTGCTGGAGAAACTGGAAGCAGATCAGGGAGACTGAGATGGAAGGAGCTGGATGAGCAGGCCAAGTCCAGCTTTGAGTCTCATGGTAATGAGTCTGGACTTTTCCCAAAGGCAATGGAACCTTAATGAAAAGTTTTAAACTAAAGTGTGTTTTAGAAAGAGCACTTCATTTATATTTATATGTAAAATACAAAAAAAGAACAATATAACGCAGATAAGAAAAGTCTTAATCTGAAAGTAAAGGAAGAACAACAATTATATTGGTTGGAAGGACAGGAAGGGAAGGAAGGGAAGGAAGGGAAGGAAGGGAAGAGAAGGGAAGGGAAGGGAAGGGAAGGGAAGGGAAGGGAAGGGAAGGAAGGAAGGAAGGAAGGAAAGAAGGAAGGAAGGAAGGAAGGGCAAACAAGGAAAACAAGGAGATTATGCACAGAAGAAAATTTAAAAAGCCTACACAATAAAGAAACAATTATAGAATTTTAACAATTCAATTTGGCCCCTTACATCAAGTATATTATAAAATATATTTAACTACCTAGAATATAATTTTTTTTCTCTATTTTAAAGCTAAAGCTCCATTTTTGAGACAACAATCCCTACAGCTTAAAGAAGTATAATGTACATGGATTTGGCAAATAATTTTTACTTTTGACGTCTATGTTTTTACTTTAGAGGAGTTAATTCATTTTGGGTGTGGCGTAGTTCCCGATACGCTGTGGGTCCATCTCCTCCTGGGAATGGCTGGAGGAGAACAACTCAACTTTGGGGAGTTGAAAGCGCAGAAGTTCAACTAGATATATAGTTACTCTTGAACAACATGGGTTGAACTATGCAGGCCCACTTGCCACATATTTTTTTAAAAAATAAATACCGTATAGGACTGCAAATATACTTTCTCTTCTTTGTGATTTTTGTTAATAGTTTCTTCTCTCTAGCTTGCTTTATTGTAAGAGCACAGTATATAATACATATATAAAATATGCATTAATTGATTATTTTTTTATCAGCAAGGCTTCCAGTTAACAGTAGGCTATCGGTAAAGTTTTTGGGGAATTGAGATTTATATATGCATTTCAACTGCACAGGGCTCTGCACCTCTAACTCCTACACTGTTCAAGGGTCAACTGTATATTCTTTTGAAAACAGAAAAAGGGGAAATCAGGAGTTCTTTGGGGCATATTCTGGAATCTCATAAACATCACACAAAGATGGATTCTAGAAACAGGGCTACAAAGACCTAATTCTCAGAGTCTGATTAAACTAAACCTAAGTGCAGACTGTGTTAGTGTGTTTTTTGAAAGCTTGCCAGGTGATGCCAACCTGCAGCCAAGGCTGAGAGCTTTGGACCTGGAGGTCCAGCCGCCCAGCTCACTCAAACTCGTGCTCGGGGTCTCAAGCATGAAATGACATTTGGGACCACCTACTCCTTACAGAGGATGCTGCCCCAGGAGTTACAAAGATGTGAGGACTAGAACAATGCTTGTCTGCTAGGAAATAAAGAGGTTATCTTGACATGACTAGAACCTAAAGTCGTTTGAGTTGTTTAATAAGACTTTTTCTCTTTTTTTGTCTGGTATGTATATGTATGCAACTTAAATTTACTCTAGGACTCTTTTTTTTTTTAAAGCTTTTATTTGTTTATTTGTCAGAGAGGAGAGAGAGGAGAAAGAGAGAGAGAGAGAGAGAGAGAGAGCAAGCACAAGCAGGGGGAGCGGCAGGCAGAGGAAGAAGCAGACTCCCCGCTGAGCAGGGAGCCCCATTCGGGACTGGATCCCAAAACCCTGAGATCATGACCTGAGCTGAAGCCAGATGCTTAACTGACTGAGCCACCCAGGCGCCCCTACTCTAGGACTCCTAAAGAGTATTCTAAAATGGTGGTTTTCAAACTCTGTTCTGTAGAATTCTGTGATCCCTGGTGGCATCTCAGAGGTCACTTTTGGGAATGGGTGTGGTAAGTGGAGGCCAGCAGAAAGTCTGTGAACCTCTTTCCCTTCAACAGGAGCACTCCTGCTCCACTGTGCTGTCTTAGGAGTGTGTGTGTGTGTGTGTGTGTGTGTGTGTGTGTGTGTAATATACTTGCCTTTAGAAAAAAGAATGGCTTTGCAACCCTCCAAAATATTTGAAAAGCATGGTTTCGAATACCTGTAATAGGTCAGGAGAATCATGCTCTAAAGTAATTGGTATTTACCTCTCTCTTAAAAGACTCAAATATTTAACATGTGAACTTTTGAGCTATTGGTAGACAGAAAAAGAAAAAAGAGAAACTCTTCTTTGTGATGCCACTAAGGTTTAATTAACTCTCCAAACCTTTTATTTGTTGGGGAGGTGATTACTAGCATGTCCTTAGGAAAAAAGCTCTTTCAGAAACCTTCTGTCCTTCCACCCCCGTTTCTCCTTTACGCTCATACAACTACCACACTGCCAGCATTTCTGACCCCGCATGTTTGAGTTTTCACTACAAGCAATTCTGTGACACCAGCTGGGTGTCCGACAGTTTAGCTCAATTCTAACACTATCAAGTTGGAGAGAGCACAGGGCCCCAAAGCTTAGGGGCTTAGTCCCATGAGAATGCCCCTCACTTCAGATGCCAATTGGAAGTAGTAGGTTACCCACAGCTTCTGTCAAACATGGCTACCAATCTGAGGTTCCCAGGACCACCTTCTTGGGTTCGATTAATTTGCTAGAGTAGCTAGTTTACCAGTTCATCAAAGGATATCATAAGGGTTACACATGAACAACTAGAGGGAGAAATACATAGGGAGAGCTCTGGGGTCCCAAGGGCGGGAGTTTCTGTCTGTGTAATTGGGGTGTGTCATTCTCCCAGCACGTGGATGTGTTCACTGACCGCCACGCTCTCCAGATCACAGACTATTGGCATTTTATGTAGGCCCCTCACATAGACAGGATCCCTTATGAATTCCATTTCCAACCCCTTCCCTTTCTCTAAAAGATAAGATGTGAGGCTGAAAATTCCAAGCTTCTAATCATGGTTTGGGTTTCCTGTTGAGTAGCCACATCCAGAAGCCCACCCAGAGTCACCTTATAAGAACAAAAGATGCTCTGAGTGCTCTTAGAAGCTTACAAGGGTTTCAGGAGCTCTTTGTCAAGAACCAGGATTAAAGACCAAATATTAGAACAGAAGATGCCCCTAGTCCTCTCATCACTTAGGAAACTATAAAGGTTTTAGGAGCTCTATGCCAGGAACTCAGAGTAGAGACCAATATATGTATTTTCTATTTTTACACTGTCTATTTACCTAACCACACACACACATTAGAAAAATATTAAGCATTTGATGTATATTTATGATGTTAAAAATATTAACAGTGGTTTGTGTGATAAAATACAAAGACATACTCAATAAAATTCATTTAGAAATTATTAGCTATTCTGAGGAAGAACAGCAGTCAGTGGTCAAGAAAAAAATGTAGCATTGCTTAAATTTTCCCTGTGAAAAGAATGATGGCCACTCAATATAAGAAAACCCAAAATCATTTGTCACAGGGCTGGCAGACTGAAGTAAAAGAGAGACTACAACTAGCTGAACGTTCTGGCAAATTCTTACATGAGGAGTTGGCGCTGGAGCTGCTCAGAGGCTGGCCAGAGGGGCGCGCACCCTACACAGGGACCCTAACGGGGTTTCTCTGTTCAGAGTAACAAAGAAGGAGACGGGAAGGGAAAAATGGGAAGTGGTGGGTGGGAAGAGGTTAGAAGAAAATACTAAATCGCTGAGCTAGTTAAACAGTAAAAAGGGCAGATAGAAGGTGTAGTTTAAGAGAGGAAATGGACTGAAATGCTGAAAATTGCTGCCACCTCCTGGGCATTGCTTTTGCAACTGCATGTTGCCATGGTCACTTTTATTCTATAAAACAGACATTTCCATTAAATAGAACAATGAAAAAATAGGGCTGATTTTGCTCTGCTTGCTGACAATGCTGATGTTAAGGGAGAAGAAATGAATCTCTTCCAAGATCAGATAACGGATATTTGCTATTTTCTGGGGAGTCAGTCAGAAAGTAACATAGTAAATGTCTGCTTAATTACTGAAGGAAAATAGAGCTTGTTTATAGGGAGGTTTAAAAAGCTGTCCAGCTAAGGATAGATTGAAAAGATAATGCAAATAATACTGAAATAAATATTATTGATAAAAATACTTGAGACGTGATAGTGAATAGGTGAAAAGGCTAATTGCTAAGAAAAGTTGTTGACTGAAAATTCAATGTGATTACGTCTTGAAATATTTTGAAACATTTTAGTGTAGAAAAAAGTAATGACCCCTACAAAAAAACAACATACATTTAAATGTTCATGTCACTGTTTATACTATTTTTTTCCAAACCTGTCTATTAAGAATCATTGCTTACACTGCATTACACAATTTGTTTTACCAAAATTCAGAACACAGAGCTTTACGACTCTCTTGTGTTGACAATGATACATATAGCAAGGCTTATGTTTTTATTTGGTTTTTGTTTTTTTTTCTAATTGGAGGCCTATGCTTCAAATAGGGAGAACATTCTGAAATAAGCAAGGAGAGATTTGCTCTAAGAAAACTCTTGCTGGCTACATAGAAAAGGTCTGGGAGCTAGCCAGCAGACCATAGGCAGGTTATTAGATGTGTGGGCTGACACTAATGCAAAAAGAACTCTGCCTGTTGCCACTAAAATATTTGCTGATTTTTAAATGTCGGGTATTAGGTATTCAAACACACACACACACGCACAATTTTCCCCAAGTCATTTGATTCCATCTATATACTACCTCATAGAGAGCATTAAATTTTCTTCAGTCAAAGGAAACATTAGTCAGGAACTATTTTATTTTCTCTTTATCTTTTGTCCCTTTCCTTCTATTTAGGCACACCATTGCAAGCACAGACTCATGCCTGGCCACTTCTATATCTTTTAGGGGAAGTGTGCTCTCTTGAAGTAGAAAAGAAAGGCAATTTTCTCTACAAATTCTCATTTTTAAAAAATGGAGAAATCTTTAATAGGTTGGTAGGATGTACAGCTTCCTTAATTTTCACCTTATGCTCAGCTTTCTCTTAGTTTTATATCCTCCACTAATAAAAATAGTTTAAAAGAAAATCTACTGATCACACTAGTCCCATCAAAGCAAGCTATTTGCAAATATAGGAATGTTTAATTTGAATGCATCTGAGAGAAGATGAACAGGAAGGAAATTTTGTCCCTGCTGGGCTTTTCATAAAGCCTATTTTTACTATATCTGTTGATTCTTTGTAATGATATAAAAATCATGACAGTAAACATCTATAATCCAACCAAGTGGCTTAGAAACAAGTAACAGTATTATGCAAATAATTGTTGTGAAGAATTTTCTCATCTAATTTTTGCACCATCTGCATGATCCTACTTAAAGCTGTATTCTGAAGCCTGTATTGGAAAAGTAAGTTCTTAAATTAATGATCTTGTACTTCCACCTCAAGAAACTAGAGGGGAAATGTACAAGGAAATCTCCATAACTTCTGCTCGTTTATTTTTCTGTAACCTAAAAATGCTCTAAAAATTAAAGTCTACTAAAAAAAATTAAATCTAAAGTAAGCAGGAGGAAAGAATGAAAATCAGAGCAGGAATCAATGAATGAAAAAACAAAAGTAACAGAGAGAAATCAAAGGTGATTCTTCAAGATGAATACAATTTATAAGTCCAGCCAGAGTGATCAGGAAAAGAAGACACAAAGTACTAGTAGCGGACTTTACAGATCCCCTTCCCACAAAGAAACTTCTAGGCCCTAATGGCCACACTGTTAAACTTCACTAAACATTTAAGAAAACAAGAATAATATCAATTCTACATACCTCTTCCAGAATATGGGAAGCATCCCAACTCTTTCTGTGAGGTCAGCATTACTCTGATTCCAAAATGAGACAAAGACATTACAAAAACAAACAAACAAACAAACAACAGGCTGATATCCCTATGAACACAAATTCTAAACATTTTTGCAAATCAAATAGAAAAAGAAAGAATGAGAATGAAATATATATAAGATTTGTACCCAGTCAGCATTAGGATATGAGCAAGAAATGAAAGACCTAATTGTCTGCATGCTATGTCTCCTAGGAAATTTGGTCAAGGCACAAAACCACAAAAACAATCAATTATGATGTGAAATTATGATTGAAAATGGGGGAGGTCCCCACCAAAGAAGGCAATGAATTTTAGTGTCAGGACAGCTGGTTGACTGGAAGGACAAGTAGCCCCTTGCCTGGAGAACACTGGACTTTCCTGGAGTATTTTAAATTGACTATGAAACACTGCTGCTACTACAATGAGCTATGAAGACATAAGACTCTAGAAACATACGTGCCCACTGATGGCAGGGCCTCCTAAATATGAGATATGGGGAGAAGGACAATAGTTAACACCAAGACTATGCCCTCCAAGAGGTCAGTGTTACCAATATGGCAGAGAATTTTAGCAGTTAGACTAGAGTTTACAGTTGAAGGTCTTGTAGGCTGGGAGGTGGAATGTTATGAAGCTATTGCAATGCAGTAGTAATAGAAACCTCAACTAAGCAGTGGCAGTGGAAACTAAAAAGAAAGAATGAATAAACTTAGAAAAGGCACTTAGTAGTCTGAATATTACTGAGGGCTGAGTTTAGTCCTCAGTTCTAAACTGTTGTTTAAAACCCCACTGGGGGGAAAAAAAAAATAAAACCCCACTGGAAGAAAAATAAAAAACCTTGTATTTAATAAATTAAACTAATGAGTTCATCTGGGAAATTTGACTAGAACCAGATGCTTACTATATTTTCTCCCCCTGATAACCTATACCCCAAATCTCTTTCTGCAACTCTTCCTTTGAAACCCTTTAATATTTTTCCATTACCAGCAAGATCCTTTGGGGCAAGGATACTAATCACAACAAATTGAAATGTGCTTTGAACAGGGAGATGAGAATGAGTTGAGTACTAGAAATTTATTTTCAATTTATTTTAGAGAAAGATTTGATTCTTAAGAATTAGAAAGAATGGCACTCTCACTCAAACGTGATGAACAGCGGCTGATGGAACCAAGGCATTATTAACAGCCTTGAGAGTCTAATCAGCAAGAGGCTTTTCATTCACCTCTTAATACGTGTGAAACATAATCCCATACTTAGGAGTTACCTAGTAAATGAAACCATAAAAGACATAAAATCCCATTTCCACATCTTGTCGCCATCAAGAAAAGAACACACATCAAAGTATTGAAGTCTATTTGACACAAGCTGAGCACAAAAAGTCATTTAGGCAGAGAGCAGCCAGGATGGTCAAGGACAGACCTTTTTCTGACTTTCCCAAAGCTCAGAGAGGTGAAGCATACTCATTTGTTTCACTCTGTTTGTGTGGAGCACACAGTGTAGAGCAGAAGGCCAGAGAAGAAGTCAATGCAAACAAAACAAGCTTCTTTCCCAAGGCTTTTCACCTTGTCATATGAGGCCAATGCCAAGCTATTCCTTTCCTGCAGAAGCACATAATAATACCACTGGGCTCCAGACATATTGCATGAAATAGCATCGTAGTAAGAAAACAGATGATTAGAATCTGAAGACATAGATCCCTGTTTCATTTCTCCCATTAGACCACTGGGTAACCTTGAGTCAATGCATTATCAGCGGTCCTCTTCAAAATATTGACCTGCTGACAGGGCTTAGGCTAATCAGCCCGGATGCCGGCTGCTGTGCTGTCATAGGGCAAACAAACTGAATATCAGGTCTGCTGATGGGACTGGAAAAGCCTGGGTTATTAGAGTTTCTCAGTCTCAGCACTGTCAACATTTGGGGGAGGATAACTCTTTGTAGAAGAGCTGTCCTGTGCGTGATAGGACGTTGAGCGGCATCCCCCATCCTTCCTCTTTGGCCTCTACCTACAAGATGCCAGAAGCACTGCCCTGCCCCCAGCTATGACTACCAAAAATATCTCCAGACCCTGCCAGATAGCCTCAGGGGGGTGGGAAAGGTTGCCGCAGTCGAAAATTACTGACTTAGATTCATTTATTCAATGAATTAGTTCATTGACTCTTTCCTCTTTTCCTTCCCCCTATAATCTTTCTCCATTCCATTAAATCTGAATAGCTTTCTCCAACTTCAAAGTGGATTATGACCTACTAAAAAAAAATTAATTGATATTTTCTTGCATGGATTTAAAAAGTAAGTATTGCATGGAGCACTGGGTGTGGTGCATGAACAATTAATCTTGTAACACTGGAAAAATAAACATATTTGGGGAAAAAATAAAAAAATAAAAAGTAACTAATTTAGGTATCTCTGAAAATATAATGCTCTAATTTTTTTATTGTGTTACGTTAGTCACCATATGATACATCATTAGTTTTTGATGTAGTGTTCCATGATTCATTATTCATGTGTAACACTTAATGCTCCATGCAATACACGTCCTCCTCAATACCCACCAACAGACTCGCCCTCCCTCCAACCCCGTCCCCTCTAAAACCCTCAGCAGTAGGTTTCAGTAACTAAGACCTTGAATAATATTTCTATTTACTAGGATAGGGATGCTAGAATACTTCTTTAATCAAAAAAATTAAAATATTGTAAATACCAGATCTCATGGGCAGGATTGCACTTTGAAATTTAAAAAATAACTCTTTTCTGTTCAGTAAAAGATAATCATGAAGGAATGCTACATTGTCTTGTATATCTCTCATGTATTTTTAAACCAATTTACATATATGAGAAAAGCTGAGTTGTAAAGAAATTAATTAAAAATCTCTGTGGAATTATCCTAATAGCTAAGTAAGGAAGAATCCAAGAAAGCAAGCAGCAGTCATTATGATAGAGATAAAACAATAAAAGCTACCATTTATTGAGTCCTTATATTGTTCCATGCCCCTAAGTAATTTGTATGCTTTCATTTAATCTCCCCAAAACACATTCATTCAACAAATGTTTATTATGTATCTACACCATAGATACTGTTCTAAATGCTGAGGATATGTCAGTAAACAAAACAAATCCATACACTTATTGGAGCTATAGAGAAGAATAAAACTGGGTAAAGGGGATAGTACTCACGGGGGTGGATGGGGGTTTGCTGTTTTATACAAGGCAATGATGGAAAACATTCAAAACATCGACGTAGGAGCAGAAACCTAAAGATCTTGAAGGGGTATCTTTCAGGGAAGGAGTATTCCTGGTGGAGAATTAGCAGGTGTAAAGGTTTTGAAGAAAGTACTTTCTTGGCCTGTTTGAAGACAAGCAGGGTAGCCAGTGTGGCGGGATTGGGCTGGCAAAGGAGAAAATGATGGAAAATGGGATAAGACAGAGGGCTACAGATCTTCCAGGACCTTTGAGGCTATTGTTAGGAATGGCTCTTACTCTGAATGCAATGAGAAGTCAGTGAAGGCATCTGAGCAGAGAAGAGACCATCTGATTAAATGATTAGAAGGAACTCTTTGTGGAGGATAGAGTCATGGAGCATGGCCAGGGACCAGTCAGTTAGGTAAACATTAAAAGCTCCTAAATTTTGACGGATGGTAGCTGCACTTGTAAATATAACATAATGTATAAACTTGTTGAATCACTATGTTGTACATTTGAAATTAATGTAATATTGTGCATCCTCACCTGTACTTAGATTTTTAAGACCCTCAAATTTATTGCTAAGTAACCCAAGGCTTAGTAAATAAGTTCCAGAAAGACACTTGATAAATAAATGGTGGAGTTGAGATTCTCACTCAGAGCCCATTTTTTCTCTTGAAAAATGAAAAGGAAATCAAACTCTAAGAGCCATGGACTATTAACATTTCAGTCAAAGAAGGGTAATGAAGGAGCCCTTTCACTAATATCATCAAGGGAAAAGAAAACATGGGCAAGAATCCATAATCATTAAGGATGCATTTATAAGACTTTTGATGTACATAGGATTTAGTCTTCTTTTAATATTTGCATCTCAGGTATTATGCACCAATATTATGCTTTTGGGGTCTATATAACTGAATATGTTAGTATAAAAGTTCTAATTGTAAAGAGAAGAGGAATCAGATGAAAAACATATTAATCTATGTATTTCCAAACAAGCGAATCTATAGTGAGTAGTTGTTTAGCATGCAGGCCCTGATCCAGATTTCAATATCTAGTTGGGAGTAGCATACTCTAAATTTAATTATTAGTTACTAGGTAGTTTCTTATAAATTCAAACTTAAAAGATAGTGGCACATGGCATAATTACTTACTTGAAACTTTTTATCCTACAAATGTTTCACTTTTGCTTTGCAGAGACATTCAAAACAAAGAATTCGTTATTTTAGCAGAAGATGTGTATCCCTAGAAAAGTTAATTCTCTTAAACCTAATTCTGTTTTGTGAATTATGGGATTTCATTGGGTTTCTTCCAGCCTTGTAAGTCCATGATTCTGGGAAGGGTGTGTTGATTAGAACATAAAGTCGATGAGGTCAGTCCCTTTGATACCTTTCTAGACTAATGAAATGTATTCAGCCTCATGATCACAATCTCTGCACCCCTCTATTAGCTAAGGAACACATGAAGCTGCTTTAACAGTTACTCAGCTGCTTAAATAGAATGAGAGTTTATTTTTCTCTCTCTTTTTAAGATTTTATTTATTTATTTGACAGAAAGAAAGCACAAGCAGGGAGAGCCGCAGCCAGAAAGAGAGGGAGAAGCAGGCTCCCTGCGGAGCAAGGAGGCTGACGTAGGACTCCATCCCAAGACCCTAGGATCATGACCTGAGCTGAAGGCAGATGCTTAACCGACCGAACCCCCCAGGTGCCCCAATTACTCTCTCATAGACAGTTCTGAAGTGAGCAGTCCAGGGTCAGTGCACTAGGTCTTCCAACTTCAAAATACGGCTCTTAAGTTTTCTTCAGTTGCTGAAATTCCCCTGCTTAAGGGAAAGTCAGGCAAGGAGAGGCTGTATACATCACCACTCACAGTTTTTGACTTAACTTTTTCATATGGCTGCACCAAGCTGCCAGGGAGGTGGGGAAAAGCTGTTTCTAAGTTAGGGAACCATGCTACCAGTTAAAATTCAGAGAAGTCTACTACTGGAAGGAAAGAAGAGAAACTGGATATTGGGGCATACTTAGTATTTTTTTTTTTTTTTTTTTTTGCCACAATTCAAATTCAGGAAGCCATATCACAAGAGCCATAGAATTCATGCTATGGGCAATAAAATGGCAATGAATCAATGGATCAGAGCAAGTAACATATCGTTATCGTAGAGATATTTCAAAGCTCATCCCTTATTCAAGTAGTTTTGGCTTTATAAATGAAATACTACATGCTGTCACAATTCTAAAGTTAGGAAGATTCCAGTCTCCCATCCCACTAGCAGTTTTCCCACGAGCTTAAAACAGGTGCTTAACTTTTTTTTTTTTTAAGTTTTTTGTTTTTTAAAGATTTTTTATTTATTTATTAGAGAGAGAGAGACTCAGAATGAGAGGGGAGAAGGTCAGAGGGAGAAGCAGACTTCCCGCAGAGCCGGGAGTCCGATATGGGACTCGATCCCGGGACTCCAGGATCATGACCTGAGCCGAAGGCAGTCACTTAAGCAACTGAGCCACCCAGGCGCCCAACTTTTTTTTTTTTTTTTTTGAATATACTACACATGGGAATAGTAGTCTTTCAAAGGTGCTTAAGAAGGGATATAGCACTCATAACAACACTGAACAAATTAGCAACGATGGCGGTGAAATCACTATTACAAAGTTACAGGGCCTTAAAATGCCTCTAAAAGTATGTACAATTATGACACCAATTCCTGGGTTGACCCTCCAGCGCTGTGTTATATTGAATCTAATTATTTCCTGCCTGGCCCATTCTTCCTTATAGGTTTCAGTATACTCTAGAGCTTATTCTGCCCTGACTTGACATTTTGCTCTCTCTTACCTCTCACAGCAAGTTTTGTCTCATTGTTTGCAATGTGCACTGGAGTCAACTTGCTACAATGTTACTGAAGCAATTTGTGAACTCAATTAAGGCAAAAATAAATGTTACATAATGAACAGAATTTGATGGTAAGCCCTTGAAGTGTTTATGGGGTTCAGAGTGTAGCTACACAGCTGTAAAGTGCCCTTAACCCCTGCTCAGGCCACTCTGAATGGCTAACTGGAAAGGATTTTTCAGTGGTGTTCCCTTGAATGCCAGTGCTCCTTTGGAAAACAAGAGATTTGTAACATTAACAAGTTGGATGGGTTGCTCTATATGTTGACTTAGAGTTCAAGCATAAAAGGTCAGGCAGAAAGACATCAGCATTTTATGGGATGGACCTTTAAAGGTTAGTACTTCATGTATTTGGATCAAAGATACTATTAGTCTTTTAATCCCTCCCAGAAAAAAAGGGATTTGGGGATCTAATACAACCCAAAACAAGTTAAGACAGAAGAAAGGAAAGTACCAAGGTTCAAAGCGAGGGGCAATCCTTTTGCAAAGTCCCACTAAAATGGAATGCTTTTACCCTTGCATGTTAAATCAGAAAACTTATTCAGGACTTACAATAATGAGAAGATTGATTTTTAGTCATTCCATGGGAAATTAAAATTCTTCATTGACCTGAAAGTAGGACTCCAGACTAGCCCTGGCAATAACTAGCTGATAGTGAACAAGGAAATGATATTTTAAAGGCTCTACTTTATCACTAATGAACTGTAGTAAATATCAAAAGAGCTAATTAACCTGGAAGTGTTTTATAAACTATGAAACACATGTCAGTGTGAACTCTACTGAAGATAAAGATGAGGTTACTTACTGAAATGCATTTTAAATGAACAAATGTACAGATAAGCTCATCACATACAAGTATTCTCTAGGTAAAACTTGTCTTCAATCTCACATCCTTTTCTTTGGTGTTGTATTTTTCCGCTGTCCAGTAACCACTTCATCTCAGTATCTAATGTCTCATTCTTGCTAAATTTTTAGCCTGCGGAGTTCAGGGGTGGGAACATTTGGTGTCTGTTGCTTACCTCTTCCTTGGAACCTCTGCAGATGGCAGGTACTTATAAGACCTATGTCGCAGGGCGCCTGGGTGGCTCAGTGGGTTAAAGCCTCTGCCTTCCACTCAGGTCATGATCTCCGGGTCCTGGGATCGAGCCCCGCATAGGGCTCTCTGCTCAGCAGGGAGCCTGCTTCCCGCTCTCTCTCTGCCTGCCTCTCTGCCTATTTGTGATCTCTCTCTCTCTCTGTTAAATAAATAAATAAAATCTTTAAAAACAAACAAACAAACAAAAAAGACCTATGTCACAAACTCTTAGGTGGATCCAGTGCAAAGGGAAAGTGAAGGATGGTGGATGGCTTTTGGTTCTTACAAATAATATTAATTGAATAGCATCTTCATAGAAGCATTATTGCTTTAGGGATATGTGTACCTATATGAAATAGGTATTTAAAAGCATAACAAATTTTCTTTGTCAAATTTTCAAATCCTGGCTAGGTAAGTGGCATAGAGAAATAGATCTGAAAGAAAAATGTGTTACTAACCATTAAAAATGTTTATAGTCTTCATTAAGTTTACTACATGATCATGAAATTTTAACTCTGCATTCAATAATGCTGTTCCCGGATATAATTTTCTTGTTTTTCAGTACATATATTGTACCACTTAATTCAACAGATAATTTTCACCTGATTAATACTAGAAGATACTTGGCTGTATAGTATAGGAAATAAAATGTAAATTGAACTTATTCAGTGACCTTAAGATGTTCCTCGTATGCTAAGAATAAAAGCATGGAGGACATTAGTAGACAGAAGGGAAAAATGAAGGGCAGGAAATCAGAGAGGGAGAGGAACCATGAAAGACTATGGATTCCAGGAAACAAAGTGACGGTTTCAGAGGGGAGGCGGGTGGAGGGGTGGGTGAGCTCGGTGATGGGTATTAAGGAGGGCACATATTGCATGGGGCACTGGGTGTTATATGCAAACAATGAATCATGGAACACTGCATCAAAAACTAATGATGTACTGTATGGTGACTAACATAATAAAAAAAATTAAAAAAGCAAAAAAAATAGTCACAATAAAAGGGAAGCTCTAATTCAAAGAAAGCAGTAAACTAAGTGCAATGGAAAGAGTAATTCTGGGTGTAGAATTAATTTATAAAATAACTGATGAAAACTGTAAAGATTTGAAATAGAACTAAATCCTGAGATGTAAACCTCCACTAAGACACCAACATACGAACTAGATTTGAGGTTCACCTACATCATTTTTCTTAGCCTTGCCCCCAATTCATATATAGTTTTTAAATCAAAGCACTGCAGTTACTACAGAGAAGGCTTTATGACCTAATCCCAGCTCTAAAGGAATTGGCCAGTTTGTTAATGAAATAATGTGAATAAAAGATTTAAATGCACATCACGATCATCGTAAGAGAGAAGTCCCAACACTGTGGATTATGAACGGCTGAATGTATCCTTCAGCCACTAACTAAGAAGTGCTCACCTCAGCTGGAGTGGTCAGAAAAGATATATGGAGGAGTTGCAATTAAAATTGGGACTGAAGTATGGAAAGGGTTTGCATAGTTAATTTGGAGGGAGGAGGGCATGGGCAGAAGGAATATTAAGGAAAAAGAAAAAGGTGGACAAGGGGTAGGCTTGTCTGCAATGCTCTTTCTACTCTCTTTACTTCTAACCAAATACATTGTATTCAACCCTCAAAATCACCTCCTCTGTGAAGGTTTCCTTAAATCCTTTTACTCTTGGGGTGCCTGGGTGGCTCAGTGAGTTAAGCCTCTGCCTTTGGCTCAGGTCATGATCTCAGGGTCCTGGGATCAAGTCCCACATCAGGCTTTCTCCTCAGTGGGGAGCCTGCTTCCCCGCCCCCGCCCTCTGCCTATTTGTGATCTCTCTCTCTGTCAAATAAATAAATAAATAAATAAATAAAATCTTTAAAAAAATCCTTTTACTGTTCAAATGCTCTATTCTAAACACATACACGAGTGTGCACATGTGCATGCACACTTGCACACGCCATTCTCAATTCCGGTTTATATCTGTCTGAGGTACAGTTATGAATTATTATATGTATAGTGTTCTATTATTACTGGTTATATTTGCTTCCTCTACTGTTCTGGGTATTTCTTGAAGAAAAAGATTCTGATTTATTCATCTTTACATCTCTAGTCTCTGCACAGTGCTTGGCACCTTGAAGACAGTATAATAACTCTTACCTTGAACTGAACCAACACAACTCTATAGGAAATTAGGGATGATAAGTATGGAATAGTAGATTGGAATGAGTTTGAGAAAGATCTTAAATGGACAAAAATAAGAATTTTGGATTTTATACTGTAGAGTATAAATCCATTTTATTTTTTAAGAATTGGATAGTAATCTCAAAAATCCTTTGTAAGTGTATTCTCCCGAGCATCACCAGCCTTCAGTCGCCATGCTTAGGTTAATATTAACAGCTGTTTTTGTTTTTAGTAATATGGTCTCTGCCATCACTTCTTCAGGAATATCAAAACCACCACCCGAGTGTAGTGAATTCTGGAGGTCCCAGAGAATTAACTTCATATACTTCACAACAAAATCCTTCATACTCTACTCATTTTTTTTGTATAAGTCTCTTGTTCACAAGATCCTGGAGAGCCCCCCCCCCCCCCCCCCCCCCCCGAGCCCTGGTGCTGTGTGGGCCCACTGGGGGTCGCTGCTCTGCCAAGCGTCCTGCTCTTCATGACTGTTGGGCCAGATTGCTTTTCTGATAATCTCTTTCCAAACCCACATTAAGCCTCCAAGGACTGTTGGGGGGGGGGGAGGGTTGGGTGCTGGCAATATTCCAAATGGGAATGTTTCACAGGAAATAGGAAATTGAAGATGTGAACATGGAGAGGATGTCAAACTAGTTGTTTTTAGATTTTTCAACAATTTTATAGATTTGTTTTGATGTTTGGAATGGGAATGAGATTCCCAAGATAGAGAATAGAGGAGAAGAGAACATCCAGTCTGTACTGTGTTTTTAAAAGTACCAGCACTCTATCAACTCTAAGCCTTTATAACCCTTGATATTTTTCTGTAAGCAAGGCACAGTGGTTTTTACCTGAGGACAAAGGTACTGATGTATGAGAATAATGCCTGTTGTAATGCCACTGTTACTTAATACAGAGATATACAAATTGCTGCTTGAATCTCAGTTTGTAAATAAAAATATAAAAAATATAAAATAAAAAATAAAAATAAAAAAATATAATTATGTCCAGTGTGGCTTTTAGACAATGTGTATCATAGAAAAATGATAATCCTATCTCCTTTTTATACCTCTCAGGCACATTTTTCTTATCCTTGTGGAATCATGTCATAAATACAGCAAATATTAATGCTTTCTGAATCTGCATAAATGAAACTGTCTCGCTTCCATATTCATAGCCAGCAAATTACCTCTGGATTCTCCAAATCTAGCAAGGTGTCTGGCAAACACTAAGTGCTCAATAAATACTTAGTGACTGCGTGAATGCATTAGAACAACATTCCATACAATTCCCAAGTGGGAAAATTCAAAAAAACATTCAAAAAAGCTGTAAAGGAAATTTAGCATATGGTGATATTTAGAAACCATGATGGAGTTTTCACTTTGAAATTTTTTACACACACTGTACCTTTAAAATAGATTTTTAAAGCTTTTTAAAACCCAAATAGCATATTTATTTCCAAAAATAAAACGGCAAACATCTGGCAGCAAGATATAAACTCTTGCCCTTGGAGAGTATTCCTTATTTTGAGATTTATCCTCTGGTGTTGCCATGACTACTGACCATGAACTGAAATTGCTATGTAATACATTCTATCTCCCATTGTTATTGAACCTAAAACCAGCAGTAAATTTCTAGTAATTAGAGGAGACAACCTCAAAGGTGGACTTGACAGAGACTTCAAACATGCCTCAAAATCTTCTCCAGAGGTTTAGGCTACTGTTGTTGATTTAAATGGTGCATTAACATGCATAAGGTAATTAAGTACAGAGCTGGGAATTTGGCCAAGGAGAAATCTTTTTGCCACATTCAAATATGTCATGTCAAAAAGGAAAGAGAAAACCTAAGCCAACATTTAGTGGACATACAAGAGAGTAAGTAATGTGTTTGGTAGATAAATATCAGTCCTCTAAGAGCTCCTAAAATAGTTATTTCTGACCTAAGGCATACTAATTCTGAGAAAGGGGTAATACTTGTTCCAAAAAATAAAAGGATCTACTTAGGCATGCTTATACAAATAATACCTAATGATTTACTCTCATTAGTGCTAAGGCTATTTAAATTATTTTTACATAAGACAACAACATAAGTCACCTGGGTGGCTCAGTTGGTTAAACATCTGACTCTTGATTTTGGCTCAGGTCATGATCTCAGGGCCACGAGATGGAGCTCTGCGTTGCGCTCCATGCTCAGTGAGGAGTCTGCTTCAGATTCTCTCTCTCCCTTTCTCTCTCGAATAAATAACATTAAAAAAAGAGAGAGAATAAAGCTTGTAGGAGAAAGTTAATCATATTTTAATAGTATATAGTCTCTGCATTCTTCCTGAATGCAGATAGATGGCTACCTTTACCTACTGTAATTTGGAGTAGAAAATAGGAAAGGCAAAATGAGATGCTGTTGAGATAGATCATTCATGTCTGCTTTTGTCTTTCATCTAGGGACAGAAATCATATATATATATTATGATATTATATACATATATATACATATATGCACATTTATTTATTTGTTTATTTTTACTGGTGCTAAGAACCCCCACATTCTTTAAGATCAGATCTGTCTTTTGTTTCCAGAAATACTGGATTCATATACCCACTTTAACCTAAAGTAGGACTCTGGAAATTATTCTAATTGAGCTTCTGCATCTAGTTAGATGATGCATATATTCCAGAGAACAAGAGGGAATAAGCCTCATCTTCATGTTGCTTCAATGGTAGTAGCAAATGAGATAGATTCAGGAAGAAAGAAGGAAGGAAGGAATGAAGGATGGATGGAAGGAAGGAAGGGAGAAAGAGAGAGAGGAAAGAAAGAAAGAAAGAAGAAAGAAAGAAAGAAAGAAAGAAAGAAAGAAAGAAAGAAAGAAAGAAAGAAAGAAAAGAAAGAAAGAAAGAAAAGAAAGAGAAAGAGACAAAGAAAGAAAAAGAAAGAAAGAGAAAGATAAAGAGAGAAAGAGACAAAGAGAGAGAGAAAGAGAGAAAGGGGTTAGCATTAGAACGACCATCTTAAGGGCGGGAAAGCCATTTTGCTGAACAACCCCTGGCCGAAACTGCCTATGTGACCTTGAGAAGAGAGGAGCTAGCTAAACCTGGCAAACAACTTAATCATAACCAACCCAAACGTGGTCGGTGGTCACGACACAGATATCCAGGCCTAGACCACCAGGGCATGACAAGAGGAGCCTTTCAAAAGGAACTTATCTTGCTAAACCAAACCCCTGGGTGGGGCCTAAGCAAAGGGAACTTATCTTGCTAGACCAAACCACAGGGGGTGGGGGGAGTTGGGTGGGGGGGTGGGGGGGCGTGTAAGCAAGAGAAGTTGTATGTACTGTGGAAAATTACTGTGAGTTGGATGTTTTGAAAATGCTATATAACCCTTTGGCTTTGAGCACTCTGGGTCCTTGTTGAAACCCGCTGCATCGGGCAGATACTTGGACCCCAGCTAGCTGGAAATAAACCTCGCTGTGTGGTTTGCATTATCGTGGGTTTCCTCTGTCTGTTGAGGGGTGGTCAACACCAGACACTAGCAGGAAGGAAGGAAGGAAAACAGAGAGAGAGAGACAGACAGACAGACAGAGAGAGAGAGAGAGAGGAGGGAGGGAGAAAAGCAAACAAGTTGATAAATGTGAAGAAAAGAAAACAGAGTGCTGGATAATGGGTGGCAGGGGAAGGTGAGGAGGGACAGCTACCATAGGTAGGGAAGTCAGGCAAAGCCCCTGTGAAGAGCTGACATTTAAGAGGGATCTGAAGGGCTTAAATGCTAGAGGCAGTATGTTGGCAAAACAAGAAGGATGAATTTGGACTTTGAATCCTGTACTCTCATTTAATCACTTGTTAATTTGA
Source organism: Nasua narica (assembly GCA_028533885.1). NCBI lineage: Eukaryota > Metazoa > Chordata > Mammalia > Carnivora > Procyonidae > Nasua > Nasua narica. The sequence goes on along the minus strand of CM052798.1, from coordinate 128,277,766 downwards.
TAAATACTATATGGAATCTCTACTATATGTCAGTCCCTGTGTTATTGCTAGAGGACACCACGGAGAACAAAACACACATAGTCCTTCATTCATCATGCTCCCTCATTCAGGCTTTCATTGTAGTGGAGAGGATGGCTATTGACCAAGTAGCTTCCATTGTAATGTGCATCATTATAAAACTGGTTACATATTATCCATTTTAAAATAAAGCATATCATATTAAAGGTAGAATAGAGTTCAGAGAGGTGAAATGGGTGCTTTGTATGCCACCGGCATATAAGCCCATAAAGTTCCTAGGAGACGTAAGAAGTAGGCACAGCAAGGAAAGAGAAGATTTGTAACTTGCTGGATCTAATGAAGGGCTCTTTTTGCATAGACTAAGAGTTATATTTTAGTAACCTGAAATAAAAGGAGGTCCAGAAGCCCCTTATCCTCTCCTCTACTGCTCCCCAAACCTCTATTCCCTGCATTTCCTATTTGATGTGGGGGGGGGGGGGGCAAGAAAAGCTTTTGTCCTACTTCTTTTGCAAACAAATATGAAGAGCTTGCTTCTTAACTCCACTTCAGCTGCATACAAAAGAGAAAGCCTGAAGAAGGAGACCAGGAGACATCCTACAGGCACTCTGAGCTTAATGGATTGACTTGCTCATTGGCATGAAAGCGCTATTCCCAGTGCTGGAACTGAATGGAATGTCCTTGTTCTGGACCTTGACCTTTCCTTAGGGTATCTTGTAAGTAAGTAGAGAAGCACAGGCTCCCCAGGCCCACAGTGATGATTGATCCTCTCTATTAAGATTATTATCAGGGGCAACGTTCAATGTGTCTCCTCTTTGTAGGACGTCCTCCCAGGGGCTCAGTCACCCTACAGTGTTGTAGATGCCTCCAGATTATCTCGTATCTGTTAGAAAACCAGTCTCTCAGAGTATCTGTTCAATAATAAGACAGTAAGAGAACAAGAGAAATGAAGAAAAAAAAACCATTTCTGCAGTTATATTGATTCCTGTACCAATGATCGATAAGAAAAGAAGTATTTTTTATTGGAATAGTTAACCTGTAGCTTTCTAAAAGTGATATATTATCTAGATAGTTTAACTCAGTGTTTTTGATAAAAGCGGAATTCTTATTTAGTTTGCAGAACCTAGGAGATTATGTTGTATAAGCTGAAAACACTAGCCTACCTTCTTCAGGGAAAATGTGAACTAACAAGCTTAATGATAATTAAAGCTTTCCTTGAGAGAAGGCTTTTCATCAATTTGAATGGAGAAGCAATCCATTACCAGCGCAGATTGGAGAAGCACAAAAGCATCATAAAATGTGACTTCCCCCCTCCCTCCAGTTCTATGAATGGAAAGGTATTTGGTGATATATAGAGGACAAAAGCAATTATATAATAACAAACCACAGAAAAACTCTTACACATTAAACTCTAATAAATGCAAGTAGAATTGACACTGTCAGTTTATGTGGTTCAAACTGCTCAAGAATGCCTTGTCCTTTCAAAAGACAAAAACAGAAACTAAATCACAGAAATCTAACCATTAAAGGACAGTTTAGTGCAATGACAAATCATCAATCTCATTTCTGGTCTTCGAAGCTAAGGGAAGAAGAAAAATGGCTTGGATAACCAACATAGCTCTCATTGCCTTATTGCATTACCATTACGCTTATTTCCTATTTTCTATGCTTTGGCTGATATTTGTTTAAAAATAAGCAGGCAGTATTGAGTTGGAACAGCCATTCCTATAAAGATTTATAGCTCATAAGGAAAAATATGCAATTACATATCACACAAAACTCTAACCCAAGAGTACATAAAATGCTAAGGCTTGGAAATTATTTCTTCAGAGTTTCAGCATGTATAAAATAAATTATAACATGTTAAGAGTATTCTAATTATAAAATTGGAAATAATATTTAGAATGTAAGCTGTTTAAATGCAATTTAAAGAGAAGAATAAAAACTTCTGGAAATTTAAAAAAAAATAAGAATTGCTCTGCTAAATAGATGGCAGATATTATAAAATTATACCTGAGAAAAGTTATTTATTTATTGTAGAGATCATAGGTAAAAACTATCAAAAAGTCATTGTCAATTCAAAAACATTACGATTAACAGTTACTTTTATAAAATTTTATCCCATATTTGAATAGGAGTAAGTAATATTTTCAGGTATTCATCCTTTAAATATGTCATTAACATAGTAAAATGCATGTGATATATTTGTATTCTTTTTACTGTATTCCTGATCTCCCTAACCACTGGGAAGAGATTGTATTACTACTTAAACTGGTGAAAAATTCTGGCCTAAAACAAAACTAACTTTTATATTTTTATTGAATTAGAAACCTTTGTTTTGGTTTAAAAGGTATCTCTTCTAATTCATTCCAAGGTATTAAAAAAATCCTGCCTTTATCAGTAAGTAATAAATAAAGCAGAATAGATAACAATACTTGCGACCTATGGGAACTTGATGGTTGACTCTATTAGAAATGTGTAAGCTCAAATATTAAAAAGGGGAATGCAAATACAAAGCTAGTAGATGGTTGAATATAGAAAGAGCTTGCGTACTATAGAAAATATATCTTAGAATATTAAAGAGGAAGAAATTGAACCTTTGACATGCTGAACAACGCAATTAAGAAAAGAAGTTTGTGGGGTGCCTGGGTGGCTCAGTGGGTTAAAGCCTCTGCCTTCAGCTCAGGTCATGATCTGAGGGTCCTGGGATCAAGCCAGGCATCTGGCTCTCTGCTCAGCAAGGAGCCTGCTTCCTCCTCTCTCTCTGCCTGCCTCTCTACTTGCTTGTGATCTCTCTTTGTCAAATAAATAAATAAGATCTTAAAAAAAAAAGAAGCTGAGTTTAGAAATGTAATAAACAAAAACTGGGTGGTAATCATTAGGTACTAAAGAACCAGCATAATTTTCTGAGCGAAGACTGATAGTCCTAGCATCCATTGGTGCAAATGTTATGTCATGCCAAGATGAAAAAAAATTTTTTTTCTCTCCAGTGGCTCCCCTTTTATTGTTTTTCCTAATTGAGATATAATTGACATACAACAGTGTATTAGCTTCAGGTGTACAACATAATGATCTGATATTTGTATATATTGCACAATGATCACGATGTGTCTAGTTAGTTAGCATCCATCACTACACATAGTTACAACATTTTTTTTTTGTAAGATCATTTAAGATCTACTCTCTCAGCAACCCATGAATCAACAATGGCATTTTATCAGAATAAGTACTGGGATCTTCCTCCAGCAAAGTATGTTTGAAAATTTCAATAGAAAATAAGAAAATTTAAATATGTATTCAGAATTTCCAGATAAACGTCTCAGGAAATTAACAGATTTAAGACACAAATTTTTAAAAAATACTAGAACTTGAGTATTTTTTTTTTAAGATTTTATTTATTTATTTGATGGGGAGAGAGTGAGAGAGCACAAGCAGGTGGAATGGCAGGCAGAGGGAGAAGCAGACTCCCTGCCGAGCAGGGAGCTGGATGTGGGAATGGATCCCTGGACCTTGGGATCACCACCTGAGCCGAAGGCAGACGCTCAACCCACTGAGACACACAGGCATCCCAGAACTTGACTATCTTTTAACAGAAAAAAAATGATGGTACTTCCACAAATATGTCTGCCTCTGCACAAAATTCATAAGTAAGACGATATTAAGGACGAAATGTTAAAAGGAACAACGTTTGAGTTAGTGAGAAGAGTACTGAACCAGGGATGATGTGGTTAAAATCTGTGGGTAGCTGTGCCATTTCCAGCCATGTTATCTGCCTATGACATCTACATATCTGTACTCTCCTCTGTAAGATGGAAAGATTAACGCCTGACCTATCTGCTCAATTTTTATTTTTGAGAGGTAAGAGTTGAGGGTCATTTGAAGCACTGTGTGTAAGATGCTTAGAAAAGAATTAGACATTTTAAAAATATAAGGTAATGTTACTATGTTTAGTGTTTTATTAAATATATGAAACAGGTTTTATGTAGCACAGAAAAAGGGTATGGTAACCTAATTAAGCTTTTAAAACTAGGCTGTCCTACAATTAAATAATGGTATCAAGTTGGAGTTTGCCTCTAAAACTTGAAAATTTGACTCAGGAGTTTGAGAATAAGTAAAAATCAGTGAGTGAATTTTGAATCATGAAGAATTAGGTTTAGTCTTCATTTCCTTCCACACTTCTGTTTACACTGAATGCTTGCTGTTCTGAAACTGGTCCAAGAGGAAAGACAAAAAGTGAATTGTGAATTGAATCTCTATGGGATTCCAAAAGGAGGTCAGTTCCTCCCTTGGCATATTTCAGATTATTCTGGGCAAAGGCCATGCTGAGCTGTCAGAAGGCATTCTGAAGTGTGGCTTCATTAGGTGCCACATTCCTACCACGGGTACCCAGCAGGCTGCCCACTGGGATTCCTGGACATCTTAGGAAGTAGTGGGCACTGTCATTATTTTGAAGGGATGGATTTACTGATTGATAGTAAACTTGCTGCCCTACTAAAGTCTCCTCTGGAGTCTGGACCCAGCTCTGTTGGGGCCAGTCCTAGAAGCTACTTATGAGCTGGGGTCAGCACTGCGCTGAAACCTGTGCTCGCAAGTACAGAGGAGAGAGCTCCTGATGTGCGACCTCACTTAGTTTAGTGGCCATTGGAATAACGTGTTTGGGAAAGGGTGAACTTCCTGTCTGACTAGCTGCAGACTCTACTGCTCTTTTCCACAAAGAAGTCAACGATAAAGATTCTAGCAACATTTCTTTTAGGACTTTAAGGAGAAAATCTTATGAAACCCTATGATTATGTCCCAATTTAATGTGTGAATTGAATTATAGTGATAACTCAATCCTGTCTGATTCAGGAATATGAGTTTAGCTTACATTCTCTATGGTCTACCTGATGGTGCCCTTTGTAAGAAATTTACTTATACTTCTCATTTTCTCTATGATGGCTTAATTGTTATCAAAATCTTAATTATCAGAATTTCCATCTCCTTTGATCTGATTTCTTAATGAGTGGCTTGGCCACTGAACTCAGGGTTCATAAGAAATGAACTTGCTCCAGGTTTATACCCAGCTTTGTGGAAATAAAAACTATCTAAAGTATTCGAATAACAAAATGAATGACAACAAATCAGGAGAACACATAGTAAAGGGGATCACTTGAAAATGCCAAGTTACTTGAATAAACTTTTTCCAAGAAAATTATGAAAGTATTTAACAATATTAAAGACAAGCTAGTGGAAAAATTACCTTGTTTCCTGTGACGAGGGAACCTAGTGTGGTTGAAGTGGGAGTCCTCCCAACACGGAATTGTAATATCTGTTTGTCTGTATTAGAACTCTTAAATGGATACAAGATGATTGATTGGCAAGGCTGAACTCCATGTTACAGAACGCCTTAATTACCAATAAAAAAATCAAAGCCAGTTGTCACTTATTTTAGGCCTACTAACAACACTAGAAGTATTATTAAATTGGAGATGACAAAGGGCTCCACATAAAAAAAGCATGTAATGGGGCACCTGGGTGGCTCAGTGGGTTAAAGCCTCTGCCTTCAGCTCAGGTCATGATCTCAGGGTCCTGAGATCAAGCCCCACATCGGGCTTTCTGCTCGAAGCAGGGAACCAGCTTCCCCCTCTCTCTCTGCCTGCCTCTCTGCCTACTTGTGATCTCTTTCTCTGTGTCAAATAAATAAATAGAATCTTAAAATAAAAAAAGAAAGGAAGAGATGAGATATATGTAGAAAATAAAATCAATAGGACCTTATGCTAGCTTGAACACAGAGAAGTCTGAGAGAGGAAAGAGCCAAAATTGATCATTGGATTATACTTGGAATAAATACGATCTTTGACATTTAAAAAAAAAAAGCATGTAATGAACTTTTCTTAATTTTTCCTTGCATATGTATTGCAATATGTGTATTTATATACTTATCAAATCATATATATTTATATACTTAACAAATCATACTTATCATCTATCTATCTACCTACCTACCCATCTCTCTATCTATTGATCTCCATCTGGCTATGAAATCTATGAAAGCCTGGGGCCCTAAATGGTTTCACAGTATACGTTTCTTCAGGTGAATGGCTTTTATTGAACAAATTAGACATTATTGCTCCAGAATAACTATGGAAAAGAAATGATTGTAATTGCTATGACAATAAGGATTTAATTGGCTAAGTTACAGGGAGAATACTATAAAATAGACAGAAAACCTGAGCTTCGAAGCCAGATTCTCCCCAGTTATGCTTGGGTAATAGGTTGGGCATTTAGGAAACATCTCTTTTAGCATATGGGCTTTGCTTATTTCATTTGTGATGTAGAAATAGATTATTACTACGGAAGACACCTTGCATTTACTCTTAGAGCACAACTCTTTTCTTTCACATTAACCTTTTCCACATTTTTAAACTGCTATTTCGACAAGTATAAGAAATCCTGCACTGAATATAACAGTCATATCAGTTCTCTCTCTTTGCAGAGAGCATTCCAGCACGAAGCACAAAATGTAGCATTTGCCTGGGCTGCACTAAATTTCTCCAAGAGAGGGGCTGCTTTCTTCCCTCCAGATGTAAGTACAAAGTGATAAAGGCTCATTACGAACCCAGAGCAAATAAAAGGGAAAGGACAGGTAAACAGACCTGAAGAGATGTTGATACAATCCACTTTCACCCAAACACAATTTTTTTCCATATTCAATTCTCAAAAGTGAGGAATGTGGACATTCTTTCTAATATTAATATGTCTTATCTCTTTAGATTCCCTTTTGAATTCCCAATACAATTTTTTTTCCGATAATTAGATAAAAGACCTCCAAGAATGCTTCAACCTAGTTAAGGGAAAATGTTTTGTTTGGTGCATAAAGTATAATAATTGGATATTCACATAGTCATCCACATATCACCACTGGCCCCTTTACAGGAAAAATTTGATGTGAAGTAAGTTTCATTATTTAGAAAATAAGAAAATTCTTATCAAAAGTAATTGAAAAAATACATGGCAAATATTGGTTTCTTACCATGGAAAGTTTACTTCTCCACAGACCAACTGATAAGTAAGACTTCTGAGACTTAATGCCTTCACTATTTCCCCAGAATTATTGTAAAAAAAATCCCCTAATATCTTCAATATCTCCCCCTGAATCCTTTCCAACCTGTTCTCCACACTGAGGGATATTTTCTAACTGAATCATACACAGTCTCCATGAAAATCTGATTGAATCACATCCTTATATAAAAATCCCTCAAAGGGAACCCCTAAAACTCCTCCACCTGGTTTACAAGGTTTTTCATGGTCTGGAACCCACTTAATTCTCCAACTCCATCTCTCAGTACTGTCAGCTTCTTCTCTTCCTAGCAGCTTTTCTGAATTATTTTTCTTACCTGAATTTTCCAGCCTTATTACTTTAATGTCTTTGCAGATGCGTCTTCTACACTTGAAACACCAACCCTTCTCCCCAGTTTGTCTCCTAACTCCTGTTTATCATTTACCCATTTATGTTGACAGAGTCTCATGCACTCCTTACTGCTTCAGTAAGATCCTCTTCTTACCATCCTCACAGTTTTTACCACACTTTCTTGTAATTATGCATTTAGTCCCATCTCTTTCAGGAACATGTAATTTCCTCAAGAGCAGAGACGATATATTTTTCATTTTCATTACTCATTTGTTAGGCTTCATCAGAGGTAGTACTCACCAGTTGCTAAGTGCCAGACCCTGCAGCCAGCATGCCTACAAGGGGTTGAAATCCCATTGCTGCCACCTTTTAGCTGTGACCTCATGCAAGTTACCTTGCCTCTCTGTGCCTCAGTGGTTTTGTCTCTAAAATGCGGGAAATAAGAGTACTTATCACACAGCACTGTGAGAAATAATGGAATTAATATATGTAAACTGCTTAGAACATGCTTGCCACCTATATTAGCATTAGTAAATGATTCCTGCAACTTTGCTGCCAAAATTAATGGATGATAAAATATCAAATGAAATGATTTTTCAATTAGCCCTTTTCATTGCCTTGTGCTCCACCCCTGATTGTCAATAACTGGCCCATTCATTCAACAAGTATTTATTTTGTTATCTACTCTAATGGAACTGAGAATTGTATTGAATATACCCACTTTAGTTTGTAGAAGGCTCTGAAAAAAAAAAGCACCAAGCGTCTGTCAGAAAAATGATAGAATTGGGTAAAATCTCATTCTCCTTCTAGAGTGCTCATAATAATAGCCTCCAGTTAAGTTTAAACTGGTTGCTCTCCGGGGTCTTTCCAAAGATGAGGGAAATGATTATAACTTATGATTTTTTCTCATTTCCAATTTGTGTGAGCTTTTTAACTTCTTTCAGGACCTCACCTAACTCATGCAATCAAGATCAAAGGCAGTTTCTTAAAGGGAAAAAAAAAAAAAGACTAAATCTACTGTGAGGCTGGTTATTTCATAAAACTACATCTTTTGAAAAACAAATTATATTAAAAATTGACTAGGAGAAAAGATTCAAAACCTCATAAGAGGAGGCGAAACTTCTATGAAATTAAACTTGTTTGAAAAAAATCCAATTAAAAACAATGGGCATTAGCAAATGTTCTAGTGCCCCGTACTGTACTTTTAACCTTCTCTCAAAGGAATGGCTCAACCTAGCCTATCTTTTTCTAACTCCATCTCCTACTGCTTTCCACAATCCTTTTTCCTGTTCTGTGTATATTTTCTTCAATCTTGGGCCTGTCTTGGGGAAGTAAGGTCTGGGTAACATTGGGGCTGAATGATCTATATTCTCCATATGATCAGAGGGTATGGAGACCTTTTTTTGAGACTTATGAGTGAAGAAGAGAGAGGTACATGTGCCCAATTCTAATTCTTTCTTTTCGTACATCTCTTCTCTCCTCCTGTATTTCTGGCCTCACTTTTATTCCACAAATGTCAGACGTCCTACACCTGTGGTGGCAATGGGGCAGGTCCTATGTTGTCTGTCTGGTTACTGAGATCCAGCCCAGATTCTAGACACAGGCAAAGAAGCCCATTATAGGCAGAGACTGGGAACAAACACTTTACTTTGAGTTCCACTGTAATGCTGGCCCATGGTGAAGACCTGGCATCCAATTTCTACTGAATGGGCACCTGTTATGTGCCAGCCACTGAGCCACGCTGATGGAGCTTCAGAGATGAAGGATAGGGAAGGCCTGGCCCTTTCACAAACTAGTTTAGTGACTCTGGGCTAGTTACTCCACTTTCCAAGTCCAAATCTCCTCATGTTAAAAGAGGAATGATGCCCACTTTATAAAGTTGTTGTAAGGATTAACTGAATGAAATCCTAGGACATTTTCTTGTACACTTGCAGGTACTAAAGATAATAGCCATTATGTTTGCTGAGGAAGAGGAGGAGGAGGACAGGGTGGGGGTGGGGGAGGAGGAGGATGGAAAGTCATCCTAGTGTTGAAAAAGCCTAATACCTAGTGAGATTTTATAAACACAGCCAGAGTTTCTCAAACCTTACTATTGTGCCTGAAATTTAAAAAGACAGTGCAGACTCTGATTAGTGTTTGTTGTTTTACTTTCTAATTTAGTATAATGTGTCCAAGAGTAAGCTGTAAAAGGATCTGAGATACCCCCTTTAAGAATGACAATTTTGATTCCTACAAATAAGCAATTTCTGATAACCCAGGACAGCACAAACCTCTGCTGGTAATGAGAATCTGGGAAGAAAAGGGGTGTCACTCTCAGAGAAGACACAAAGCTGCCTCAATGTTGGTTACCCCTATATTAAAGAGAAAGGAGGTGGAGGATCTCAGAACTGAAGTCTGCTCACACAAACAAGAGGGACTTGCTTAGAGAGACTTCCATTTTGGGAAGAGAAAAGCCCTTAAGAAGGGGCTGAGACATCTTGTACAATTAATATAAACTGAAGGATTGGTAGAAAAGCCAAAAGCAATTCCATTTTTCATTCAGCAACATTTTTTATGTGCTGATTAAATGCCAGGTAAAATGCTCAGGGTCTCAGAAGATGCTGGTGAACGAGAATCCTTGTTCTGACTCTTGAGCTCGTTGTTCAGTGAGGGGCAGACAAACGAATACATTAAAAATGAGTAATCACAAACTGTGACAAGTGTATGAGGGAAATGGTTTGCTTTATGTAGTGGAGACTCGGTGCCCCACACCATGACCCCGATCCCCTCTGACTGTGGGGGGAGTGCCCAGGCCTGTTGAGGGCCTCCGACCCCATGGACACCCCATGGGCTGGCTCCGCCTGCATGTAGGGCTGTAAGGTCCTCATAGGCAATCCTTCATCAAAAGGGAACCTAGCTGGTAGATGAATGCCCCAGCCTCTTGTTCTCCAGAAGGACAATTCTGGAATTAATTCTACCCAACTTGTCAGAGTCCTCAGCCGGAAGCAGCCTCTTTGCCCTCAGAGTTAATCATTATTGGCTTCATCTTCCTCCTGTTCTCCTGCTCTCTTTTCCCTCACCATTACTTCCTGGAATCACTTCCCAGATTACCTACCTGCATCAAGCCTTCGTCCCAGGATCTGCTTTCAGGGAACTTAAACTAAGATCTATGGGAGAGAATGGAATGTTGGGGGAGGGGAACCCAGACCTGAAGGACCAGGAGGCACTAATCACAAAAAGAGGTCCTGGCACAGTGTACTGTGCACGCAGACATGGAAGTGGGAAAGCACCCGGTGAGACCGGAACAGGAAGCAAGTCAGGCAACTGGAGAGCAGAGCTAGGGAGAGGAGGAATGGTGGCAAACAGCACTGGGAAGGGAGGCAGGGCAAATCTTACCAAGATGCTATTTTGGGAAAGGACTTCATCACTTGTTAGTCTCCTGTTAGTGGCAGTGGGTGACTTGACAACTTGGAAAGACAAGCATCATGGACTTTATGTCAACTAGCACAGGATTATTCTATCCCAGAAAGTTTGTCGTTCTTGCAGATAAGGTGTTTGGGTATATTCAGGGCATATCTTCTCTCTCCCTTGCCAAGAACCCTTCTGTTACTTGCTTAATGCTCTTGGCATTACAAAAAATAGTTGCAATTCCTTTTCATGGTTTATAGGACCAGACTTGGGTTTAAATCAGGTCTGCCATTTATGACCTATGGCCCATCTTAAACAGGCTGCTTAAACTTTCCTTATCTCTTCTTCACCTGCTAAAAGAGATTATAACTACCCTACAGTGCCATTGTGAAAATTAGGTGAGCAAACAGATGTATTAAGCCCTGAAGTCGGCTTTTGACCCATAGTAATAATTCAATAAATGATCATTTTCAGCAACAAAAACAACAATGTATCTTTCAGTGAACTCTTATTAGGGGAAAAAAAAACCTTCAAAGACTCAACTAAGAAACTGCTTTGCTATATTCAAGCAGAGAAATCTAGGTCATAGATTTCATAGACCCTTTCAGGGTCATAGGGTGCTGAATTTGTGTAAATACAGCTCTGGAACCACCTAAGTGCCCTCATGAAAGAACTTGTGAATTTCATATGAAAGTACAATTTATTGATTTTTTTTAAGGCTATGGTTCAACTATGTAGCCCTGAGTATAATCGTCCTGCTGTCTGATGGGTGACACACAGTCAAGTTAACAAAGCTCTCAGTTGTTAAACAATATTTTTGAGTAAATCTGACTAAAGCTTCATGGTATGAGAGTGTGGTTGCTTCCAACTCTGCTTTTACATTTTGAGAAGAGCTTTCTAGAGAAGGGGTTTCCTTCTGGAGATGAATAATCAACAAAAGCTGCTCACTGGAAAATCTTTAGTAAAGTACCTTGAATTCTGATTTCCAACTTGCGAAGTACTCTCCAGTTGATACTGTTATATCCTGAATTAAACTGGAGTTACTGATGTTAAGCATCTGATTTTTTTTTTCCTATGGCTATGATGCACTTAGTAGGGTTAAGATAACTCTTTGAAATGGAAATTACTGCAATGAGAAAGCTTAGGTAAAACTATATGGATAAGCAATTCAGCCCTCTACAAATTCACTTGTCTTAAAATCTGTCATTCTTTTTTAAATGTCACATATTTTAAGCATCCTATAAGGAAACACGCTGGTGCTTGAGGAAGTTACAGTGGGAAAGGCTCTATTTTCATGATTCATATATAAAGAAATCCTGCAACGTTATTTGAGAACATTCACCAACTGCTGCTCTTTCAAAAAAGAACTATTCACAGACATTGTATATGATTTGTGAATAAGATGAAACATTAAAATTAGCATTTAAAATATCAGTATAGTAACAATATTCTCCCATACGATGTTTACAGTTTATTACTATTGTGTACAAGGTTACTTGATTTTAAAATTGTACAAAGACTATAGAAACACCCAGTAAATCATTGGTTGCCTTAGCAGCATTTAGCTATCCTGACCTAAAGCCAGGATACGATAAGCAAAGTCACTATTGCTATGTTATATAAATTTGGTTCAAATGATCAGGGTTTTTTTTGTTGTTGTTGTTGTTGTTAACAGGAAGAATTTAAATTTCAATGCTGGCTAAAAATTGTAATTTAACAGTGAGTTAATGAAATAATTCCTTTCCTAGAGTCACATCAGTTACTGAGTAATAATCAGCTATTAAAATTATGTCATAGGTTACTAGGCCACAAACTCAATCAAGTCTTTGCATAAATTCTGCCTTTACCTTTCTTTCAGACTCAATAAATGTCAACTATCTAGGTGGCAGATTACATAGTCCTTGACCCTCATTTCCTAGGTACAACGTCTGCACGAAGGCATTAGGAAAAATAAGAACTTAAATTTATTGGTAGTTACTGTGTGTCAGGCACTGCGCTTAACTCTCAAGTGAACAATCATATTTAATTTTTACAACATGTTAATGAGGAAGATATTATTTTTAGCACCTCCATTTTAAAAAGGGGGGAGCTGATGTTCAAAGCCTTAAAGGAGCGTGCCAGATACTCAGAACCTAGCTGTCTGCCTCCGAAGCCCAAAGCCTTAACTAGTGTGCTAGGCTGTGTCTACAGCAAATTTTTCCTGACTTTTTTCGCTGCCTGTAAAACCAATGCACTCCAGGAAAGAGCAGGCACTGATCATTGGCGCTAGGAGGCTACCACTGACTCCCAATTGCAGCAAATCAAACTCGTGAGCAGTACCTCTCTGTACCTACTTTGTATCCATGCAACGGTGAATCCTATTTTGCTCCTTCTCTGCTCCCTCAACAGCAGCCTCTTGACTATTTTTCTGACAAATTCTCTTCAGTCGTTACTATCCATCCTTGCTGTTAGTGATTCTCTTAGTCATTTTTTGCTACAGGTGAACTTCGTTGGCCTAGAGGGGAATAACAATAAAAATACCAATTAAATAATTGTATAGTGTTTGGTTGTTATGAATAAGAATTGAATGAATAATAATTGAATAGCTAAGAACAATGAGAGCTACCATTTTTATTGAGAAGTATGCTAAATGCTTTATATGTATTATTGCACTACTATCACTTAATACATTTTCATAACTTCTCCATGATCAGACTACCTGACCTAAAGCTGAAGTTTGCAACTATGACCCTAACTCCCTGGGAGGACAAGGAGATTGGGAAATGGCTCAGGGAACTTCTAGGATGTGCCAGCAAATGGTGAAATTCAAACTTGGCTTCCAGTTCTGGTTCAAAGGCCATAGCTCTTTCCAAAATACAACAATTGGTGGAGCATGTGCAATTTGGAAAACATAGCTGACTTACTTCCAGAGTCATTTAAATTTAGTCTTTGATATTGGATTCATTTTAATATGTCATAAATTATACACACCATAAATGTATGTGTATAAATTATACACTGTCTCTTTCACGTTCTTAAAGGTACAATCTAAACTGAAGAATTCATTGGTGAAAGAATTAAAACCAGTCTATTTAACCAACATCTCAAGAAAAGTCAAATTATAAGTCAAACTTAGATTCTGATCTTCTTTAATTTATAAGGAAAAGATTCTGAATCTGTCAAATAGGAGTCAATTACAAAATAAACTAGAGGAAATAATTTCAAACAGAAGAAAAATTAGGAAATTTCTTCTTCATCCAATCAGTGCTGGTCCAAAGAGCAGCAGAACATAAAGAAGAGGGAGTTTGTAAGTCAAAGGTTGACAGTTAATTCATTGATTTTTACAACTTTGTTGACATCTAGTAAACTAAAATTAGTTCTTAGGTTCCTCAGATGACAATATATATTTTTTTCTCCTTTAACATCCAGGAGGCATTGGATTTCATAGTACTTTTATTCCTAACAATATTAGTTTTTTCAGCAATCATTTAAAATACCCCAGAGAGCTCATATATTTCATTGTGTTACTTTGTGTGTGTGTATGTGTGTGTGTGTGTGTGTCTTTTTGAGACATTATAAAATAAACAGGTCTTAAGAGTACAATTTAGTGAGTTTTTACATTTAGGTACCTCATAAAACTGCCACCAAACAAAAATATAAAACACTTCCATGAACCCCCTGAAAGTTCTTCATAGACTTTTCAAGTCAGCATCCTGATTTCCCTTACCATAGATGACTGCCTATTCCGGAATGCTATATAATTGGAATCATATAGTATATAATCTCTTCTTTTTTTTTAAGATTTTATTTATTTATTTGACAGAGAGGTCAAATTAGGCAGGAGGTAGGCAGAGAGAGGGGGGAAGCAGGCTCCCCGCCGAGCAGAGCCCGATGCTGGGCTCGATCCCAGGACCCTGAGATCATGGCCTGAGCCAAAGGCAGAGGCTTAACCCACTGTGCCCCTTATTTGCTTTTTAAATTTTGGCTCAACATGATTATTTTGAGATTCATTTATGTTATTGTGTTTCTCAGTAGTTCATTCTTCTTTACCAATAAGTAATATATCATTGTATGAATATACTACAATTTATTATTCCATTTTCTTGTTGATGGCCATTTGATTTTTTTTTCCATTTTGGGGCCATTGTGAAAAAAATGTTTTGAAGATTATTGTATAAGTTTTTATTTCTTGGTTGGCTTGTTTTTTGTGGACACATGTTTTCACATATTTTGGGTAAATCTTGTTAATACTTTCCCTAGTTACTGATTACTTTAACCATTTCTAGGAAGAAAAATCCTCAGTTTTAAAAAAGCCTGAAATATATTCATTAAAAATAGGAAATATATATTAGTGATGTCAGGAACATTTAATGAGAAAGAATTTACTAGCAAAGTAACATTTCTTAAAATGCACATTTTGATCATCTATCTGAAATTCCAAGGTTGCAATGAGAAAACAGTATATTATCCTTCTCCTGAGGTAACTGAAAATCTATGTGACTTTTGCCAAAGTGCTGGGTTAGAACATTTGTTTATGACACAATTTTCTAATGTGGAAACTTTAACATATATTAAGAAGAAAGGAAAATAAATAGAAATCAGAAAAGAAGAAAGCATTGCTTTCTTATGGCTTAGATATCTATGTAGCAGATGTGTTATATACAGTCACATAATTTTTATAATTGTAATTTTAAAAAAGCCATGCGTATTGGGAATTTGTTTGGAGCCATATACTGCGCTTTGTTGGCATTTTCTCATTAAATTCTCAGGATTCATGTGATTTGTCTAAGATCACGCAATTAGAGCTAATGCTCAAACCCAAATAGAGTGTTATCTGAAGCCTGAGTCCAGGCTCCTTACCTTTTGCAATCCTCACTCCCACTTTATCACCTATTACTCACAGAAACGCTGCAAAGTAACTATTTTGAAACCCTTTTCAAATAAAAAACAATGTAGCTTGAAGAGATCACCTGATTTGTCCTACTGTTTCTTAGTGAACCAAATAAGCAAATTCTGAGAATTACCTCACTTACTTCTGATAGTTCTGACAGAGAAATATGAAGGCTTAAAAAAATATGAAGGCTTATATTTGTTTCTTTATGATGCAATTTTTCAATGTAATTCATTAAAAAAATCCTTTGCTATTCAATATGAAATGGTAGAAAGTGGGAAAGAAGGGTAAAAACAGAAAATGTCATCTTTGAAGGGTCTCTGGCAGTGTTAGAGTGACAGCATACACCCCACTGTCCTTTTCAGGGTGATGGCCCCACCACCCCCCGAGAAAACATAGTGTGATGTCGCATGCTTATTAATCCAATGCCTCTTAGGCCAGTGTGACCCTATCTGGGATTAGCAGACAGGAAGTCTTTTAAGAATTATTACTCTTGCTCTTAAGAATTATTGCAAGAGAAACGGTGCCTGATATGCTTGATGGAAAAAAGACAGTCTCTTCAATAAATGGTGCTGGAAAAATTGGACAGCTCTATGTACAAGAATGAAACTTGACCATTCTCTTACACCATACACGAAGATAAACTCGAAATGGATAAAAGACCTTAACGTGAGGCAGGAATCTATCAAAACCCTAGAGGAGAACATAGGCAGTAACCTCTATGACATTAGCCACAGCCACTTCTTTCAGGACATGTCTCCAAAGGCAAAGGAAATAAAAGCGAAAATGAACTTTAGGGACTTCATCAAG
>CM052798.1:128213156-128260794 GCA_028533885.1 Nasua narica | reverse complement strand
CAACTTTTGTATCAGCATGGACAGGACTGGAAGAGATTATGCGGAGTGAAATAAGTCAAGCGGAGAGAGGCAGTTATCTTATGGTCTCACTTACGTGTGGAGTATAAAGAAAATCATGGAGGGCATCGTGAGAAGGAAGGGAAGGGTGAAGGGCAGGAAGTTGGAGGGGGTGATGAACCAGGAGAGACTGTGGACTCTGAGCAGCAGACTGAGGGTTTTGGAGGGGAGGGGGTGGGGGGGGTGATCCTGGTGGTGGGTATCGAGGGGGGCACGTACTGCATGGAGCGTGGTGCATGAACAATCAATCTTGTAACACTGAAAAATTAAAATAAATTTGGGGAAAAAAAAAAAAAAGAATGTCAGTGGTGGATTCTGGAAATCCAGGAGGCATTTGATGTGACAGCTTCAGTGATTCCTGCTTGCCAACAGTGTACTAAAGTGAAGCAAGGCAGTGATAGTGCCAATCACAAGAAGTAGCTCCCTAAACAGAATGTAATGTCCAGGATTCAGAAAACGTCAAATATTTGTGACTTAAAAGAAACCATCATCTGACCAAAGGCTAGCATAATGCATAAGTGGGTATAAAAGGTCAAATGCCAGTAATTTGTTCCTTACTGATAAATACCTTGAATGGATGGTTTATAAAAATGAGTGTTTAGCTTTGACCAACATTTTGATTAATTAAAACCGATTGGTGGGCTTTTTAAAATGCCATTGAGAATTCAATACTGCAGAACAGACATATATATACCTGACCCTCTGTAAGCAACTGTTCATGGAATATCATTCAAGAAGCACAAAGCAGGGTCCTCTCTCTAGATCCCTGTACCCTTGCTCTCCCTTCTTACCCCATCACACTACCTTACATGCATGTATGCACATATGCACATGTATACAGCCTGCAGTAAAGGATCCCATAGGACAGTTTGGTTCTTAGAGCTTATAAGGGCTCCAGGCTAGAAGGCATTGAGGCCTGGCTGAAAGCGCAAATTGTTTCAATATCCAGGACTTATGTGCTACCTGAAGGAGAAACAGTTCAAGGGAAAAACTCCAAATCACCTGTGTTTAAACTTGAAAGGATATCGTTCACCAGGAGCTAAGCTTACCTTTTCAGCCAAGGCTCAGGAAGGAAATGAAGCTATGATAGAGAAATTAAAACAGCTTTGTATCTTGGATATCTTTCTTTAAGTATGGTGAGACTAAAGAAAAAAATGTCTCTGCTATCTCATCTTACTTGAGCATAGACTGACAAACAGAAAATGTAAACACAATAAGAAGGATGATCACAGGGCATCTCCAAAGAATGGCCATTAGCTCAATAGGAGCTAATGGAAGGACTAGAGTGACAGAAGGAACAAGAAAGTCATAGCTTGTGCATTGCTTGCTTTAACCAGTCCAAGACACTTGGACAAGAAATCATTTCTCTGGACCCCATGGTGTCCATGCTAAATTTTTAAAATTTCAGCCTTATTATGAAAGATATACCAAGACCACTACCGAGGGCCTGGGGCACGGGTGGCTTGGGTCCTACAGTGTTGCCATGTCCAGCCCAGTCATAGCCTCATCTCATGAGAGGCTCAGAGGCTTGGTTGAGGCTGCCCACTTGTTGCCAAAGCGAGGAAACAATTCTCTCTCCCTTCTGTATAAAACTTGAAAATCACCCCATTAGGAGTTTCATAGCTACACGACGTCTGCCCAAAGCACGCACATATGGATGTGGTATCCCAGTGAAAATAAGGCTGCTGGCATTTCATGTTTGAGTCACTGTTCTTTATATTAATATTTTACTGAGAAAAATATAATGCTTAGCAACTCCCCATTGCAGTTCTTATTGAAATGAAAGGTTAACATGGTCATTAATAACTCAGCAGCTCTGCCAATTCAGGGATGATTAGGAGTAATGTGACTTCACATTTAAAAATGCAGGGACAATGTCTGTCTTGCTTTCCACCAAAAATTGAAAACAAAACAGAGTGCCTAGTGCCTAGCAAATATGAAAAACTGTTAAATAAATGACCGATTATGTCTTCTGGTTACAGAGGAGAAACAATTCCCAGAAAGTAACTCACAGCCCTTTTTGAGCAAACCCATTGGATGAGTAATCTATTACTTTTTGATAATGTTACTCTATATTTGATAATGTTATCTCCATATTTCTGGTTATATGCGAGCCTCATATCATGGGACACATATAACTGATTCACTGAATTATTCCCAGAGTTTACCAAAGTGCTTGGCATATCACAGATGCTCAGTAAATACACATTGCATGAATGAAGAAGTAAAAAAAGAGGTTGCTTCCCTTCTGAGGTTAATGCAAGCCTGTCTTCCTTCCTATGGATTACAGGGATTGAACTTTTTAAGTTTTGGGGACAGTTATTAAGTTATTACTATGTCCCTTCTGATAGAGGCCTATCTTACATCTTAAGGTTAATCAAAATGTTCAGTGTTATGAGCTACAGAATACAGTAATGATCTTACACATTACTGAATTTACACTTTTGAAGTTATAAGGGTCATATGTTACACTTCATTCCCAAGTGAACATCCAGACTGTGCCTCACATAGTAACAGACATGACTGTAAGAAGGACTTGGTTCCAAATGGACTCATGTCAGATTTTAATTCTAACCCTGTTTTTATTGATCTTGTTTTACTGTGACATATCATTTCAGGTTTTCCACTACCCTCCCAGCCAAGTCTATCACCCGGGAACTAATTTTAGGTCCCCTGAACCTAAATTTGTATTATAGCGCTTTACTCATCATTTACTTTTCCTGTGTAAAGATTTCATGAAGACACTGGTTCATATTTATTTTGTGACTTAAATCCTAATCGTTTGGTTCTCTCATTAAGTGTCACAGCATTTTCTCACTCAGCACAAAAATGTTGAAGAGGAAAATCAATTGGAGGAAATCTGTTTCCTGAGGCCAGGTCAAAGGACAGTCATCTATCACTTTGTCTACTGCCCTTAGATCAAATGTTTTCAGCTTCGAAAAATCACTGGAGTCTAATGTAATCTATGGTAATCCTGCTAGAGGCAAGTGGGAAGTGCTTTTATTAGTGGGTTTTCAAGATTCATTAGGAGTCAGACCTTGTTATAATCAGAAGTTTAAGGAAACCCTGTTTAGATTACCTGCTCATGAGTTATTCCCAGAATAAGCAAGAACAACAAGAAAAGCATAGGAACTCAGCCTTCAGAATGAGGATGGACTATGAAAGGAATGCAATTCATCTGGAGTTATTTCCATATTTAGTGCTAGGGCTTTATAATCTGAGACTAATCTAGACACGATTATGATGCAACATAAATATTTCCATCTCTGGTACAGCTTCTTGCCGCTGCCTCTTGCTGTCCCACTCCCACTTCAAGCCCTGCATGAAGAGTGAAGAAAAGTCTTATCAGTGAATTCCTCAGGCTTCCCTTCCCCTAGCCTCTGGCTCCTGCTGGCCCCTGCTGTCTGCTGTGTGTGCCATAGCTACTTTTTCTTTGCCAGAATCCAAGGGTCAAGAGAGGCTGAATTCCAAGGATTAAAAGGAGTTCTTTACCAACTCCATTTATTTTCTACACCCCCAACAACACACAAGGCTGGATAGGAGCATCAGAATAAAGTGAAAATTTTGGGTCACTTAAAACAACTATTATGTGACAGGGACAGTGTTAAACCTGTGCTCTTAAATATGAGTTTTCCCGTATCTCAGAGGGAAGCATCCATGGTTCAAATCCTCCATGGGGGGGGGGGGGGTGTGATGTCGTCTGTTCTTTGCTTTTGTGTCCCTGCCCTGAACTCTTCCACCTGCTGTTGTAAGTCTTATGAACTTTCAGAAAGCCCTCACCACCCTCCCATGATTTCTGATCCCATCCCATACTCTTTCTATCAAGTGCCTCGTCCCCGAACAACAATCCCAGCAACCCATTGTTCTAAGTTATTTTTGAGAGCTTGAGCAGGGCACTTGTTTTGAACCATTGGAAACCCAAGCTCAGCAGCAGAGTTCAGTGTGGGCACAGGCAGATTTGCTTATGTTCCCTTCAAGATCATCTCCTCAGTGTGAACTGTACACAATCCTATTTAGTGTGTACATGGATATACACATACTTTCTAAGGACACAGCATTCTCAAGGATGTGTTGGCTCATATGACTATGAAATATAGAGGCCATTCTAGTTATGCCACCCAGACTCTCTCTTCTTTCCTATTTTTTAAATTCTGTTCCCCTCCTCTGACATATTCTCCTACATTAGACTCCTCTATACGACCAGGAAATATGACCACTTTGTATTTTCATGGCTTCACAACCCTAGTGGAAAGAAAACATGTCTCTAATCAGCCCTGATTGTGCTCAACTCCACCTTAACTGTGGAAGAGGAATGGATAGATCACCATGTGTGGCCCATTCTAGTTCATGTGTTCCCCTATTGGAGAGACAGAGGTAGGTGTGTGTGTGTGTGTGTGTGTGTGTGCATGTGTGCGTGTGTATGGTTATCTCAATAGTTAAAAGCCAAGCTAGAACCATATGGAAGGGGAGGAACTCCTCTTGGGAAAGCAGGCACTGTGGCCAGAAGTGGGAACCCAAGAAAACCAATGGGCAGACAAAACACTGCCCCACAGTGTACATGCCCGGTAAGACCACAGTTCCAACTGTACCCTCTCCTTGGGTGCTGTGCTAGCCTTTGCTGTACCGCTTCTTTCCTCTCTCATCAGAATTCTCCAAAGCAAAACCTGGACTGTACACTGGTAACTTCAGCAGAAACCATTACAAAACAAGTAAACAACAGAATTCAACCCCCACGTTCAATATCCTGATTGGGATGTCGGGAGTGGGGAATGTGCATAGAAATTTTAAAAGGCTTTCCAGAAGTTTCTGGTGAGTAATCAGACTTGGGAGGCACTATTGTGAAGGATACAATTCTGCACAAACAGCTGCAAGACCCCTAATCTCTATGGTTACCTTTTCCTTATCATACTGAGCCAGCTATGCCTGGCTTCACCCTTGACTGACATCTGTTGACTATGCTCAGAAGTTTATTTATAGAGCGTGTGCTTACCTGATGGTTTTTGTCAATAAACAATGACTTTTGAGCAAAATTTGCTAGAAAAAAAGTCTCTACCAGAGGCAGATGACAGCTTCCTTTATTTCTTTGCTTTCTCTTCTCCCTGAATATTCCCACTCTTCTTCTAGGAACTTTTAAGTGGGAGACTTTGGAGTGAGACACACCTGAGTGGGTATTTTGGCTCCCCCACTTACAAAGCTAGGAGATCTTCAGCAAGATATATAACTTCTAAATGACTCCATTCCCTGACTTGTCAGCTGGATAATAAGAGCTGAGTACCTATATCATGAGGATGGTGTAAGGAAGAAGTGATCCTTAAAAAGCATTTAGCATAGTGCTTGGCATACAGCACACATTCAATAAATGTTTGATATCATTCTTTTTTACTTGTTCTAAGCAAGTACTTGGATGTTTATTCTTTCATCCAAAAGTATATTCATTGAGACTTTTCTACTTATACGAATTATGCTGGATTAAGGATTTCAAGGTGAGCAAAGAAACAGGGCCCTTTCTTGGAAGCTAATGAAGGATGTAGATATTAATTAAGCCATCGATCGTATACATCATTATAAACTGTGAAACAAGCTAGAAAGGAAAATTGAAGGGTTTCAGGAGACCATATAAGTTCTGCCTCATCTAATGGTGTGAGGCACTCTAATAAAGTGCTTTTGAAGCTGAGAGCTCAAGAACAGAAACTTAACCAGGCCAACAAAGAGGGGTCTTGGGGGAGCCGGCAGTGGGAACAATATAGTAAAGTACCAGTTGTAGGAAGGATAAGGGCCCATTCAAGGAATGGCAAGAAGGCAAAGATGAGAGGAACATAGCAAAGTAGGATGCAAGGGGTAGAAGAGTCATCTGGAGAATTGGAAAGGGCCTAGAATAAGGGGTTTCTCCAGCTCAGCACTACTGACAGTCGGGGTCAGATGACTCTTTGCTGTGGCCAGCTTTTTTTTTTTTTCATATTATTTTTAAAGATTTTTATTTATTTATTAGAGAGCGAGAGACTGAGAATGAGAGGGGAGAAGGTGAGAGGGAGAAGCAGACTTCCCGCAGAGCCGGGGGTCCGATATGGGACTCGGTCCTGGGACTCCGGGATCATGACCTGAGCCGAAGGCAGTTGCTTAACCAACTGAGCTACCCAGGCGCCCGATGTGGCCAGCTCTTGTTTGTGAGATGTTATCATCATCTCTGGACTCTACTCACTAGATGCCAAGATCACCTCTCTCCCTTCAGTCATGACAACACATAATGTTTCTAGATATTGACAACTGCCCCATAGATATTATGCATTATATTGCATGGGAGTCAAATAACCACCCTTTCAGATTACATGGGACCCTTCAGGCCATATAAAAATTTGTGGGAGACTCCTGAAGGACCTGAATACGAGAGTTATGTGACCAATTATATTTCTCTTGTAGCCTATGAATTACTATGGCATATAATGGAAGGGTGTCTTCTCTCTCCCATAAAATAATCCTTTTATCTCCTCATATACCCTCTCTAATCTACATCAAGACATAAACTTCTACACATGATTCTTACATCCTATAGTTAACATGCATATGCTTAGCTATCAATTATGTTGGAAGAATACCCAAATATTGCTTTTGAGCATACTGTTGTGTCACGACAACAGAGTTATAATTATGAATTCTTCAGGATTCCTACCAACTCATATATTCTGTAGCTTAGAACTTTGAGAAATATGTTTTGGGGAATCAAATATACATTTGGGTTCTTTTTCTGAAAAAGATATTTAGAGAACTTTATGACTATTTTATTTCTTGCATTAATCAAATGAGAAATAACTGCTTTTCAGCTGGGAATACTCTTCAGCTTTTCTCTTTTTACTCTTATGACTCTTAAAGTAGCCTTATTTTTTTTTATATTCAGATTTAGTAAAATCAAATGAAGAACACATTCTGTCTGGCCAAGGGAAAAATGGCCTTGATTCTAGTTTCAGATATTTAAATATAGCAGACTTGACAGATATATTTTTCTTATGTAGTTAGAAAGTTAGAAAAAGACATTGAGGCAAGGATCTTGGTTCAGAGGTGATAAAAAGATACTAAGGAACTATGTTTAAATATGCAAATGCTTGGGGAACTAATGGGTGAGTCTTCCCAAATGGCAGAAGCTATGGGGAGGTGGAGAGGAAGAGGAAAAGGAAGGAGGATCTGAAGCTGTTGATGGGAAGAAGTAGGTGGACAGAATACCAGAACCTAAGGCTGCCATTGCAGTGCACCTCACGGTAACCCACCTCATCTCTAGGAAAATGGTGGTGACTGATGCAGAGTTCAGTGGAAGGGAGGAATTGATCCCCAAGCTCCTGAGAAAGCTATAAAGTAAAGAAGTAGAGAATGGGCTCACTTAGGAGTGAATGGATACAGATTCTCTGATGTACAGCCTGAGGGAAGATTCAGACAATGCTTAAAAGGCTCCCCGCTTGCCCAAGAATGCAGAATTTCCTGGCCTAGAGGCCTTTCAGTGCTAAAACCAGGCAAACGGGAGTGGTTGGGCAGCCTACTCACAAGGCTACCTTCCACAGAGGACCATGGTGAAGATGCAAGGGCAAGCATGACACACTTTACCCATGATGCTGGGGCAGACACAGCTTCGGTCATGATACCAGCAGTAAAAGCAGCAGAATCTCTTAGAGAACAGAGTCCTAGCACATGGAACAAATGCTTCTTGGGCCTAAGAGTTTTGTGGACAAATTCCACAGAAGGTAGCTGTAAGGTGAGCTGATGTGAGCTCCTCTCTCCCCACAGGGGTCTCCCATGGAATAGAAAGATAGTAGAGATGATCCATATTTGAAATTGAATGTAGAGTTGACCTTTGAACAACACAGATTTGAATTGTGCTAGTCTACTTACACATGGATTTTTTTGATAAATCACTTCAGTATTATAAATCTATTTTCTCTTATGATTTTCTTTTTTTTTTAGGTTTTATTTGTTTATTTGACAGAGAGAGAGAGAGAGAGAGAGATCACAAGGAGGCAGAGAGGAAAGCAGGGAGAAGGGGAAAGGGGGTGGGGGGAAGCAGGCTCCATGCTGAGCAGAGAGCCTGAGCCTGATGCGGGACTTGATCCCAGGACCCTGAGATCATGACCCAAGCCAAAGGCAGAGGTCTAACCCACTGAGCCACCCAGGCACCCCTCTCTTATAATTTTCTTAACACCATTTCTTTTTTCTAGCTTACTTTATTATAAGAATATAGTCCTTAATACATATAACATACAAAATATGTGTTAATCAACTGTTGATAACTCTTGATGTCACACTGGCCTGAAGGTGTTTATGTCTAGCTGCAGAAATAACAGGATACATGAAACAGCCTCTAACTGTATAAAAAAGCATATACTTAAATGGGATGATATTTAGAAGAGGATTCATTAAGAACTAGAGAAACTAAAGACTGTGGTAGAGCATTGAAGGATGGCTCAGATTGAATTTTCCAGGTATGGGGAGAGATAAAAGTAGGAAAGATTAAAAAAAAAAAAAAAAGACAGGAGGCACAGAAAGGAGGACAAAGAGGCTGATGTGACCAAGAAGAGTGACAATTATTGTACATTCACGATGACACAGGCCATGTCCTATGTAAGTGATGAAAATTTATTCATTTAATTCCCATGGGAACTCTTTGTGGATGGTAATCTTATTATTTTTTTTTTTTGGATGGTAATCTTATTGACCCATTTTAGAAATTAGGAGAGAGGCTTAGAGAAGCTGAATAATTTTCCCAGAGCAGAATTCTGAATAATCAGAATTCAGTGCAAAAAGCCCATGTACGTGTACAACAGGCCATGGTTCATCCTGATCTGTGCCCAAACCAGGCATGTGTGTTGGGAAATAGCAGAGGAGTGATTTCAGAGGAACTATAGAAAACCTGGATAGGTAGGCAGTAGCATGTAGACCTGTGCATTACAACAGTGATTCCTTAACCTGGAGAAGATTTCATTGTTGTTGGGTCTGTGTGTGAGAGCAAGGCCATTTTATCTATTTGACATATGGTGTCTAAGCTCTTCACAGTTTTCAAAGGCCTATGAAAATGCATGTGTTAAGAGATGTAGTGGCTTCAGAAAATGAAAACAGTATAAAATAGCTTTAAAATGTAACCCTAATGCTCACTACCCATTTGTAACTCAACTGCCATATATGCTAATATAATGTTGAACAAGATTCCTAAAATTCCTTGTATGCAAAAAAACCCAAAACCGGATTGAGTATAATGTTCCAATAAAATATAAATTCATTTACAAGCAGTACTTTAAAACTTGTAATAGGCATCTACTTCACAATTCATTACTACTTCACAATTTCATTACTTTTGTTAGAGAATTATCTAAAACTTGGGGAAAAAGGTATAAAGATGTGGTATGTCTTTTCAATATCATATGGGACAAAGGCCATTCAATGATTGTTTAGAAGAATGTACTTTGTCTCATTATTTATTATTAGAGGCCTTATATTTAAAGAGGTTCCTTAATTTATATATTTTTCTATAGTAAAGATGAAAATAATTCCTGTTCAGTGAAATAAGTGCTACCGACTACTTAAGATTTATTGGACCATCATAAATCTGTTGTATTTTTAAACAGAAATCAGCAGTCTTAACCCAATATTTCTTTGTGAAGTTTCCTATAAATATTCCAGCATTGTAAATGTTCTTTGAGTCAATCATTCATTAACATCTTATTGGTTTTCCCATTAATTAATGAATGAAATAATATCATTTGCACATATAATATTTGTATTTGCCTGAGAATTATGATTTTTAGCTTCCGATAATTATACTTTGACATATGAAGATAAATTTTGGTTGCAATTTCCTCATATCTGTGAATCTAAAAGACCGGAAAAGGACATCCAGTGACTGTTGACGTGAATTCATGGGTGGAAGCTTCTTTTCTCTCCTTTCATCACTAGGATGCTCATTTTGTTCACTAAGCTCTGGCATAACTGCATAAAATATTCTTAAAACATCTCGTCCTGAAAGTGTTGCTCTATCTCTTTACTTAAAATGATCTTTACAACTGGTGGGAAAACTATGGCGCCTGTAGTGAATGAGAAGTAATGAAAATGTCTTCTGGTGGTGGCAGCGTGCCATTTGCTCGTATAGTAACAATTTACTTTAACATATGGCCTTCTGATTCCACACTTGCAATTCAGCAAATTTTCTTCTTAGGATGCAAGTAGAGGCCTGACTTGCCATTATAAAAATGAAATCCTAGGAATTGATTTGGCAACATTTCCACATCCCTAAAAATACTACGGTCTTTATCTGCACCCCATTTAAAAGATAGGAATGGGACTTTTGAATAACCAAGCACTTTCTTTTCCAGGATATTATGTGAATAAGATGACTTCAGCAAAGAGAAAAATGACCTTTAATGCAAAGATTTCTAAAGTGTTTGACATTTGGCTAACAATGAGGTTCAAATTTAAAATGGAGAAAGTGGCCACAAATGAGTATTTGGTTAAAAAAAAAAAAAAAGGCTTTACTTTAATAGACCCTAATGCATGCAAAGATATTCAAAACTATTAGAAGAATGAATCTCAATGAAGCAAATTAGAATAAGTTAAAATATTGCTCAACAATTCAATTAACCTTTCAAAATTGCAGGAGAAACCAAGGAATGTCACACTGTGCTTGTGTTACCTTAATAAAATACTATATACATAAAGATGGTACTCAAAATATATAATCATTAGCATTTTCCAGGGTAAATTCTGACATTCTTGCCACTCAGCAGTGACATTTACTATATAGAAATAGAAAAAGTTCAGGACAAATTCATTAGTTCATGATTTGGGGTATTTTGCCACGGACACCTCAGTTCTAATTATGTACTATTTATTTTTTGAAAGTAAAAAGAGAAAATTATGCAGATTCTGTTTGAAAGCTTCCAATGAGGCAAATGTTAAGAAACGTGCACATTCTGATCTGTGATTAAATAAGAACGTTTTCATCTAGAAGCTGAGCAGATCCACACCATCAATATGAGAAATACATACAGTTTTCTCTTTGAAAACATTTCTGCCCAAGGTCCAAGTAATGGATGCTTGTTCCTTCTGGATCAAGGAAAGTCATTAAGAGGAATTCTAACTCAATGCTTTGCTAACTTTCCCATGAGAGATAACTAATTCCATCTCACATATGCTACCACCAGATAACAACATTCTCTAGTATTTCACAAACTAAGGAGTTGACAAACCAAGAAAATTTCCAACTGCATCTGTTACAGTTTCAAGAAAATTGCTGGATATACTTCATTCTTCATGGAAATATATGCCATTTATTTCTTTCCAAGGGAGGGGTATAGCATTAATGAGCACTTACTGTGAACCAGACATTGATAGATTTTATGCTGTTTGGAACTGTTGTTCTTACATTGGGGGTTAGGAAAGCCAGGCACGGAGAAGTTACATAACCTGTCTAAGGACACATAGTGACTACATGGCAGCCCTTGTGTGTGACTTCAGAATTGTCATACTGCAAACCTCATGTCTTTTCAACTGTACCATGCTGCACTCAGTTCCATGAGTGACACATCAATCTCTGTTCACTCCTGACCTCAGCTGAACCAAGGTATCTCTGAAGAATATTGGACAGTTTGGAAACCATCGTGATCTCCTTTCAATCATGATCTGTATTCATTCTCTCTCAGTAACATTTCAAATGTTCCATGTCTAACTGCATTCTGACAAGGAAGGAAGAGAAAGCACTGGTTCGAAAACAGATGATTCTCCCTTCAGAAAGGCCGGTGATGACTGTCATCAGATTGGCATCCGCTCACTATCACCACCCCTTCTTCTTCTATTCTTGCCTCTTTGCTTTTGGCTCCTGGTGTAGAGTTGTACATTTTCCTGAAAGCAAGTCTCTGATTTTATATCACCAGAAGGGTAAAGAAGACAAGTATAGCATGTGACCCCAACTTAAATAAAATAGAAGAGAGAACAACCAGGACATTATCCATTTATTAGTTGAACCTAGATAGAAAGATGGATAGTAAATAGATGTAATTCAGTAGAGGATTCAGACACATGAACTGTTAAATAATCATATTATAATAAGATTAGTATGCAAATAGAGATATGCACAAATTATCATAGGCACTCAGAGGCTGGAAAAATTAATTTTGCCTAAAAGGGTCAAGAGATTCTTCAGAAATACATTAACTGAACTGCATCTTGGAGAATCTTATAAGAGTTTTACCTAATGGAGAAGATCGTGCAGAAGACATTTCTGGCACATGAAATAGAGTGAGTCAAAGGCACAAAGAAATACATGAAAACACAGGAAGGTGTAGAAACGTTAACTTGTTCCTCAGATCTGGAGGGTGCATAGATTAGGGTGAGGAGTAATTACTGCAAGATTTGTCGTTCTCAGGAGTTTGGAATTATCCTGAAGTAAAAGGAGAGCAAAGAATTAAAACATGGAGGGGCGCCTGGGTGGCTTAGTTGGTTAAGTGGCTGCCTTCAGCTCAGGTCATGATTCCAGGGTCCTGGGATTGAGCCCCGCATCAGACACCCTGCTCAGCATAGAGCCTGCTTCTCTCTCTCCCTCTGCCTGCTGCTCTGCTTACTTGTGCTCTCTCTCTATTTCTCTGTCAAATAAATAAATAAAATCTTTTTTAAAAAAAAAGAAGGGCATGCTTCTAATCCAATGAAGGATATGGTTGGATTTTACCTGTCCAGTCAGATTTCTTGCATGGTACTTGGGCTTATATATGTGATGACGGGAGAATCACTAGTTCATAGTGTGTATCTGAGATGTGGGAGGGAAGAGGCCTTTTCTTTCCAATTCTCTCATATTTTCCAGAGCAGCCAACTCATGGTCAAGGGGTCATCCCTTCTAGACACTGCTGTTTGGCAGAAGCAGGAGCCAAATCTACATGTCTGGGATATTTTATGTTCCATGGAGATTAGAGTCAGCTACATAACCATGTTGGCCAGCTCTTGCTCATTGCATTCCTAATACCTTGAGCTCATCTCCTGAAAAATCTACAAAAGCTCAAGCCTATACATGAGGAATTAAATACTTTTGCATTGTAGGAGGGAATGTGATTTGGTGCAGTAAGACTTGAATTTCACCTCTGATTCAAACAATTATTAGCTGCCTTGGGCATGTTACTTAACTTCCTTGAGACTAGGTTCTCTTTTGTAAAATGGAGGTGATGATATTTATGTTGCAGGGCTTTTGTGAGAATTAAACAAATAGTATGTGGCAATAACAGATCCTCAATAAATGGTACGTACCTCTGGTACAGAGGCTTAATTTTCTTTTTGTCACCATATAAAGCATTTCTCTATTATGGGGAGAATCAGGCAAAGAGGAGAAGAAAGTTTAGCACATTACACATGCTAATTGCAACGGGGATAAAGCATATTTTCTTTACTTCCCTGAGATTTCCTGAAGGAAGACAGATGACATTATTTCATATTTCTTCATAATTAGTCATTCACTGTTGAGAAGAGCAGTGTTTCTATTTAATAACATGAAATAGCCAATTGTCTAATCAAAAGCTGAGAGATTTATGCCTTAGTGGAGCCAGCAGAAAGCTCATAATTTTCAATTTCCTCTGAGATTTTTTTTGATTTTCTTTATGAAGCAGAATATTTTCAACATCAGATCATTTTACACATGTTGACTTGCTTAAATACTGCTGCCACTGAGGCTCTTTAGTGGAAGCTGAAATTTCTCTGCTTTCAATTAGCAATGATGAGATTTGCCTGAAGACTGTCACCTGACAGTTCACGGTACCTCTTTGTTCCAATTTAAATCAGACATTATTCTGGCAGAGGTCATACTTGAGTGCTCTATTCATTTACCTCACATTTAGAGATAAAATTTTGTGCACAGAGTATGGGTTCGATTAATATTTGTTGAGTAAGTAAAAAATGCAAGACCACTGTAAGGATAGACATCCGGGTAATTGTGGTGGTTTCCTATTTTCTTGTTTGTATTTTTATTAGACCAGATGCTCCTTGCTGGGTAGAATCATCCCCAGTATTAGTGCAGTGCAGGCAGTTACAAAACACCAGTGGGGAAAAATGGCATAACCCCAAAGCATTGTACATTTACACTGTTTTCTGGGAATGTTTTATCATTCCTTAGTGTGTTACACATGGTGAAGGAACCAATCTAAAGAAAGTAATCACTGAATTAAGGAAGAGTCACCATAAGGACAGTCTCAGAACAGGACATAGAGATGAAGTAAATATCTTCTTGTTTGACAACTGTATGACTCTGTGTGATTTCACATCACTTTCTCAACTGGACTTTGCCAAGAAGACAAGTTAAAACTAGACTGGGATAGAAACCACAGTTCATTCTCTCATGCTTCTCATTTTCTTTGTTCATATGAAGGAGACATCCAGTTTATATAAGACCTGAGGCGTATATAATTTGTGAGCAGGCTCTTTAAGAAAAATAATACAAAAATTATAAATTTACAACAAATAGAAAAGCAATTATTTATTAATGATAAGGAAAAAATCATAAAAAATTATAAATGTCAGACATTCCAGAAAAATACTTATATTAATTAGCTAGCAACTTGTATAGAAATAACTGCAAATAAAGTAAATATATCCCACTAAGTGTACCTAGCATTCACCTTCCCCTTATTCAGATTTCAAAAATGCCTATAACTACTCCAACATTACCAAATATAAGAAGAGGGTGGGGGGGTGGGTGAGCCTGGTGGTGGGTGTTGAGGGCACGTATTGCATGGAACACTGGGTATAGTACATGAACAATGAATCTTAGAACACTGAAAAAATAAAATTACCAGATATAAGATATAAGATCTTATATAGATATAAGAAGGTATAATGACAAAGATAAGATATAAAAAGAAATATAAGAAGATATAAGATATAGAAGATATCTTCTTTTTTTTTTTTAAGATATATTTATTTGACAGAGAGAGATCACAAGTAGGCAGAGAGGCAGGCAGAGAGAGAGGAGGAAGCAGGTTCCCTGGTGAGCAGAGAGCCTGATGTGGGGCTTGATCCCAGGACCCTGAGATCATGACCTGAGCTGAAGGCAGAGGCTTAAGCCACTGAGCCACCCAGGCACCCCTTATCTTCTAAGATATAAGAAGAAATAATGACAAAAAAGGAAGTTGGAATAAAGAGACAGTTGTGGGTAAGGAGCTTACTTTTCCAAAGTTTACAAGATCGCATGATTGTGACCACGTTACTAGGGCCCCTCTGGGACTTGAGGAGCCTGTGCAATGGAGGAGCCCAGCAACTTCAACTTCATTCACTTCACAGTAAACCTTCCCAGCAGGAAAATCCAGGCAACAGTTTTCTGTCTGTCTAATGATTAGAGTCACTACCCAGAATGTCCTAGAAGTTCAAATAGCATCTCATCAAATGAAAAACTCAATAGGCTTTATAGTCTACTATAAATGTTGTTACTTTAGTTCCCTTTAGAAATCCTACAGTATAAATGCTTTTATTTACTTAAAGTGCCATAGTAAATATAACATGTAATGTATTTTAAATATACATATTCTTATATATGTTTATATATGTGTGTATATATACATATTATATATACATATACATGATATATATATCACGCTCCTACTATGTGTGAGCAATGGTGAAAATAACAGAGTCTTAGCCAGCAAAGAACTTATTGTTGGAGGGTCACAAATAGGTAGATAGTCAGTTATAATACATGTGATTAAGTGGTGTACAGCCACATATTATGGAAGTGTGTCAGAGAAATACAATTCCTACTGAGGGAAGAAATAAAGTCCAAATCAAGTCTTGAAGGATGATCAGAAGTTTTCCGGATGAAAGTGTAGAGGAAGTTTGACAAAAATGTAAAGCTCCTGAGACAAGGGGAAATGTATGCAAAGAATTAGATGCAAGAAACTTTGTGGCATGATTGAAATACTGAAAAAAAATGAGTGACTAAATTGTGGCACTGGGTACAGGAATGGTAAGAGAGGGCAAAGAAAGGTTGGCAGGAGATGAGAATGGGAAGGTTTGTATAAGATCTCATGGAAACTTAGGGACCGTATAAATTATTAAGCTTTTTCCCAGCTTAATAATTGGGGAAATCACTGAAGAATTAAGAAAGATAGTGTCCTGATAAGACTTGCTATAGAAAAGATGACTCTGACTATAGTACAAGGAATGATTTGGGTAGGACAAAATTAGAAGCCGTGAGACTAATTAGGTGTCTATTTCCGTAATCTAGGGGAAGGCTAGCAGTGGGTAAAATTAAGAGATAGAGAGGATATATCATAACAAAACTTAAGAACTGATTGGATGAAGATGATAAGGAGAGAAAATAAAGAATAAAGGCTAAGTTTTTAGCCTGGTTAACAGGATGACATGCATGACATTCATAAAATAAGCAAAACAGGCCAGTTTTTGACATCTTGAGTCTGAGGTGCAAAAAGATATCCAAGAAGACATATCCAGGATGCAAATGGATAAAAACGTCCAAAGCTCTAGGCAGATATCTAGCCTGACTTAGAGATGTCCAAGTCATTCCTGTAGCACAGGCTGTTGAATCAATATTTACTGATGAAATCACATGGAGGGGGTGATCCAAACCTGACATTCGTTCAAGTCATATCTCTGTTCAGATTCGGTTTCTTAGTTCCACTCAGCTGTCAAGGCCATAGTGGAATAGGCCAAATCTGCCTTGTTATTGTCCTATGCCTGGTGCCTCAAACGATGCCAGGTCCAAGGTAGATGCTGAACAAATATCAATTTAATAAGTAAGTAGTACCAGTTAAAGAATAAGCAGACAAAGAACCCACAAAATTGGAATAAGAAGCAGCCAGGAAGTTGGTAGAAATACCAGAATTTTTCAGTGTCGTGAGCTTTACGGTAAGAGAGGGTTTAAAGGAAAGAGTCGTCAACTGAGTTACCTGTAACAGAGAGGTCAAATAAGAAAATGTCCTGGGTATATCAGTTGCATTTATTTATTTAAAAAAATTTTTTTTATCAGTTGAATTTAGCAGGAACAAAAGTTGTTGCTTACTTTGGCAGAGACCTCATTCTGCATACCTAGTTATGCTATTTCAATTCTATAGTTCGTTATGGTGGCACCTACTTAATCTCAGTTCTTTTGGAGATTCATTCTATCTTCAAGATTCAGTGAAATTTCTGAGGCGTCGTTGCTTGGGAGTGGAAGAGATGATTCTTACCCATTGATACAAACAGGATGCCTCTTAGACATCTCCTGTTTATGCATACAGGGGCTCTTAAATCCTGAGGCTCCCACCTGGCATCTGTGTCATACTTTGAACAGGAGCATCAGTGGTCTCTTTGGCTAAAGGGAGGGAGACATTATCTTTCTTGAGCCTTCCTCAAAGTTGTGCCTAAGGAAGGGGCATTTTATCTTTGCCCTTGAATGCTACAAACCTAGCTGGGGAACTGCTGAATCCATCTGGCTTTGCCTTATTACTTTGACTATTTCTCTCCCCTCCTCAACTCAAGGGCTTCTTTCAGCAAGGGAAGGGGGTGTCAAGATAAGCATAGTAATTCTTCTCTTTTCCATTCACTTTGTCTACAGCCAAAACATCTTTTTCCACAATGAGATAAAGGGAGGTCTCAAAGGCACATTCTTCTCTCTCTCTAGTCAATCACCTTCTCAAGAAAATTGCCAGAGGCAGCTACCTGCTTGAATAGAGAGAAAGAGAATTGAGAAATATTATGAGAAAGGAGTTGATATTAATAACCTAGAAATATTTCCACCATTCAAGGGGCTTTTTTTTTTTGTCAGAAATGTAACCATAAAAGAAAAGAACATGGAAGTTAGAGGTAGATGCCAGTTTGAGATGGGGTTTTCTTTTTACTCAAGCATATGTAAATAATAATGGAAAAGACCCAGGGAAAGAAAGAAGTAGACATAGCTAGAAAGAGGGATTTATCAATAGAGTAAGGTCCCTGTGAAGGTAGTAGAGCATAGGACTCCGAATTCTGTGGAGTCTAATAGTCTCATTTTTTCCAGTTAATTGAGATATAATTGACAAAACTGTATATATTTAAGGTATACAACATGATGATATTTTTATGAAGGATGATTTTTAGAGCGGTTTTAGGTTTACAATACAGAGGAACATAGATTTCCCATGTACCTCCTGCCCCCACACATACAAAACCTCCCTCGTTATCACGGTCACTCACCAAAACTGTTCATCTTTGAAAACCAAGGATGAATCTGTACTGACACATCATAATCACCCAATGACCTAAGTTTACCTAAAGGTTATTCTTGGTGTTGTACATACTATGGGTTTGGACAAATGCATAATGACATATTTATCATTATAAGATAATACGGAAGATTTTTACTGCCCTAAATATCCTCTGTTCTCTGCCTATTCATCCCTCTCCCCTCACCCTACTCTCACTGCCACCCTTAGAAACCACTGATCTTTTGATCATCTTCATAGTTTTGCCTTTCCCAGAATATCATATAATTGCAATAATATAGTACATAGCCTTTTCAGATTGACTTCTTTCACTTAGCAATATACATTTAAAGTTCCCCTGTGGTTAAGAGCTCATTTCTTTTTAGAGCTGAATACTATTCCATTGTTTGGATGTACCACAGTTAATTATCCATTCATTTAATGAAGGACATCTTGGTTGCTTCCAAGTTTTGACAATTATGAATAAAGCTGGTTATAAACATTTGTATTCAGCTTTTTCGTAGGCAAAAGTTTTTAATTCCTTTGGATAAATACCAAGGAGCACAACTGTTGAATCATGTTTAGTTTTGTAAGAAACTGTCAAATTATCTTGTAAGGTGGCTATTACCATTTTGCATTCTACCACAATGTATGAGAGTTCCTGTTGCTCCACATTCTCACCAGCATTTGGTATTATACATGTTCCATATTTTAGCCATTCTTTTTTTTTTTTCAGATTTTAGCCATTCTTATAGGTGTGTAATAGTATCTCATTGTTGTTTCAATTTGCATTTTCCTGATGACATATGATGTGGAACATATTTTCATATATTATTTGCCACCTGTGTACATTCCTTGGTGAGGTGTCTGTTAAAGTCTTTGGTCCATTTTAAAGTCAGGTTGTTTGTTTTGAGTTTGAAGAATGTATATTTTGATTAATAGTCCTTTATCAGAAGTGACTTTTACAAATATTTTCTCCAAGTGTGTGGTTTGTATTCTAATTCTCTTGAAATTACCTTTTGAAGAGCAGTTTTTAATTTTAATGAAATCCAGTTCATCAGTTACTTTTTTCCTGGGTTGTATCTTTGTTATTATATCTAAAAAAGCATTACTGTACCCAAGGCCATCTAGGTAATCTCCTATGATATCTTATAGAGGTTTTATAGTTTTGTGTTTTCCATTTAGGTCTATGATCCATTTTGCACTAATTTTTGTGAAGGGTGTAAGATTTAAATTCATTTATTTGCATGTGGACATCCAGTGTTCCTGTACCATTTGCTGAAGAAACAATCTTTGCTTGTTTGTAAAGGCAATTGTATTGCCTTTGTTCCTTTGTCAGAGATAGACTATATGTGTGCTTTCTATTCTGTTCCATTAATCTATCTATTCCTTCACCAATACCATACTGTTTTGATTACTGTAGATTTATAGTAAGTTTTGAAGTTCAGCTGCATCAGTTCTCTAACTTTGCTCTTCTCCTCCCACATTGTGTTGGCTAGTCTGGGTCTTTTGTCCCTCCACACCAACTTTGGAATAATTTTGTTGATATTCATAAAACAACTTGCTGGAATTTTCATTGGGATTGCACTGAATCTACAAATCAAATTTGGAAGAACTAAAATCTTGATAATATTGAGCCTTCTTATCCATGAACATGGACTTTCTCCATGTATTTAGTTCTTTGAGATTGTTCATGACTAGTTTTGTAGTTTTCCTCATATAAATCTTGTATATATATTTTTAGATTTATACATATTTCATTTTGGGGGCACTAATGTAAATAGCATTTCTTTTTTAATTTCAGACTCCTCCAGTTCATTGAAATACAAGAAAGCAACTGACTTTTGTATATTGACCTTGAATCCTGCAACCTTGCCATTATCACTTAATAGTTCTGGGAGTTGTTGCTGTTGTTGATTCCTTCAGATTCTCTATATAGATGATCATATCATCTGTGAATAAAGACAATTTTATGTCTTCCTTCCCAATATGTATGTATTTGATTCACTTAACATAATGATTTGATATATGTATAGTTGTGAAATGATTATCACAATCAGGTTAATCAACATAACCATCACCTCACAGTTAACCTTCTGTAAGTGAGAATGCTTAAGATCTACTCTTTTAGATTTCAAATATATAAGACAAAATATTGTATTGTATATTTGACTACAGTCATTATGCTGTATATTAGTTCCTCAATACTTATTTATCTCATAACTGAAATTTTGTACTTTTTGACTAACATCTCCCCATTTTTTCCACTCTTCAGGCATTGGCAACCATTATTCTGCTCTGTTTCTATGAGTTTGATTTCTTTTCTTTTTTTAAGATTCTACATATAAGTGATGTCATACAGTATTTGTCTTTCTTTTTTTTAAGATTTTATTTATTTGGGGGGGGGGAGAGAGAGAGAGAACGAACATAGAGGGAAAGTGAGAGGGAGAAGCAGACTCTCCACTGAGCAGAAAGCCCAACAAGGGGCTCGATCCTCCACCCCTGAGATCATGACCTGAGCCAAAGGTAGATGCTTAACCAACAGAGTCACCCAGACACACCAGTATTTTTCTTTTCGTCTGGTTTACTCATTTAGCATAATGCCATCAAGCTTCATCCATACTGTTGCAAGTGGCAAAATTTCCTTTTATTTTTTATTTATTTATTTTTTTAAAGATTTTATTCATTTAACAGAGAGAGAGAGAGAGAGAGAGAGATGGGGAACACAAGCAGGGCAGAGGGAGAAGCAGGCTTCCCACAGAGCAGGGAGCCCGATGTGGGGCTCGATCCCAGGACCCCGGGATCATGACCCGAGCCAAAGGCAGAAGCTCAATGACCGAGCCACCCAGGCACCCCTCCTTTTATTTTTTAAGGCCAAATGTAATAGTCTGGAATAGACTGGAAGAAGAATGTTTCTTACAATTCAATATTCAGAATAAAGGAGGGAGGGTAGTTTTATAGGTTCTCCAGTGGAAAATTAAGAAATATACATTGTGATGGTATTTAATTTCTCAGTGAAATAGAAGGCAAGACTCCTACAGAAATCTGGGTTTGAGGAGAATAAAGTTTTGAGAGAATAAAAGAAATTTGGAGCTTTGAGGCCCAGTTGGTGTCATTAAGTGTATTTTCCGTGGTACTCATCTTGATGGTTCTATAATTTACTTTAGCAGGATTTAGCAATCAAGATTTAGGCAAAGAGAAAGCAAACATTAAGATTGAGCTCTGTTTGGAGTTTAGTCCCCTAAGTATAATGGATAGACAGCAGAGTTTTCTTAATTTGATAATTAAATGCAGGAATAATGGATAGACAGGAATAATGGATAGAAAAATTTTCTGAATTTGCTCAGAAATAGTTCACTATGTTGTCTAAGTCCAATTTCTCCCTGATTTTGACTCCATAAAATTATGTATTTAACAGGTTCCCATAAGCCTAATGGCCCCCAAGAATTGTAGCAGCTGTAAAGCAAATTTAATGAACTAAAGTCCAATTTAGCGAGGCATATGCAATAAAAACAACCGTGGGGTCTCTGGGACTTGAGAGAGAAACTGAATTTGTGTTCATTAAAAAGGAAAGAGAAGCAAGTTTACAAAAGTGTCAGAAGCAGCAGCAGAGAGATTGTGAGCAATCCATGTTCCATATTGACTTCTTACAAATGAAAGTACATTTTGATTATTTGGAAACTAAGCTATACATGCTAGAGGAATTGCTCCTTATTTGACATGAGAATGAACTCTAATGAATACATTTGGGTTAAAGGGCTGTAATGTGTCTTCTATTTCTGTAGTTGGTTCTAACTCAAACTAATAATTAAAAAAGTACGCAAGTAATACATAAATATATTCTTGCTTTAAAACATTCAATGATACAGAACTATACAAAATGACAAGTGTTCATCTTTCTTCTCTTCCCTTCTTCAATGTCCCTCTCCATCCCCTTCCTCAGGCCTACCTATATTTGTATATAAATTTCCTCTAAACATAGTTTTTGCCATTTGTCTTCTTAAAATGCCATACTATTTATATAACCATGAAGAGATTATGAAATTAACTTATTTTGAGTTCAACTCTAAATGTTCTCTTTTAATTTTTTATTAATCTTTTAAATTTTGTTAACTTGATGAAAGAAAATTATGTATTAATTTGTTTTTTTCCTTGAAAACTAGTAATATGATCTTCATTTTCTTTTATGGGCATTTGTATTTCTTTTGCATATAATCTTTGCCTGTTTATAATCTTTGTTCATTTTTTCAATTATGATACTTCTATTTTTCCTAGAGATTTATAAAAGATTATGCACTGTAGATGTGAATCTTCATCTTTTAA
The DNA here is from genome assembly GCA_028533885.1 of Nasua narica. Lineage (NCBI taxonomy): Eukaryota > Metazoa > Chordata > Mammalia > Carnivora > Procyonidae > Nasua > Nasua narica. The sequence continues at coordinate 128,238,238 of CM052798.1, read as the reverse complement.
ATAGATAATAATAAACATATATATCAGTTAAATGTTAGCCTTATTGAATGAGTTTCCCATGGTAATATTTTTTACTTTTTTATAGTATCATTTATAGCCTAGTAGATTTTAATTTTAGTGTGTTCAAACCTTGTCTTTTCCTTTATGTCTTTTGAATCAAATGGTATGAAGTTCTCCCAAATTATAAGACCATTTGCTACATTTCCTTCTAATATCTAGAACTTCAATGCATTTTGAATTTATTTTTGTACATAATTTTAAAACTTGTTCTCCCTCCTCACTTGGATAACCAATCATCTCTACACTACTTGTTGAAGTTTCTTTTTCCCACTATTAGTATGAGTGTCCTTACCATAAACTTCCAGCTTTATAGTATGTTTTCATACTGGGTAGAAAGTCACTCCTTATTTTTTTTTTTCCAAAGTTGTCTATGCCTGCATATCTTTCAGATGAATCTTAGAATTATCTTACATTCTTTTGAAAAAAATCCTCTTAGAATGTTTATTAGAACCTATTAAGTTAGTAGATAATTTGGTGGTAATTTATAACATGAAAATAGTAAATCTTTTAATGAACATGGTATTCTCTTCACTCAGTAAAGTATTATAGTTTACTCATAAAGGTTTTATAAATTTCTTATTAAGTTCCTTTCTAAGTATTTTGTATTGTTATTATAAATATTTCAACTAATCCAAGTGGCCAACAGACACAAGAAAAAGTGTTCAACATCTCTAGGCATCAGGGAAATATAAATCAAAACCACAATGAGATACTACCTCACACCAGTCAGAATGGCTAAAATTAACAGGTCAGGAAATGACAGATGTTGGTGAGGAGCAGAGAAAGGGGAACCCTTCTACACTATTGGTGGGAATGCAAGCTGGTGCAGCCACTCTGGAAAATAGTATGGAGGTTCCTCAGAAAGTTGAAAATAAAGCTACCCTATGACCCAGCAATTGCACTACTGGGTATTTACTCCAAAGATACAAATGTAGTGATCTGAAGGGGGCATATGCACTCCAATGTTTATACAGCAGCATCCACAGTAGCCAAATTATGGAAAGAACCTAGATGTCTTTTGACAGATGAATAGATAAAGAAGATGTGGTACACACACACACACACACACACACACACACACACACACACACAGGAATATTATGTAGCCATCAAAAATGAAATCTTGCCATTTCCAATGATATGGATGGAACTAAAGGGTATTATGCCAGCCAAAATATGTCAATCAGAGAAAGAAAATTATATGATCTCACCAATATGAGGAATTTGAGAAACAAGACAGAGGATCATGGGGGAAAAGAAAAATAAAATGAAATGGGATGAAACCAGAGAGGGAAACAGACCATAACAGACTCTTAATCTCAGGAAACAAACTGAGGGTTGCTGGAGTGGAGGGGGGTGGGAAGGATGGGGTGGATGGGTGATGGACATTGGGGAAGGTATGTGCTATGGTGAGCACTGTGAATTGTGTAAGACTGATGAATCACAGACCTGTACCCCTGAAACAGATAATTCATTAAATGTTAATAAAATAAATAAAAAGAATGAAAGAAAGAAAGAAAGAAAGAAAGAAAGAAAGAAAGAAAGAAAGAAAGATTTTAGCTATTGCTGATACATTGGATCTTTAAAATTCTTTTTATTATTATGTTCAATTAGCCAGCATATAATACATCATTAGTTTTTGATGTAGTGTTCAATGATTCATTAGTTGCATATAACACCTAGTGCTTTTCACCACATGTGCCCTCCTTAATACCCATTCCCCCACACCCTTCCCTTCTGTAATCTTCAGTTTGTTTCGTGGAGTCCAGAGGCTGTCATGGTTTGTCTCCCTCTCTGATTTTTTTCCCATTCAATTCTTCCTCCCTTCCCCTGTGGCCTTCCCTGCTATTTCTTATGTTCCGTGTTGGAATTTTAAAATTCTTATTTGTGACTGGTTTTCTTATTGAGCTCTTCTGTTAGCTGTAATAGCTTCTTATTAGATTATCTTTAAATTTCTAAAGCAATGATTGTGCTATCTGCAAATAACAACAATATTTAGAAACTTTATTTTATTTTCTCATTTAACTGGATTTTTAGGACTTCTGCCTAAATAGTACTGGTTACAGTAGAAATTCTCGTCCTGTTCTAATATTATTGGGAATGTTTCCATGTTACAACAATACGATACTTGCTGTAGCCTTATGGTAAATACTCTTTACCAAGCTAAGAAAGTGGTTTTTTCATCTCTTAGATTGCTAACAGATTTGGATTTTTAAATATTCAGGCATAGGCACTGGATTTTAGTAAGTAGTTGAATTAATGCAATTATGAGTTTTTTTTAATGTACTAATAAATCTAGAGGTTACATTTAGAGTTTTCTTGGGAATTGCTTTTAGAATTTTTCTAATGTCAAATAATTATTTCATTCTTGGGAAAAGTCTATCTCTTCTTAATGTTTTATACTCAATATGTTGTTATATTTCATTTACTGATAATTTATTTAAGACTTCATACATGAGTTTTAGTTTCTGGTTTTCTTTTAGCACTATTCTTGTATGGTTTGTATATTGGTATTATACTAGCCTTATTGAATGAGTTAAGATGTTTCTCTATTGTTGCTTTTGTCTTTATGCTTTGAACGGTTTATAAAACATAGACACTTATCATTCTTTGAAGTCTAACTAGACCTGTTGCCTTTTTAAAGAGCAGATCTACGTTTCCAAAGAACAGATTTTCTACCTTTTCAATTTTTCAATTGTCATTTGCATATTTTAATTTTCTATTTGTTTTGATTCAAATTTGGTAATCTACATTTTCTTAGAAAATTACCCATTCATTCTATATTTCAGTCAATTGTTATAATAATATATGTGCTCCAGTATATCTTTATAGATAAAAGGAATATTTTCTCAAGAAACATTTTTCTCTCCTCCATGCAGACATGGCAATTTTTATTTGTTCATTTCAGTGGGTTGATATTGAAGCCATCCTATAAATATCAATTAACTCTGACAACACAGAGTAATTTTCTGACAAGATAGAATGGAAATTAAAGAAAACAGAGGAGAGTAAATATAGCCTAAGAAGGTATATTGTTTTGTCAGTGCACTTTTTTTTGGTAATCCTTTGCATGTAAGGCCATCACGACACTGAAGAAATTAACCACAATTATTGCAAGGCCTAAAATGAGACAAGTAATACTTCATTCTATGCTTAATATTCAGATTCAAATTATTTTAGTTAATATCTACACTGGAATTCTATGACACCTTTATATAATAACTTTGGCAAGAAAGAATTAGTAGTTCAAAACTGTGTTGCCTAACATGCCCCCTTCTCCCTAGAGTTCCTGGTAGAATAGCTCAGAATTACCTGGAGAGCTCATTAAAATGATCATTGGATCTCAACCCAGAGTTTCTGAGCAACTCTGATCAGGGGAAGGATAATGGAGTCCCCACGCCCCAAACTGGTATGGTTTTCTGTCCATTCTGTTTTCAAAGGCCAGTTCCTCTCTGCTCACAGTCTTCTTTTGATCTCCCCCAATATTGTTGGTCAATTTACATGACCTGTCCCTCTGGATAACCAGTTTCTAACTGAGGTCCTGCATTAAAGATATTGACTGCTTTAGCCATAATAGTAGTTACCTGGTGGATGAATGGGACCTGGAAATTCCATGGCCCACAGTGGAAACCTTTGGATATTGATACAGCCATAGCCTCAAGTCAAGAATAAGATCACTGTGTTATTTGTGGTATATTATCTGGTTTCCAGGCAAACAGCCCCATAGCATCTGCTCAATAGCAACATTAATTCTTTCCAAACCTAGTTTCACCTGTTTCTGGGTTCCTCTTCTTCACAATAGACCAAGCCACTGGGATTCCATAGAAATTCTGGTTGGGTCAAGCAGAGTATGAAAAGTTTCACTTAACAAGGGAAAGCTTAGAGGTATTGACAAAGAAACATCAGAGCCAGACCTTAAGTGAAATGAATTAGATTGGGAAAGGCAGAACAAGGGAATTTAAGTAAATCAGAAACTTAAGATAAAAGTAGTAATGCATTAGAGTAGTATAGCAAAGGAGAGTTGTGTTTGTTTGTTTGTTTGTTTGTTTGTTTTTTTAAGAGATGACTCGGTAGAAATGTGAGTTGAATTAGAGCCAAAACATGAAAGGCAGCTTATGAGGAGAAAGGGCAGTAAGGTACCAGCACTATTAGCTAAATGTCCAAACCGAGGTCAAGTGACAGAGTGTTCTCTAGGCCAGAGAGGCCTGCTCCTTGGGCGTAATTGACAGAATCAAGAAGGATAATGTCGGGAAGCTCTAGCATCAGATATCAGGGGTATTGTATTATGGATCTTAAAGCCCAAGGACAAAAACATCACAGTGAGTAGAATTCAGAGGAATGAAGCAGGGTCTCAGGTATAGGGATCATAGGTAGCAAGATTCATGTGGTAAAGGCAAGAGGACAGATAAGATGAAACACTGCATCCCCCTCAATGGGGCTGTTTGGTCCCAAATTGGAGTATGGGTCAACCCATGGGGAGATTTGAATGACCCCGCTACAAAGATTTAGGCTACAAAAAGTCTTTCTCAAAAAAAAAAAAAAAAAGATAAGAAAAAAAAGCCTTTCTCTAATAATTATATAAAAATAAGTCCTTAAAGACAAGCATAGGAATGCAAATCCAATAAACTAGTTAAGTACTTGACTCAGCTTATACTAGTCGCAATCTAGAAATCTTTGGATAAATATATGACATTTGATTGGGAATATTGGGATCATACTGGAAAACATTCAAAGTTATTAGTGCTGTTTTTCCTGGAGCTTCAGCTCCTCTTCTGTGAAGTGTTCAATACATTTTCACAAGTTTATTATAAGTATCAAATAAAGCCATGTCTATGAAAGTCCTTATCATCTAGAGGTAGGTTATTATAAGGATGATTTTTATATGTAATAGATACAGAAGTAGATATTGGGGAATGTTCTTTTTGTGAAATGGTAAAGAAAACTGAGGAGGAACTAAGTCAGCTGGTCTGGACGATTTATCTTGAATGGGTAGATGGTAATTCACAAAAGGGTACTAATCAATGTCAGAGATGGCAGCCAAGGCTAAGATTCATGAAAACTGCTTCAAGTTTAAGCACAAGAACTGAGCCAAGTCTACATATAGAGGAAAACTTCCCAAGAGGCTGGTACTGGTATCAGGAACAAATTAGAAAGTAAACATAAGACAGGTTAAAGTTTTGGTCAAGATAGGAACTGAGAACATTTAGAGGGTATCAAGAACCACTTCTATGATGCCAGCTTTGTGGTCCTGGGTAATTCTCTAGATATATGAAGCCCTAGATATTCAGACAGGCCATAGAATGAACATCATCCTGGTTGTTCCAAGATGGTACTGGTTTATACTTATTGTTTCAATGTAATTATCAAAGGATTCATTTTTACTTTCAAATGTTTTCTGGAAAAAGTGGAATGAGTGGACAATTGAGAGCAGAAACAGAAGAAAGAACACCAAAAATGATTGCAAAGGGAGAAAGGGATTCAGGTGTAGCAGGGAAAACCCCAACCCACTGCTTTGGATTTAAGAAATGTTGGGTGATGTCTTAGGCCTTAATGGCAATACTTTCCCTAAAGCATATATTTTCTAGGGTAGAACAAATATTTCCTTCTCATTCCCTTTGATAAGCTGCTTTTGGAAGATTCCCAATCAGCATCAAATAGGAGACTAAAAGTTTTGAGAATAAGCAGTACTTTCATATAAGTTAAAAACTTAGGGTTTTTTTTTTTTTAAGGTAGCCCTATACTCTTTTCACATTTTCCTTTCAGAAGCACTACCCTAGAGTGGTTGTGATAGCTCATTCTTACTGCCTGAATGTAGAGACAATTTGTCTGCAATGTTACCTTCTTCCAGAGGCTCTTAATAGAGAGATTTCACTATAGGGAGGTCAGAGAAAACCAGAACAGTAAAGCAAAGAATGAAATGGGCAGGGTTAGGGAAATTGCATTTGCAATGGGAGCAGGAGAGTCCAGGATATGAAAACAGGCTGGAGATCTGTATGAGGTTGATGTAAAAAATGATGCAGAAATGATTAAACCTGAATCAAAAGCAAATAGATATTGTAAACTGCAGTATGTCAGTGTGAGGTCCTGTACCCTGTTTGATAATTTATTCCGTACTTGGATAAGGGCGTAGATATCTAAACCACGTATTCCGCGCCCCCCCCCCCAGTCTTATTTCAGTCCTTTGCTTGTGCTTGGCTTCATGTAATTCATACTGATTTTGTTAATGTGGTTCTTGAGGTTCACTCTGCCCATCTCCTGCATCCCTGTGGGATCCACTACCTTGGCCTGACACAACTTCAGACACTTGGGCTACATTTCAGTCCTCTCCAGGCTTGACCTTATCTATCTCACAGAGAAGAACATCAGATGTAAGTGTGTGATCTCTGCAGCAGTATGGGAAGATATTAAAAATTAGTATTTGGTAGGGTAATGCCTTCATTTCTTCCAGTGACATGTTTCTTTATTTAGTCTTTCATTTCATTCCATGGGTGAGTCACATATTCCTCTGACCAGTTGTTTTTTGCATTCTCTGAGGGAATGACTCTCAAGTACAGTGCTGGCATCTGAAATGGCCTGCTGTGTGAAGACAGGGTATTTGAGTGCAGCCCTGGGACACAGCACATGAAGAGGATGTATCCACAGATGGAGCCCCAAACACCTTGGAGATCCCTTTCTTCTGTTCTTGTAATTCCAAGCAGGCAACATTCCTCATTTGCTGAGCACTTTATAGGAAATCCAAAGCTAAGAGGTGGTTCTGTATTTTGTGGGGTTGACAAAGCTTTCAGGCAGGTAGTGAAAGAGGTTGGAGAAAGAATGTTCTACCATAGCCCATCACTAGAGAACTTCGTGAATATAGGAACATCCTTTCCATTTTTTATCCAATTGTGTTTCTTTGATACCTCACTTAAGAATGAAAAACGGACAACACAACAACAAGCCAGGGTGGATCAGGAAAATGAGATACAGAAAGCTCTGTGACAGGTCATGTAAATTGAATAGGTTGTGTCACTTAACTAAGTTACCAATTTAAAGAGAGATCCATGATCTCTGAATACTACATTTACCACTTGTTAGAACTTGTCTTAGTGCATAATCTCATAGACTCTCTTTGTTATTTTCTAGATTTCACCATGCATTTCTAGTTATTCCCATCTAAATACATGATTTAGATGCCTATCTTCAATATGAAGACATGTGAACTTGTCACTTTAATTCCAATGGCCTCCCCTTCCTCAACCTGACGAAATCAATACTGGAAATAAGGATGATCCCTAAAATACTGGTGTGTCTGCTCTCGACAGTGACTGAATCAAATTGGTTCTCCTTCCCTTCATCCTGGCTGTCAGTGACATTAGACTTTAAATTTAAAGTCTTGATTTCAATTTTCAGGTAATTAAAAGTCACACTCCCAGCTGCCTTTGAGATTATGATACTTCCAACTTCTTTTTTTTTCTCCCCAAATATGTTTATTTTAATTTTTCAGTGTTACAAGATTGATTGTTCATGCACCAAACCCAGTGCTCCATGCAATACGTGCCCTTCTCAATACCCACCACAAGGCTCGCCAACTTCTAATTAATGCTCTTAACCTTTGGTAAGAACAAAGGAGAGGGCTTTGTAGCTTTCTTGCTAAAGTTTCAACGTAGAGCCATTGGATTGACTTCTGCTATACATTAAGAATGGCAGACCAAGCCTTATGTGTAGTTCATGTTCAACATTTTACCAAGATAACTTCCCTTAGGGAGGAAACTGGGTCTTATGGCATGTATGATTTCCCTGTCACATAGAGCAGCATGAATTAATGATACTGAGTTAGTGAATACAATCATATACTAAATATGTAATTATATTCATTATATTACTTTACTGATATGCTTTAGTTGTATAAATAATTGAATAACTCATTTTTATTATTTAAACCTTGATTGGGGTTCAGTCCACTGCTGGGGAGACAGGTTTGGAGCCATGGATTATGTGTAGCAAACTTCAAGCTCTTTTGATTCTAGTGTGATATCAGCCCTGATTCATCCATCTTGACAGCCCAGAAAATGTTTTTCAACCACATAATATATGTAATACATTGTATTAAATGTTAGTGAGCATACAAGAAAATAAGGTCTGTTCTTCAGTACTTAAAGTACTTACAGGTGAATAATACCTGTAAATAAGTAGTTATCAAACTTTGGTTTCACAGACATTGCCTGAAAAATGTTTAAAGTGTCCAGGTTCCATATGAAAAACTTTTGACTTACTAGATCTGTATTTAAGACTAGAAATATGTACTTTAAACAAACCCTCTGATAATTCTGAGACAGGATGATATAGGGTCTATAATTTAAGAAACATTGCTCTATACTCTAAATATAAACTTCAGAGGCAGGATTCTAATTGCTCCAAACTACTAAAATCAAGTTTATGGATGGCAATGGAGAATAGAAAATATCCTGGTCCATCTCTAGATAAACAGTGGGCCTTCTGATCTTGCTCTTGAGAACTGGATTGAAGAACAACTGGGGATTTGGAGCTCTGACAACATATCTACAAGATTATGATGGAAGTACTTCCAATACCTAAACCTATAAATGATAGATAAAATACAATCAATTTTAATGTGTAGCTAACTTTGCCAGAAAGTTAATGGAAATCCACTGTTGCCAGAAATAGAGACAAAAGAAAAAGGTAAAGTAATATGGAAGTAGTCTGATAATGCTTCAGCTCTGGAAGGTAGAGGGTAACACATAGACATTTCCTATGTGAAGTCAAAAGCTGGAGCTGAGACCTTGCATAAAGCAGGATTTTTAGTAATCTACTGACTCAGGAAAGTGACTAGAAATATTGTTTCTACCCCCACACTAGATAAAAAAATGTCTCATGAAAAATCGATGGCCCGGGCTGTGAGTCTTATGGGGTTGGGATCTCATTTTGTATTATTCATGTAATTCTGGAGTTCTCAAGCCAAAAACGAACAAAAGAGCACAATGACTGGCAGAAGAAAACATAAAATCACTCAGGAGGAATTCTTGCCTCATTAAAGATATAAGAATTTCCTTAAGTAAAAAACAAGTACCAATAAACACAGATTACAACCAAAATTTACAAAATACATGAGCCATAATCAATCATGGATTAAAAATCAGAAGATGAGACACATGAGATTAAGCACCTAGGAAACTGAAATAATAGAATGACAATCATACATAAAATACAAAGTAAGTAAGATTAAGTGATTAAAGGATTAATAAGAGAGAAAATTTTAGAGAGTGAAACCGGGTAGAACTTAAAAGGAAAGAACGTAGTTAAAATTTAAACCTTAATGATGGTTTAAATAGCATATGAGCAATATAGCTACAGGGCAATTAGTAAAATGAGAGAAGATTCTGCAGAAATTACCCATGATACAGGACAGAGTAAGTAAAAGACTGAAAAAATGAAAACGAAATTCAGAAACAGGGTGGCTCAGTAAGTTAAGCCTCTGACTCTTGATCTCAGCTCAGGTATTGATCTCAGGGCCCAAAGTTCAGGCCCTGTGTTGGGCTCCGCACTGGGCATGAAGCCTACTTAAAAAAAAAAAGTTAATAAAGAGGATAGGATATAGAAAAAAAAATCAGTATTTACATAACATTTGTTCTAAAAGGACAGAATACTATTTAAAGGTATAGTACCTATGGATTTTCCAGATTTGATGAAACTCACAAACCTTAAGTTTGAAAAACAAACAGTTTTAAGTAAGTTTTTAGAAATCCAAATCAAATGATTCCAAGGGAAAATTCTGGAACTTCCTTTAGGAAAAAAGAAGTGTCAAAAGCAACTGTAGATAAGAAAAAAAATACACAGAAATATTTATGATTGGAGAGACTTTTCAGCAGCTATACAAGTAGCCAGAAGACATTAGAGTAATATCTTCTAAGTATTCAGTAAGAATAAAATTCAAGTTAGTATAAACCCACCTAAACCATCACTCGAGAGTGAGAAGGAAATAAAGGCATTTTTCAAACCACTACTAAAAGAATTTACCACTGACAAATCTATTGAAGGATGTTAGTTGGAAAGTAGGAAGTTGAACTCAGAAGTAAGAAGGAGGATGCAGGAAGCAATATTGAAAAATAATAAAATAGTGCATATATGGATCAATCTAAATAAGGATTGACTACATATAATATAAGCCAGACAGAGAAAGACAAATACCATATGATTTCATTCATGCGAAATATAAGAAACAAAACAAATGGATAAATGAACAAAAAACAGAATCAGGTCTATAAATACAAAGAAAAACCTGATGGTTACCGGAGGAAAGGGGGTAGGGGTAGGGGCAAAATGGGTGAAAGGGAGTGGGAGACACAGGCTTCCAGTTATGGAATGAAGACATTATAGGAATAAAGAGCACAACATAGGGAATATAGTCAATGATATCGTAATAGCATTGTATGGTGACAGATGGTAGCTACATTTGTGGTGAGCATAATTTGATATATGCTGTACATCTGAAATTAATGTAACATAGTATGTCAACTATACTCAAAAAATTGAAAAAGAATTGACTAAATAAAGGAAAAATAATTACTAATATGGAATAGTAGGAATAAATAAAATAGAATCAAATTATTGAAAATAATTTGGAATCTGGAGAGGATTAATGATCAGAGGTAAAGAATCCTAAGGTCCCCGTACTTTTGTGAAGAAGATGGAGTTTTGATCAATTTCAGACACTGTTAAGTCAAATATTCATTTTGAGTATTTAAAGGTAAAGAGTAAACAACAACAGCAAAAAAAAGTAAAAGAAAAAAGAAATACACTGTATAAGTTCCAAACTGTAATAAAGGACAAAAGGTAAAAACAAAAACAAAAACATGTTCGAGTCAATAGAAGGTAAGAAGGGATGACAAATATAATGATAAATAGAAGTAGAAATCACAAAAAGAAATCTAAAAATATAAATGACCCTTATTACTGTAAACAGGTTAGAAATAACAGCTCAAAAAAAGAGCTTCTCATATTTAAAAAATGTAAGCCAGCTACAGCAATATTCTAGAAATAACACAGAAAGCCTGAAAATAAGTGAACCAAAAAAAAATACAACAAATCAAAAACATTGTTAGAGATAAAGAGAGCCATTACAAACTTGAAAATAAACAATTCACCATAAAAAAATAAAATAAACTTGAACTTGTGGACTTTTAGGAATAGAGTATTGAAAATTATGTAAGAATTACAAAGGAGCATTGACAAATCTCTAATTGTGATGGATAATTTTAACCTATTTTTTTTTTTTTTTGGTAATTGATAATGAAAATTAAGTGGAAGCATTTGAAAAAGTAATCGGTGGCTGAGACAACTAGCTTCTTCTTCCATAATGTGGAGTTATCACTGTGAAGTAGCTATCCCCAGGACTTCATTTTCCAGCCCATTCACACATGGGCTATGATCCTGTGACTTGTTTGTTTGTTTTTTCTGTCTCAAAGGTATGGGAAGAGAAATCATAAATTAAAACATCATTGAGGTATTATTTCTTGCTGATCAGGTTGACAATATTTTAAGTCTTGTAACAGCTGTTGGTAAGGATATGAAAAAATAGAAACTAACATATTGTTTGTGCTAGTGTATTTGTTACAACTACTTTAGACCACAATTTGGCAATGCCTCAAAAGCTGAAGATGTTAATACTTAATGACCCAACAAATCTATTTCTAGGTATCTTGCAGTTAGAAAGCAAGCAGAATTGTAAAAATTATACAAGGCAGTTCATTGCAACACTGCTCATTAGTGAAAAAATGCAAACAATCTCTGTCTTTAAGTAGGAAATAAATACACTGTTATATATTAACACAATAAAAACCACAAAACAATTATAATGGATTAGCTAGGTCTACATTTATCATCATTACTGAATCTCAAAAACAGAATAAAGAGTGAGAAGATCAAACTGAAAAGGATATGTCCTATAGGATGTTATTTTTGAACTGTTTAAAACATAAAGGGTAGTATACAGATAATAAATACATGCATATGTAGAAAATGTACAAAATCATGCATAGAAATATTACACACCATCTTCAATATAGTAGATATATCTAGAGGCCAAGGGGAGGGATAAAGAGATAGGATGTTGGCCTTATCTCTAATTCTTTCTTCCTTCCTATTTCTCCCTCCCTCCTGCCCTTCCTCTCTTTCTCCTTCCTCTTCCTTCTTCTCCTACTTCTTCTTCCTCTTTGTTAGAAAAGCAAATGTGGCAAAATATTAACAATTCCTAGATCTGGGTGCTGGGGACATGTTATCTATTATATTATTTTCTGTGTCTTACCATAGTTTAAAACATCTCAAAATAAAATACTACTGGGCCTATAGGTGTGAATAAATCAGAGACAGTAAGCCCATAACTTTTATGCAGAGTGAGGTCAGATTTCACAGGTCCAAAGTATCCCTGATCAGAATAGTCTTGAATTCTTAATCTTAAAAATCATGTACATTTAAAAAAATCAATATGCAGTATGGCATAATCATTTTTTTTAATCAATCTGTGCTCTTGGTAGCTATTCTAGGAAGTCAAACCATCACCCTTCATATAGAAGATACAAAAATCTGTAACTTTTTTAAATGTACAGAAAATTTTCCTTTTAAAAATGTAAAAGTCTGATTGCTGAAGGTAGGATCCCATTTACAATGTTGTCAAAAACCGTAAGATACCTAGGAATAAACCTAACCAAAGAGGTAAAGGATCTGTAGGCTGAAAACTATAGAACACTTATGAAAAAAATTGAGGAAGACACAAAGAATTGGAAAAAGATTCCATGCTCATGGATTGGAAGAACAAATATTGTTAAAATGTCTATGCTACCTAGAGCAATCTACACATTCAAAGCAATCTTTTTTTTTTTTAAAGATTTTTTATTTATTTATTTGAGATAGATAGAGAGAGAAAGCATGAGAGGGGAGAAGAAGGTCAGAGGGAGAAGCGGACTCCCCACAGAGGCGGGAGTCCGATATGGGACTCGATCCCGGGTCTCCGGGATCATGACCTGAGCCGAAGGCAGTTGGCTTAACCAACTGAGCCACCCAGGCGCCCTCACATTCAAAGCAATCTTTATCAAAATACTATCAACATTTTTCAGAGCTGTAACAAATAATCCTAAAATTTGTATGGAACCAGAGAAGACCCCAAATAGCCAGAGGAATGTTGAAAGAAACCAAAGCTGGTGGCATCACAATTCTGGACTTCATGCTCTATTACAAAGCTGTAATCATCAAGACAGCATGGTACTGGCACAAAAATAAACAAATAGTGCAATGAAACAGAATAGAGAGCCCAGACATGGACCTGCAACTCTATGGTTAACTAATATTTGACAAAGTAGGAAAGATATCTAATGGAAAAAAGTCTCTTCAACAAAAGGTGTTAGGAAAATTGAACAGGCATGTGCCAAATAATTAAACTGAACCATTGTCTTACACCATACACAAAGATAAACTCAAAATGGATGACAGACCTAAATGGGAGACTAATCCATCAAAATCCTAGAGGAGAACATAGGAGGCAACCTCTGTGACCTCAGCTGCAGCAACTTCTTGCTAGACAGGTCTCTAAAGACAAGGGAAACAAAAGCAAAAATGAACTATTGAGACTTTATCAAGATAAAAAGCTTTGCACAGCAAAGGAAACAGTTGACAAAACCAAAAGACAACCATCAGAATGGGAGAAGACATTGCAAATGTTTTATCAGATAAAGAGCTAATATCCAAGATCTATAAAGAACTTATCAAATTCAACACCCAAAAAACCCAAATAATCCAGTCAGGAAATGGGCAGAAGACATAAACAGTCATTTCTCCAAAGAAGACATAGAGATGGCCAACAGACACATGAAGAAAATTCTCAGTATCACTTGCCATCAAGGAAATACAAATCAAAAACACAATGCGATACCACCTCTTACCAGTCAGAGTGGCTAAAATTAACAAATCAGGAAACAACAGATGTTGGTGAGGATATGGAGAAAGGGGAACCCTCTTACACTGCTGGTGAGAATGCAAGGTGGTACAGCCATTCTGAAAAATGCTGTGGAAGTTTCTCAAAAAGTTGAAAATAGAGCTACCCTATGACCCAGCAATTGCACTACTAGGTATTTACCCGAAGGATATAAACATAGTGATCAGCAATGTCCACAGTAGCCAAACTATGGAAAGAGCCCAGATGTCCACTGACAGATGAATGGATAAAAAGGTGGTGTGTGTGTGTGTGTGTGTGTGTGTGTGTGTGTGTGTATACACATCTGTATGTATAAATATATACATATACATACATATACATACATGTATATGTATATATACATAAACATACATACAATGGACTATTACTCAACAATCAAAAAATGAAATTTTATCATTTGCAAAGACATGGAATTAAAGGGTATTATGCTAAGTGAAATAAGTCAATAAAAGAAAGACAATTATCGTATGATCTCACTCATATGTGGACTTTAAGAAACAAAACAGAGGATTATAGGGGAAGGGAGAGAAAAATAAAATATGACAAAATCAGAGAGGGCAGAGAGGGAGACAAACCCCAAGAGACTCTTAATTCTAGGAAACAAACTGAGGGTTGCTAGAGAGGAGGTGAGTGAGGGGATGGGGTAACTGGGTGATGGGCATTAAGAAGAGCAAGTCATATAATAAGCACTGGGTGTTATATACAACTGATGAACCACTGAACTCTAACTCTGAAACTAATACACTACATGTTAATTAATTGAATTTAAGCAAAATAAAAATTTAAGAAGTAAAGAAAAATAAAAAATGTAGAAGTCTTGATAAAACAAAGACTCAAAACTTTGTGTGAGACTTATACAGAATTGAAATTCCTATTGTAAAAACAGGACAATAATTTACCTACTACCATCATATAATGTTCTGCTTTGCCAGTAGAACTGACAATATCCTGGGATTTTGTAGAAGCAGAAGACAGGCCATTGGTGGGGACAATGCAATTCATGTTCAATGTTATATATTCTTTATCCAGCATCAAAATTACAGTTCACTTAGTGGCAAGTACAAAGCCCTATTTATTCACCTTCCTTTCTTATTCTACTTCTCCTTTTTTTCCTTTTTCTTCTTCTTCCTTTCCTCCTCCCCTTCCACCTTTTCTCCTTCCTTCTCATGCTGCTACTTCTACTTCTGTTTTTGCTGCTTTTTCTACTTCTTGTTCTACTTCTTCATCAGTTATGTAGCACTTACTAAATACTTGAAACCGTGTTTTATAAACATTATCTCAATTTTCATGGCAATGAATTAAGTGTTTTTCTTCTCATTTATCAGATGATAGAACTGAGTTTCAATAAGCGAGGAATATGTCAAGTCATGCAGGTATGTAAGTGAAAAAGCCAAGAGTAGAAACTCAACCTGCCTGAAAGTGAAAATGCATGTTTTAACTAATGTGGTATATAAGGTCTCCTGAAAAGTTGAACAACCAAAGGAATCATCTGAACTGAGAAATTTTTTTTTTGAATGGAGAATTTTCACCTAGTTTTATTTTTCAAAAAGAGAAGCTCATATCCTGACTTAAAGTAGAAATCTGGTTGAAAGAGCAACTCTGAACTAGGAAACAAATCCAGAATTCTAATAGTCTTAAGCAGAACTTTTGGATGTCAGGACCCTTTCTTTGAAGACGCACCAACTCAAAATAGCTTTACTAAGAGATAATTTATTCTTTCAAGGTGTCGTCTCCTTTAGCCACCCAAAATAAAGAGTTTTTTCTTCAGGCATGGCTGGATTCATGGGTTACACAAAATATCATATGGACTTGCTTTCTCCTGATTCTGCCATCGGATGTCTTCCAGAAGATCCAGATTCATCCCTTGGGGCAATAGGAGAGCTATAGCAGCCTTTATAACTTCTCAGTTTTAATTCAGAAAAAAGGATCAAGAGTCTTTTTGTTTTTTGTACGTTCTGTGAACGGAACACTTCTTGAGGTGACTTAAGTCAGATAACCATCTCTACAATGATCCATATTCTCTGGAAAGTATTTTGATTATCTAGACCTTTTCAAGTGCTCTATCACTGGAGTTAAGAGTATAGGCCTATGTAGATGAGAAAGACCAGAAAGACTGGAGTGGATGCTGGGAGGCAAGCAACTGTATACACTATACCTGATTAAGTTCAGAATCCCACCCTCATTTCTCCTCCTTCAGCCCTTACCTCACATAATCCACCATCAAATATTACAAATTTTACTTCTTAAATATTTCCCTTCCTTTAATCTTTATTACTTACCTACTACTTTACTTGTCTTGCAAGACTCATTTATTAGTTATTTTTTTTTCCCAGCAGGCATTTACTATCTATAATGTGCCAATCTCTGGGTTAGGCAGTAAGGATAGAAAGATGAATCAGACATAGATTCTGTTGTTAAGGAGCTCACAGTCCACACAGGAGAGGGCATAGATTATTAAAATACAATGCATTGTTATATGAATATATGCAGAGTGCCATGGGAACAGAGTTAAAGGGATGAAGAAGGTGGCATCTGAGCTAAGTAGAGGTATTACTACAAGCAGAAGGAACATCTTGGGCAAAAGTACTGAGATAAACAGTATAGTCAATTTCCTGGCTTCAATAATGCACTATAGTTATACAGTTTCAATAATGTCATCATTCAAGGAAATCAGGTGATGGGTACACAGGATCTCTCTGCCCTATTTTTGTAACTTCTATGAGTCTACAATTATTTCCCCCCAAAAAGCTTTAAAAGAAATAGCATAGCATACAAAATGTTCTAAACTTGTTCAACACAGCTAGAGTATGTCCTGAAAGGCAGGATTTGCAAACAGATGTAGGAGGAAAAATGGGCAGGTGCCATTTTGTAAAGTAGGTTCATAAGTTTGGACTTCCTACTATAGTACTGGAGAACCACTGAAGAATTTTAAGCTGGGGACTGACTTGAATCTTCTATTTGCCTCATGTTTTACATGTTATATCCACATGGATGCCAGTCCTTACTCTCTATAACAATTTCCCTAAAACTCCAGTGCTTTGCTTGCTTTTCTCAAAACTTTTGAACTTGGTAGTGGAACTTTCAGCTTATCCTCTGAGCTACTTCAGCAAATTCTCCAAAGTCAGGTTTTTTCCCCATCATGTAAATCTTGAAGCAAATTTTTCCACCTTCTATTGTGGGCTAAACTTGACACTAAGGATAGAAAGTAATCACAGCTGTGGAGAAAAAGTCAGGTCAAATAAAAGCAGCATTCATTACCATGAAAAACAGGTTTCAATGTGCTCTACCAGTTTATTCATTAGCTCATCGACTTATTTAAAGAAGACACTTACTATATACCCACTCCCAAGCTTCTTAGTAAGTGCTGGAGACAGAGAAATTAGTAGAAGTTAATTCCTGTCCTTAACCAATTGCAGTTGAGGGGTCATGGATATAAAATAATCCAGTAGAGGGTTCGAGCCATGCTTATAGTTTTTAAAAGGCAGAGTATTGGTGATAAACAAACAAACAAACAAACAAACAAATAAATAAAATAATCAATTCTTCCTGCAAGGACCAAGGAGGCAAGGAATCTAATCTAACTTGTGAGGCATGGAAACTGGGCAATGGGTAGCAGTGACCTGCAGTATATGAATCGTATTTGTCTTTCTGTCCTAGAGAGTCAACAATTTTCCATGTCACAAAAGTAATCTGATATCCCTCCCAGAGAGGAACATGAAAGACTTGAGCAATGCTTTCCTGTGCTCCTGCACATTAGAGTGACTAGAGGTCCCAAGACATAATGGAAAAGTAATTCTGGAGAGAAAATATTTTCTAAGAAACATAAGAATTTAAATATGTGACAACTATTTTAGATGAGGGACAAGACAGAGGAAGAAAGGGAAAAGAGGAAATTCAGTCATTCATTAACTCATTGAATGAATATTTATTGAGCCCTACTTAATGAAAGCACTTTAGCCTTTTGAGAATTATGAAAATCAATCACTGACTTGACTCTCTAAAAGACCATCTTCTTTTTTTTTCACTGCTGATAGGTATAGTTCATATTTTATTTTATTTTATTCCAAGTTAATTGCAGATTCTTTTTTTTCAAAAATACTGTTATTTTTCCCCCAAATATGTTTATTTTATTTTTTCTTTAGCCATCAGAGAGATTCAAATCAAAACCACACTGAGATACCACTTTACACCAGTTAGAATGGCCAAAATCAACAAGACAGTAAACAACAAATGCTGGAGAGAGTGTGGAGAAAGGGGAACCCTCCTCCACTGTTGGTGGGGATGCAAGTTGGTGCAGCCACTTTGGAAAACAGTATGGAGATTCCTCAAGAAATTAAATATACAGCTACCCTAGAACCCTACAATTGCACTACTCAGTATTTACCCCAAAGAAGCAGATGCAGTACAAAGAAGAGCCACATGTACCCCAATGTTCATAGCAGCAATGGCCACAATCGCCAAACTGTAGAAAGAACCAAAATGCCCTTCAACAGATGAATGGATAAGGAAGATGTGGTACATCTATATAATGGAATATTATGCCTCCATCAGAAAGGATGAAAACCCAACTTTTGTATCAACATGGATGGGACTGGAAGAGATTATGTGGAGTGAAATAAGTCAAGCAGAGAGAGTCAATTATCTTATGGTCTCACTTACGTGTGGAGTATAAAAGACCATCTTCTTACTAGGCTCTGGTGCAGTATCACCTGACTTCTTATTTAAATCCAAATGAAAATACAACCAAAAGAACAATTATCATAAAGAAGATAAGAAAACAATGTATACATTCTTTATTGTCTTCTTTGACTTAGAGACTGCTAACTCTGTAAACCTCAGCTGTCATTTCTTACTGGGTAGGTGCTATATCTTAGCTTTGTCAGAATGGTTTCCCACAATCTTCATCTTGAGAGAGAGAGAGAGAGAGCCTAATGTTATTAGGATGCAGGCCAGAGGTCCAAGAATGAGGGAGGAAGAGGAGTGGAAGTGGAACTCTGCATTCCCAGAGCTTTAGATTCAATTACTAAAGTGACTTAAGCATAAAAGAGCCGTGGACTTCCCAAGATTTTGTGAACACTGTGGGGAGTTTTTGTGTTTGTTTTACTTTTCAATATATTCTATCACTTCAGTAGAAGAAAATCCCACCTCGGACGTGTAAAGTTGCATAGACATAGGACTTTCAGTTCTAGAGTGTTTAATGGAAATAATTACAATGAGACATTCAACTGAATATCTGAAGATTTCAACAAGCACTCAGACAATTGAGGTGGGTGACTGTCAACTCACCACCCCATTGATCCACATAAACACCACTAGTAAAGGTAATTAAATAGTAACTATAAAAGAACATATAAATGTATTTTGGTGAGAAACTCTTTTCCTCACCATTAATTTGAAAGGCAACTGCATAAAGCAATAATATTAAAATACTGTTGATGGGCTTATAATGTATGAAGATATGGTTTATATGAAAATTTTAACACAAACAAGGAGAGAGGTAAAGGAATTATATTGGAATGAAGTTCTCAATTAGTATTGTAATTAAATTGACATTAATCTAAACTAGGCTAGACTATTTTAATTTAAAATATTCATTGTAATTTCCTGTTCAACCACTAAGAAAATAATTACAAAGAAATAGTAAAAAAGAACAAGAAGTCAGTTAATGGTACACTAGAAAATATCTACTTAACACTGAAGAAGGCATTTAATGAAGCAATAGAGAAACAGATAGTGACATGACATAGAAAACAAAGATTCAACATAAATCTTACCTTATCAATAATTACATTAAATGTAAATAAAATAAATACTCCAATCAAAAGACAAGGAATGGCAGAGAATGGTTTGTTAAAAATTATCTTTTTAGTATTTGCAGGATGTGATATCCTCTATTTCATTTCTGATACTGATGACTTGTAACTTTTCTCTTTTTATTTTTGTCAGTTGTACAAGGTTTACAATTTACTGATCTGTTATAGAACCAACATTTTCTTTCTTTGGTTCAATCTATTGATTTTTTTCTATTTTCAATTTCATTGATTTCTGCTTTTATCTCTATTATTTATATTTGTTTGCCCTGGGTTTGTTTTATTCTACCTCCTCTTTTTTCTTGGGTGGGAACTTAGATCATGGATTTGAGACATTTCCTCAGTTCTAGTGCAAATATGTAGTGATTTTATTTTCCCCTCAATACTTCTTTAGAGACATCTCACATATTTTAACATGTTGCATTTCATTTTAATTCTATGTATTTTTAATTTCTTTTGAGACATCCCCTTTGATCCATCAATTATTTAGAAGCATGTTATTTAATTTTATGTGTTGACGGATTTTGCTATTGTTTTTCTATCAATTTATAGATTGATTCCACTATCGCCAGAGAGCACTCCTCTTATTTCCCTCCTGGTATAGAGCATACCTATATTCCTGAGACTTTCCTGCAGTTATCTGGGGATGTGTAACTCAGTTATGGTCAACAGAATATGGATAGGAATAGCATATGCTATTTTCAAACCTTTGGTTCTCCAGATTCTTCTCCCTCCACCCTCTGAAACCAGAGAATCATGAAAAGAGTTATGCCATGTGCCATTCCTGGGATCCCTAATTACTGAGTAAAACAAAACATCTCAGTGATCCTACTGGTTGTAACATGAGGGAGCATCACTCAGAGATTCTGAACTTTGAACTGTATGCAGTAATGAGATGGGACACTGAGTTGTCTCCCTTGTGAGAGGAAGAATGAAATTTGGTGGTCAGAAATATAGATTGTGATATAAACAAAACCATTTATCAATGAAATAGCACTCCCTGACTTTGCAGCTAGACTTTATTTTCCACTTCCTTGTGGTTAGGTGGGGGAATGGAACTGAGTTCTAGATAAAGGTATATGGCTGAAAGTCATATACAACTCTTCCAGTTAATGTTTGCAGTTATCTACAAAATATACCTTTTCCACATCTTTTTATATTCTCTTTCTTTTTCTATCCTCTGGATAAGCAAGGAAAACAGAGGACTAGAATATGTCACTTGAATGATGAAAGGAGTGTGGACCCTGAAAGATTACATAGGGTACAGTCTCCAGTGACCCATATTTAACTCTGAGATGAGCGATCAGTAGATATTTATTCAATAAATGCTTATTGAGTCAAGCCATTGGAATTTTGTTATTGTTTGTTAGACAAGTTATCTACCCCTTACTAATAGAGCACTGTTGGAAACCGTATTTAGATATTAGAATGAATAATATTTGGACCTGTCCTTCAAGGAGCTCACAATGCAATGAGAGAACACACATGCAAACAGACAATAATTATTAAATGTTATAAGTACAAAGATGATCCACTTGATGCTGTAATAAAGGTAACTGGTCCAGTATCAGGGACTTAAGGAAGCTTTCTTAGTAGAGGTAATGACCAAGCTTGACCTTGAGCCAGAAAAACCCACAGGAAGAAGGACATTAAGGCAAAAAGGCAACAAAGGCAAATGTGCAGAAGCAAGAAATGACAATGCGTTTGCTCAGTGAACTCCAAGTAGAAGGGCCTTGGTGAGTATTAATTTTAAGACAGGAAAAGTCAGGAGAGAAGATCAGAGCCAGATCATGATGAATATGTGTATTGGAGAGAGAGGAGAATGGCAGAACTCATATAATTTGAAAATCCCCTGAACTCCTATGATTCGTCTCAAATTGTGCAGATGTTGCTGATGCCCTGAGAAGTGTCCATCTGTCCAGCTCCTCTGCTCTCACTGCTGATGCTCAGGTCCCAGCTTGCAGCTCTTCCTTTTCTCCCACCCCACTGTGGCTGACTGTGAATTGCCAGCTCCCTTCATGTACATAAAGGGATGAATAATTTATATGTCCATTCCTAAGGTTCCCTTACAGGAGGTTCCTGATGTTAGTGTGCCAGTCAGATGTACTTATGCAGGATTTTGATCTGAAATTTATTTATGTGTGAAGAGAAACGGCTGCAGGGCAGCCAATTAGCTCATGTACATCCTGGCAGAGTTGGTATGGTTCCAGAACAGGCAGCAGGAACATTCCAATCCTGAACTGTCTGATCTTGATGGAGGCAGCAGTTCGTGTATCCACCCAATTTTGTGCTGGGGTTGGGTATTCCTGTACGCTTAGTTTAGAGCCTGTTCCTACAGCTGGCCCAGTTTTTCTGCGTCATGTATGCCTCTTAAAAAAACCATCTCAGCTTAAATATGCTGAATTAGAGTCTATTGTCTGCAACTAGGAACTTTGGGCTATACCCATCAAAGAAGTTCCTAGCACATATGAAATGGACACTGTGCTTTTGTGAAAAAAGATGTATTCATTCACCTAAGTTAGCGAGGCCTTATCCTGTGCTGAATACTGTATACCATCTTTGTACTTGGATAATTTCATTATCCACTTAATAATAATACCATTAACAATACTTGGATTATAGAATATACTGTATGAGATTGAAATAAAAATGAACACATACACATAAACACTTCAAATATAAAACACAATTACACCTTAATATTTATAATACTTAAAGGAGTTTATAAAAATGACAACTTTCCTTAAAAGGACTGGGTTTTCAAGTAGATTTGCCATTACTGGAGCTATTCAGAGATTAAATAATACTCTAACATGGATATCACATGAGATTCCTACATTGCAGTGTCATTTGACTAGATGATACTCAAAGAATTTCTGCTTGTCCACATAGGGAATCCGTATTTCAGTCCCCCATCATACCATCAAAACAAATCAACAACAATTTGCACATCAACTCTCTCCAAGATTCTTAAACTCCTTTACATATGCATTTGGAGTTAGTGTGTGGCTCATTTCAGTAAACAGATGTCACTTGAAGGGTTTCTTTATCTGTCTTGTTCCTAGTTTTTCTTGCCCTAATATGGCATTTCATGTCCTTGCATGGCAAGCAGCTTCTCTCACTGGCGCCGACTCCACCTCCCCCATCCCAGGGGACTGTGGGAGAGCAGTCAACAGCCAACGTGATGTTTCATGAGTGGTCCTTGTTTGGACACTCTGTACTAAGTTTTCATCTTCTCCAGGTGGCTCAACCCATCCTCAATGGTAATTATAATACCAGAATCTAGTTTTTTTTCTTTTTTTTTTTAAGAAAACCCACAGCTTTAGAAAACTACATCTCAAATCAGACTCCTTATATATCATTAGTCACAGCTCATTTGATTGTATTGTGATGGCAAGAATGGTTTGATGTGTCCCCAATTTGAAGAAAAATGATTTTCAGCAAAGAGGATTAGCTGTTTATGTTCCTGACGTATTTATACAGTCAGCTTATCTAATCTCAGGTAGTATGGTTTGAATATTTCGGTGTCCAGGGATCACAAAAGAGCAACAACAATAAACTGAATGAAGAAATGTTCCTGGTAAAGTGTGGGTGTCTCTCTGTCTAATGAACCACTCATATAATTATCAAGGTCATTTGTAAAGGTACTTTCTTTCTGAGCTCACTGCTGCATTAGAGACCCAGATCTGGTTCCTGTGGCTGGTAGCAAGTATCAAAATGTGCCTGCAAAAAATGGACGTAACAGGAGCATGAAAAGACTGATCTGTGTGGCCAGGACCTAAAAGAATCTAGCTTCCTCCTAATGAAAATCAGGCGCGGGGCCAACTCCTTTTATATTTGGTTTTCATGAAAATCTGTCTGTGGGGGAGCTTTGAGTGTTTTTAGTGCAATAACAAGCTTGCGTTCTCTGAGCCAATTAGTATGTAATTAGGTGTTGGCTAATGAGGGGGGATAAAAGGTGGAGCTGACGAAGAGAGTTGGTGTGGGTGTGACTCTTGTATACGCAGGTGGCAAAACGGCACATGTTGAGAACTAAATTGAATTTCTAAAACCCAGTAATTTGTTATACGCTATTAGTAAGCACAGCATTGGCCCTTCTGCAGCTTTTTCACATCTCTATTGAAATGTGCTTTTATCCTTCTCTGCAAAATGAGAGTGTTCAGCACATGTATGTTAACATTTTCCACTCCTTATTTTCTAGAAGCTTAAAATTAGGCTTGGCTGTGATGTTTAATAAGTATTTGAATTACCTATTAAAGGGACAGAAGGCAACCATTTATGTATTCTTTCACTCAAAGTATATGTATATTTCTTTAGGGTCTACTCTGTGCCAGACATGAGTGGACTAAACAAAGATAGTAAATAACACACATAAATAAGAAAAATATATAATGTTTTAGGAGGTGATCAGAAAAGTCTGAGTGAAGCAAGGGGATCAACAGCCCCCAAAAACTATTGAGGGAGGTGTACGGGTTTCAAAAGGGAAGTCAGGGTAGACGTCATTGAAAAGGCAGGATCTGTGCAAAGACTTGAAGAAGCTATGGAAGCAAAAGTTTGGGGGAACAAGGTAGAAAGTCGCACGAATGTGTAATCTCCTGTGCCCAAGATGGCCAAAGATTCAGTAAGAGGCCAGATGAGAAAAAGTCATCCACCCCCTCCCCCTCCATTCCTTTTATGTTTGATGTTTTTGAATGTCTGTGCTGGTGGAAGCACTTTTCGTATTTCTGTGGCAGAAAGAGGCTCCTGTTCTCTGTGCTCTTGGATGGGTTCAAAAATAGGTGGGAGGGAGGAGGGATAAGAAAGGAAAAATACAGCCTTTGTGAATGGGGAGAAATTCTGTTTCAAATTGAATGGGTAGGCTGAATCGTTTCCTTTTAGGCAGGAGATGTTTTTAACTGCGACTCCTTCCCAGGGATGCTGGACGCTTTTCTGTGAACCAACCCTTCCCTGTTTCTCCTATTAACTCATTCTGTTTTTGTTTTTTTAAAGCTTCATAATTAGGAAGATATTTTCCATAGCTATTTGACTTTCTCTTATCGCTCTTCAGAGAGATACTTTAAGTGTAGATATGCCATAGAGTACAAAATACATAAAAATTTAAGATGCTACTTTACTGTTAATCTTTAGTGTTCAAAAAAAAAAAGCTTCTTTGGGGTAAACACCGAGTAGTGCAATTGCAGGGTCATAGGGTAGCTGTATATTTAATTTCCTGAGGAATATACAGCTAC
>CM052798.1:128194399-128212656 GCA_028533885.1 Nasua narica | reverse complement strand
GTGCATTCAGTCTCCAGAACTTAATCATCTCACCTCAAATATGTACCCTTAGGCCAATATCTTTCCAATTCCCCCACCCCTCCAGGCCCTAGTAACCACTATTCTTCTCTCCATTCTATGAGTTCAGCTTTTAAAATTCTATATATAAGTGAGATCATACAATATTTGTCTTCCTCTGTCTGATTTATCTCACATAATGCCCTCAAAGTCCATCCATGTCACAAATGGCAGGATTTCCTTATTTCTCATGACTTTCTCATAATATTCCATTGTGTGTGTATGTACATCTTTCATATCCATTCATCTGCTACTGGATATCTTTCAAATCTTATTCTTAAGAGTTATTTGGATTTCTATTGGTAGAGGCCCCCCAAAACCTTCTCATATATACTAAGAAGTTGTAACCTGATAGAGAACAAAGAATGAAAACTTCAAAATGAGAATTACTTTCAGAGCTCTGAAAGGAAAAGAAATGGTTTTTCCTACTAAGCTAATACGTCATTCTATTGTTAGAGGATGAGAGTTAACTTGGTAGTCCCCATTTTGATCCTAGCTGCTCTGAAGGTGAGAGCTCAGGTATAGATTTCCTGAGTTAGAATATTTTAATGTATGGCTCCATTTCTGACCCCTTTTATTTGCTACCTTTGGTCTTTTATCTTGTATTTTGGAGTTCATTGTACTGGTGCTGTTATTGAAATATTCCTACAATGTACTTTGTAAATAATTAGAGCATAGGCAAACAAATATTTAAATATTAACTCCATTTCAAACTTATTTCACTTCACCTTAGCTGATTTTTTTTTAAAGAAACATGAAACACACTTACTTTGCTGTTTGTGTTACTGTTTGTGCTACTACAGACAGGAGAACTCCTTTATTTGTCAACCTAAGTATTTAAGGTTGTATGTTCAAATCACACCTCCATATTGCCACTACTGTTTCAGAATTGCTGTTGCAATTTTCTGGTTTACAAATTGAATTTTTAGATAAAGAAGATGTATATATATACAATGGAATACTATGCAGCCATCAAGAGAAATGAAATCTTGCCATTTGCAATGATGTGGATGGAACTAGAGGGCATTATGCTAAGTGAAATAAGTCAGTCAGAGAAAGACAATTATCACATGATCGCTCTGATATGAAGAATTTGAGAGGTAGGGCAGGAGGTCGTGGGGGGTGGGGAAGAGAAATGAAACAAAATGGGATGGGGAAGAGAAATGAAACAAAATGGGATGGGGAAGGAGACAAACCATAAGAGACTCCTAAACTCACGAAACAAACTAAGGGTTGCTGGGAGATGGAGAGGTAGGGATATGGACATTGGTGAGGGTATGTGCTATGGCAAATGGTGTGAAATGTGTAAGCCTGATGATTCACAGACATGGACCCTGGGGCAAATAATACATTATATGTTAATAAAAAATTAAAAAAAAAAGAAATTGGATTTTTTAAATTTACCTTAACCTTATATGAAAATTTTGTTAAAGATTTTGTTAAAGAGCCAAAGAATATTGTGACAAATGGGAATCCTTAAAAATAAATAACCCTTGATTTTATAGGAGTACACAAAAAATACGAGAGTCTTGCGCCTTTTTACTAGATGAGAGTACGTGGGCTGACATTTATAACATTGATCATATTTTGACAGTAGTGGTCTTTTAAAATTTATTTTAATTCTAGTAAACATACAGTTATATTAATTTCAGTTGTACAATACAGTGATTCAACACTTCCATACATCACCCAGTGCTCATCACAAGTGCATTCCTTAATCCCCATATCCTTCCCTCCACCCATTCCCCCTCTGGTAACTATTAGTTTGTTTTCTATGGTTAAGAGTGTTTCTTGGTCTGTCTGTCTGTCTGTCTGTCTCTCTCTCTCTCTCTCTCTCTCTCTCCTTTTCTGTTATGCT
Organism: Nasua narica; assembly: GCA_028533885.1. NCBI lineage: Eukaryota > Metazoa > Chordata > Mammalia > Carnivora > Procyonidae > Nasua > Nasua narica. Next base: position 128,210,741 of record CM052798.1, on the reverse strand, counting down.
TGTGTGTTTTTTTTTTCTTAAATTCCACATATGAGTGAAATCTTATGGTATTTATCTTTCTCTAACTTATTTCCTTATCATTATACTCTCTAGCTGTATCCATGTTTTACAAATGGTAAAGTTTCATTCTTTTTTATGGCTTAATAATATTCCATTGTGTATATCCATTCATCTATTGGTGGACTCTTGGGCTGCTTCCATAATTTGGGTATCATAAATAATTCTCTAATAAACATAAGGGGGCATAACTCCTGCTGAATTAGCGTTCTTATATTTTCTGGATGAATACCCAGTGGTGCAAGTACTGGATCATAGGATAGTTCTATTTTTATTTTTTTGAGGAAACTCTATATTGTTTTCCACAGTGGCTGTACTATTTTGCATTCCCACCAATAGTACAAGTGTGTTCCTTTTTCTCCACATCCTCACCAACACTTGTTTCTTGTCTTTTTGATTTGGCCATTCTGACAGGTGTAAGGTGATATCTCATTATAGTTTTGATTTGCATTTCCTTGATGATGAATGATGCTGAGCATCTTTTCATGTGTCTGTTGGCCATCTGTATGTCTTCTTTGGAGAAATGTCTATTCATGTCTTCTTCACATTTTTAATTGAATTATTTGTTTTGGGGGTATTGAGTTGTATCAGTTTTTTTAAAAATACATTTTGGATACTACCCCTTTATCTAATATGTCATTTGCATATATCTTCTCCCATTCAGTAGGTTGTCATTTAGTTTCTTTGATTGTTTCCTTTCTGTGTGGAAGCTTTTCACTTTGATATAGTTCTAAAGTTAATTTTTTCTTTTATTTCCCTTGCCTCATAAGACATACCTAGAAAAATGTTGCTATGACCAATATCAGAGAAATTATTGCCTGTGCTCTTTTCTAGGATTTTTATGGCTTCAAGTGTCGCATTTAGGTCATTAACCCATTTTGAATTTACATTTGCGTGTGGTATAAGAAACTGGTCCAGTTTCATCCTTTTGCATGTAACTATCCAGTTTTCCCAAATCATTTGTTGAAAAGACTTTTTCCCATTTATGTCTTTTCCTGCTTTGTTGAAGGTTAATTGACCATATAATTGTGGGTTGATTGCTGGTTTTTCTATTTTGTTCCATTGATCTATGTGTCTATTTCTATGCCATTACTATACTATATTGATTACTTCATTTTTGTAGTGAATCTTGAAATCTGGGATTATGATACCTCCAGTTTTTATCTTCTTTTTCAGGATTGCTTTGGCTTTGGGATCTTTCATGGTTCCATACAAATTTTAGAATTATTTGTTCTATTTCTGTGAAAAATATTATTTGTATTTTGATAGAGATTTCATTAAATCTATAGATTGCTTTGGGTAGTATGGACAGTTTAACAATATTTGCTCTCCTAATTGATGAGCATGGAATGTCTTTCCATTTGTATATATCATCTTCAATTTCTTTCATCAGTATTTTTTATAGTTTTCAGAGTACTGGTCTTCTATCTCCTGGGTTAAGTTTATTCCTAGAAATTTAATTTTTGTAGTACAATTGTAAATGGAATTGTATCCTTAATTTCTCCTTTTGCTACTTCATTATTAGTGTATAGAAATGTAATGAATTTATTTATTTTTCCCCATAAAGATTTTATTTACTTGAGAGAGAGGAAGCAGAGTGAGAGAGAACACAGGAGTGGGGAGGGACAGAGGGAGAGGGAGAAGCAGGTTCCCCACTGAGCAGGGAACCCGATGAGGGCTCCATCCCAGAACCCTGGGATCATGACCTGGGCCAAAGGTAGATGCTTAACAAACTGAGCCATGCAGGCACCCCTAAGAAATGCAATGGATTTCTATATAATTTATTTTGTATCCTGCAACCTTCCTGAATTCATTGATCAGTTTTAGTAGTTTGTTGGTAGAGTCTTTAGGGTTTTCTATACATAGTATTATACCATCTATAAATAGTGAAAGTCTTACTTCTTCCTTACCAATTTGAACTCTTCTGTTTCTTTTCCTTGTCTGATTGCTGTGGCTAGGACTTCCAGTACTATGTTGAAAAAAAGTGGTGAGAGAGTAGACATTCTTGTCTTGTTCCTTTTTGGGGAAAAGTTTTCAGTTTTTCCCCTTTGAGCATGATGTTAGCTATGGATTTTTCATATATGGCCTTTATTGTGTTGAGGTATGTTCCCTCTAAATCTACTTTGAGGGTTTTTATTATGAATGGATATGATACTTTGTTAAATGCTTTTTCTGCATCTGTTGAGATATTTATATAGATTTTATCTTTTCTCTTATTGATATGATGCATACATTGATTTGCAAATATTGAGTCACCTTTGCATCCTAGGAATAAATCCCACTTGATCATGGTGAATGATATTTTTAATGTTTTTGTTAGATTTGGTTTACTAGTATTTTGTTGAGGATTTTTGCATCATATTCACCAGAGAAATTGGCCTGTAGTTCTTTGGGGGGGGATGTCTTTATCTGGTTTTGTTATGAGAGTGATACTGGCCTCATAGAATGAATGGCAGTCTTGACAGAATTAATGGAAAGTAAATCTGACTATATTTAGAACTATATTTAGAAAATAAATTAGAATTATGGTAGGGAAATTATGGCTCAAAGTTATACTGTTTTGATGGTAGCATCAGAATTAAAATTGAAGTCTTCTGGCTTCCAGTCCAGAATGTAGGCCATGGTAAGATTATATTGCCTAGATAAATCTCGGTACGCAATCAGCCATAAAAAAGGAACAAAATCTTGTCATTGCAACATGATACACAATTAAATGTGTTCTGCAGGAAAGATTCCCAGACAAGCTTTAGAGAGATCTTCTGATTTTCTACCAGTAACTAATAGGCTTGAAAAGAGTTTACTCCTACTAGAATAATCAAATAATATAGGTGGATGATGGAAACAATTGGGTTCTGCTACTTTTATCATTTCTTCCATTGCTTGCTTTCTCTTTCATTTCCACGCTCATTTCTCTATCACTTTTCCTCTTCCTTGGTGTATAAAGTGGTTTTTGCCTTCCTAAAACTGCCTGTTAGTCCTCTTTCTTCCCTCTCTGTTTAATCTTTTCCTCCAGGCTGATATTATGCCTCTTGGAGGCCTTTCTGTTGATTCTAAACCATGAAGGTCTCTTCTACCTATGAAATGTCAAACCATACTGTTTGTACCAAGTTTTATGTGTAAAAATTCACTGGCCACTATTTTTCAACTTCTCACATTTTTATGTGCCTTTCTCTTACTTGTTTGTAAGCTGCTTAAGGATAAAATTCATGTATTTTTATAGTAGATACATTGTCCTACACACAAAGTAGGCAATTAATATATGTTGATTAACTGTAAAATGTGACCGTTTTTATATGCAATAATCCCTAAAGTACTTATAGTATAATAAACTATATTACAGCCTTTTCAGATTTCACTGTGAGTTTACTTATCCATTCTGTTTGAATAATAATTCCCAGAAACCATGATCATTTACTCACTCATGATCAATAGTAATTTATGAAGTTCCTACTGTCTAGGAGGGTTTGATTCTTTCAGTGACTCTACCACACATACCAACTCATAGCAATCACATTAACAAGGGGTATTAATCTGGGACACCTGGGTGGCTCAGTCAGTTAAGTGTCTGGTTCTTGATTTTGGCTCAGGTCATGATCTCAGTGTTGCAGGATTGAGCCTGGAGTCAAGACTGGATTGGAGCCTGTGATGGAGCCCTGAGTGGAGTCCCATGTCAAGCCCTGTGTCAAGCCTCATGCTGAGTCCCCACAGCACTCTCCATGCTCAGTGGGGAGTCTGCTTGAAATTCTCTCTCTCCCTCCCACTAACTCTCTCCCTCTCTCTCCCCCTCTGTCTATAAATAAATAAATATTTAATTTTTTAAAGATTTTATTTATTTGGCAGAGAGAGAGAGAGAGAGATAGTGAGAGCACAAGCCAGGGGAGCAGCGGGCAGAGGGAGAGGGAGAAGCAGGCTCTCTACTGAGTAAGGAGCCAATGCGGGTCTTGATCCCAGGAGCCTGGGATCATTACCTGAGCTGAAGACAGATGCTTAACCAACTGAGCCACCTCGACACCCCATAAAATAAATAAATCTTTAAAAAAAAGCCAAGAAATATTAATTACCCGAACTCTGGCAAATTAGTTTTCTATGATGCATAAAAATTTGCCACAAATTTAATGGCTTGAAACAATATATACTTATTATCTCTTAGTTTCTATGGATCACAGTGTATGTGATGTATGACTTATGTGTGTATGACTTAACTGAGTTCTCTGTTCAGGGATCCATGAGGGTATGATCAAATCATCAGTCAGTCTTCATCCTCATCTGGAAATCAGGATTTTCCCCTAAGGTCAGTTGAGTTGTTGGCAGAATTCAGTTGTGTGATTTTAGGACTGAGGCCCTTAGCAACTATAGGCTGCCCCTCTCCATAAGCTGTTCACAACATGGCTCTTTGTTTCTTTAAGACCAACAGGAGACAGCCTCTAATCTCAAGACACTCTTAGGGGGTCACCTAACTAGGTCAGCCCTCCCTTCTATAACCTTCATTCTGATTATGTTAAAGCCACTGATTAGGGACTTCAATTGTATCTGCAAAATTCTTTCATGTTTAGCACATAATGTACTCAAGGGAGTGACTACGCCATTACTTTTGTTATGTTCTATTGGTTATAAGCAAGTTACAGGTTTTGGTTATATTTAGGGGAAGGGAACTATATAAGAGTGTAGACCTTAGAGGGCACCCTAGGATGTGTCTGCCATATTTAGCTTTAGAAACACTTTAGATGTCACTCTCTTACCAACATTTTAGACCTGCTCAGGTATTCAGACAGCAATACCCTTCTTATTTTATATAATTTGGACTTGATAACACAGCTCTATACTCTCTAAATTTTTACTGACCAGAAACCCTACAGGTTTCTTCTTCTGATAAGTCATCCCTGGGATTCACATTCTAAAATCAGAGGGATTCACATTCTAAACAACTAGAAGCACACCTAAATCTCTAGGACGCTGTCAAACTGACCTCCCTGAATCTCCACATCTCCCTGGAAATCTCATAAGGCATCTGCTATTCAGCAAGTACTATGTCAGTTGCCTTAATGAACATTAAGGAGAATAAGACTTGCTCTTATAGTGATCTTTCAATCTGATAAAAGAGGCAGATATGAAAACAGATAAATTCAATATAAATATAATAAGTGGAGGAATAGTAGAGGAAGCAACTGAGAACAAGAGACAGCAGGGATGAAAGAGTCTCTCTCAATATCTCTATTTATGTATGAAGAGACTAAGGTTCAGAAGTTGAGTAACTTGCCAAGGTCACATGACTACTAAGTAGCAGGCTTGAATTTGAACCTAGGTAGTTTATATCCAAGAGTCTATGAAATGAAATATTATGCTAAGCATGAGTTGTGGGATTCCAACAGGAGGTGAGAAAATTGGAGAATAGCTTGGGACCAGGTAGTAAAGGGCATCATATGCTAATGCAAGGAATTTAGACTTTGCCCATGTCAATGAGGATATATGAACCCTAAAAGTCAGCAGACATAGTTCCTTATTAGCACTGGTCATTGGAAAAGGGCAGCAAGCAGGGACTAGACAGAACTGGAATTTGAGAAACTAACTAGCTGTAAGGTTGGATGTTAATTGGAGCCAACAGTTTCATACACTGTATTCAAAGAAATGAGATGATATTTCCTGATGTGGTGTAAGAACTACACAAGGCTGAGCCTACAGGTTATAAAAATGACTGTCTATAGTTGAAAAGGGCTATGCTAGACTGGGGCAGAAAATTGGTGGTTCTGAAATAAAAATAAAGCTTAATCATAAATGTGTTTTAAAAAGTAGTTACAGAATGGTGAATTGAATTTAAACAAGGATGCCAAGATAGCTTAATGGTAGAAAGAATAATCTTTTTCTTGGGAAACTAGATTAGCCACATGCAAAAGAATGAAATTGCATACCTACTTCACGTTATAGATAAAAATTAACTGAAAATAGGGGCACCTGGGTGGCTCAGTCGGTTGAGCATCTGCCTTCGGCTCAGGTCATGATCTCAGGGTCCTGGGATCGAGCCCCGCATTGGGCTCTCTGCTCAGCGGGGAGCCTGCTTCTCCCTCTCTCTCTCTCTGCCTGCCTCTCTGCCTACTTGTGCTCTCTATCCCTCTGTCAAATAAATAAATAAAATCTTAAAAAAATTAACTGAAAATAGATTAAAGACCTAAAGGTAAAAGCTAAAACTATGCAACTCTTAAATGAAAACATAGGCACAAATCTTTGTGACCTTAAATTAGGCAATGGATTCTTAGATATGATACTAAAGCATAAGCAACAAATGAAAAATATGGATAATTTTGATTTCATCAAAATTAAAAACTTTTGTCCTTCTAATGATACCATCAAAGTGAAAAACAGAAAATTTTTACAAATTGTATCTAGTAAGAGATGTATTTATAATATATAAAGAATAGTTATAACAATAATAAAAAGACAACCCAATTAAAAAATGAAAAAAGAATGTAAAGAGATACTACCCCAAAGAAGATATAAAAATGTTTTTTTTTTACAAATGTTTAATAAGCATATAAAAACGTATTCAACATCATTGCATCAGGGAAATGCAAATCAAAACCACAATGAGATATTACTTTACATCTGTTTTTATGGCAATACACAAAAAGACAAATAAGTATTCACTAGAATGTGAAGAAATTCTCATAGACTCCTGATAGTAATTTAACTTGGTGCAGCCATTTTGGTGAATAATCTGGCAGCTCTCCAGCAATTGAACTGAGTTACCATAAGGCCCATAAATTCTACTCCTAGGTATGTACCCAAGAGAAATAAAAATACATGGCCACACAAAAACTTGTAAGTGGGGATTCAGAGCAGCATTATTCATAATAGCTGAAAAGTGGGAACGATCCAAATCTTCATCAACTAATGAATGGATAGATAATATATGGTATATCTATAAATGGAATATTATTCAGCAATAAAAAGAGGAAATAAGTATGGTTACATTCTATAACATGAATAAACTTTGAAAACATTAGACTAAGTGAAAGAAGGCAAAAAAAAAAAGAAGGCAGTTACAAAGGACCATATATGATATGATTCCATTTATATGAAATGTCCAGAATAGACAAATACGTAGGTTAGAAAGTAGATTACTGGTTGCTTAAAGCTAAGGAGAATAAGGAGAAATGTAAGTGGGATGGCTGCTAAAGGGCACAGTATTTCTTTTTGGATGAAATTATCCTAAAATTGGTTGTAGTGATGGTTGCACAACTCTGCATATACTAAAGATTATTGAATTGGATACTTTAATGGCTGGATTGTATAGTTTGTGAATTATAGCTCAATAAAGATGTTACCCAAAAAAGGTAGTAACAGAGCTAAGAGGCAGGTGAAGGAAGAAGATGGGATATTTGAAAGTGGGTAAATGATAATGAAGCTCATAGAAATGTTGATGAAGAGTGAGATTAAGGAGAGATTTAGAGAATTGAATGAATGGGAAATGATTGACAACGAAAGGTAAGGGAGGGGGGAAGTTGAGGATGAGTCTGATCTTCTAGATTCAGTTATTAATAGCATCCCTGGGCTCCAGCCTGAGTCATTGAAAAATGCTTACTTTTGATCAACACTTTTCCTTTTCCAGGTCTTTCCCATTTAACATTTATTCTGTTCTGCTGCATTTACCTTAAAAAATAATAAAGTGGGAAATTTTATCCTGGCATAAACAAGCCTTAGAAGAGGTTGATACTCAAAAATGACAAGTGAAGTGTTCCAGAGGAACATCTAAAACAATGAACTCGTTGAGTGGGAGCTCTTTCTCCCACATCACTACCAAAAAAACCAAAAAACAAAAAACTATGATGTTTCTGTTTGTGATTTTAAATTTCATTCACATATTTTCCCTTTGTCCTTTTGTACAGTAGATGACTATGGGGAAATGTTTCTGATCATGGAATTAGGGGGTTTCTTGAGAATCCAAAGGAATGGACAATTTTGAATTACCTGATATTTGAAATGTAAATTATTCAAACCCCCAGTGGGTTTATAAAGCAACCTGTTGACATAAATGGTCATTAATAGATTTAGATGACTGCTCATATTTGGATTCTATGCCATTTAGTAGAACTCTCTTTGTGATGCCTTTATTTGAAGTCCTGTTAAACTTTCTCTTTCATATACACAAGAAATAAGAAATCCCATTAGAATTTGCCCTCCCTAATTACTATTCCAAAGTAACGAAAGCTTTTATTAATTTTGCCTTTTAATATGCACTTAATGATAGGAAATCTCTCAACAAATGAATGACAAAATAATCAACTTGATTAACAAAATCAACTAGAATAACAGTTACTCTGCTATGATATTATCAGCCTTTCAATTTACAGATGATATCTTACAGTCAAACCAGTGTAGAGATAAAGGTTAATACACAAGGGGCATTCCACTCTCTGTGATTGAGTATCAGGGCTACCCAAATGCACCAAGGGCCAAGACCTCAGAATTCAAGTTGTTTTCATTAACAAGAAAAGTCCTTATCATGTTCATGTTCCTTAATTTTTTCTTGAGAGTTTCTTTTTAAAAAATCGTAAAAGTGCTTGGAACAGAGAACTCAAAAAGTGATCAAGAATATCCTTTAAACAAAAAACAAACTATAGTTGATTTTTAGAGCAACAAAATGACACTATAAGTTAAGTGGGAATCTAAATTTGTTATTTGCTTATATTCTTGTAATAGTGATATCCACAGCTCTCTCACCAGCTCCATGTGGCACAGCTGAGCCCAAGAATATATAGGCATGAAGTTCCTAGCATCTTTCTACTGCCTCTCTCTGTTACATGTTCATTGAGGCCCATTATTTGTGGGATCTAATAGTGTTTATGGAATTGTCCTTTTTGAAAAGCATTCCATTACACCCAAATCAGTAGTCACATTAGGCTGATGGGTTTTCTTTTTTCCTTTTCTTCTTTTCTTTTCTTTTGTTCCTCTCTCTTTTTTCTATTATGTTCTGTTAGCCAGCACACACCAGGCTGATCATTTTAAGTGTGATCTTGTCATCTCTCTTCTTTTTCTCTTTCTTCTTCTCCTTTTTTGTTTTTTCTTCTTCAAACAGGATTTATTTAAAGAGTTGTTCTAGCCTAGTTCTTTCTTCAAAAACCCGAAAACCCAACAACCATGCCCAAGATGTTATCATAAAACTAGTGGATTTGTTGGTGGACAAAGGAGCATAATGACATTCTCTGAGATCTTTGTTATTTTTATATTCTTGGAAGTCAGTGTTTTACTTATTTAATTTTTCTCCTTCCAATATATATTTTGGGTTTCTTTGCGTGTACTTTATCACAAGTCTTCCCAAAATATGTTGAGGAAACTGGGTAATAGCCAATCTGCAATAAAATAATTCCCCTGCTTTAACTTACAGATGGTTTTCTAACACTGAGATAAACAATGGGTGCCTCCCCCAAATAAAAGAGCTTGGATTAAGTAACATACATAGAAAACTATACCTTCTCAATTACCTATTTTTATAGATGTGTCACCAAAAATATTTTTGGATTTGCTTTGAGTTCCATAAGATCATGAGCAGTAAATTTGTATTGTGAAAATAAGGCTTAAAAGTTGTGAATTTCCAAATAGTTCATTTTACTCCATCCACACACTCTCCTTCTTTTCTTCTTTCTTCTAATATGTCAACTGTAAGGTATAATTTCTTCCATAATTCCTCAAGTGATCACTGTGAAAATCCTGTCAAGTCTCTTCCTACCACAAGTGAATATTTATAGATGATTTATAAAGTGTTGAAAGCTAGAACTTATAATGGAGAATCTGACAAGGCCTGAAATGTTTCTGCACTGAAAGGTGTCAATAGAGCAGAAAAGCAGACATTACCCGAGAGAGCTACTCCTTTGCAGTGCTCCCATGGAAAGGAAGATAGCATATAGGCTGTTCAGAAAGGACCAGAAACACTGAAATAATCATGGACTTCTCAAGAACCTATAGTGAGCTTGTCTGTAGAGCCCTTACACATAATGGATCTGAGAAAGCATTATAACAGCTTCCCTTTCAAGAGGATGACTTCTACTTAAAGTTTCCAGAACCTAAAATTTTATTCTGTTGTATGGACAGACATAGTGGACTGGTTTTTCTCAGGCTCATGCAATTGAACGTTTCAGAGTGTCTCAGAAACATGCCCATGTTGTGGATGTCTGTGACTTAATCCTCTGAGTGGAAGAAAAGATAAAATCTCAAATTTCAATTCTCTTTTATACTTTCTAAACAACAAAAATACAGAAATATTAAATCTACAGATAACTGTAAAACTTGCTGATGGCCAATAGATTTAAACTTCTAACTATGTGGTTCTTCAAAAACAGAAATAAGCTGATTTGGGTTTTTCCTCCTCTCTCCACCCCTTCAGATGACTCTCTATTACAGCTGATAATGGCAAAGCATTGACCCAAAAGTTAGATGATAGTAGTAAGAAGGAATATAAAAAAGGCCAGATAATTCACAAAGAGAACTTGCAAATCCCTGGCTAATTATGAGCAGGAAAAATGGTCAAATATTCCAATTAAAAGAAAAAATCCTCATGGCTTTGTCTTTGAATGGCTGTTATTGGAACACTGTAAAAAAGTAAATGTGATATGAAGTCTTAGAAATACATAGAACTGGTATTATGGGCTCAGAGAAGCCCATTCAGCTTACAGGTAACTTTTACTAAGTACCTAGTATATGCCAGACACTCTTACCAAGACTGTAGAAGATTTACTTATATTCCTTGTATTCTCATAAAAACCTGTAAGTTATTGATAATTATCCATACTTTATAGTAAAGGAAATGGAGGCATAAAGAGTTTAAACAACTAGACTGTGAATGCACAGCTACCAAGAGTAAAATCTGAGACTGGAACCTAGGTTGTCTGGTACCAAAGACTCCCTTCCTCTCCAGGCTCCACTTATTTTACTGGTCCTCTTGCCTGTAATGTCTGAAACACATACATGAGTTCCTAGACCTTTGGTCTCTAAAACCTCTACTATCATTTATTAATCTACACTTAATAACTGATAGTCCTTAGTTATCTATAGAGTAACTTTGTATGCTTGAAGCATTTGATTCCTAATGGGAGAAAAGGAGCAAATGTATGATGCAGGTTTAGTGAAATAATAAATTAACCTGTGAACAAAAATATGATAATATGAATCAACCATTTGCATGAATATTTATAAGGAAAAATCTCAGTGGAGCTAGGATTACTGGGGAAAACTTGAATGGGTATTGATTTAGTAAGAATAATATCTTGTGTGGTAAGTTGAATAATGCTCCCCCAACCAGCCCCACCAGGGATGATATCCATATTCTAATCCCCAGGACCTGCGAATACATTTTACGTGGCAAAAGAAACTTCGCAGAAATGATTAAGGTTAAGGAATTTGAGATGGGGAGATTATCCTGGATTACCTGGGGTGAGTGCTTAAAGGCAGAGAATTTTTCCCAGTTGCATTTTGACAAAGAGATGTGATGACTGAAGAAGGATCAGGGGAAAATTCAAGGTAATTGACTTTGAAGATGGAGGAAGCCATCTTTGGGAGCCAAGGAATGCTATCATCCTCTAGAAGCTAGGAAAGGCAAGGAGGTAGATTCTTCTCTATAGTCTCCAGAAAGGAACATAGTCTTTTTGTTGATTTTAGACTAGTGAGACTAGTGTCAGACTTCTGACCTACCGAATTGTAAACTAATAGTTTGTATTGTTTAAGCCTCTAAGATTCCAGTAATTTGTGAGAGCAGCAATAGAAAACGAATACACCTAACCTGTATTTGTTTAGAAGTTCAGAATTTCCAAAGAACCCTCACGGATAGGATCTCATTTGGTCCCAGAGCAATCCGGTGTGTTAGGTTGGGCAAATGAGGAAACAGAAGCTCAGAGGCATTGAGTGACTTTTTCAAGGTTTTCTCCTTATTTCCCAAGATTTCACAGCTAATGGATGACAGAGTCAGCCTTCAAATTCAGGAGATGTGCTGCTCTGCATTCTGTACTATTCATGCAGAGAATGGTCTAAAAAGTCAGCGAATCCCTTCATTGGACATTTACACTAATTAATTAATTGACAGTTGGTAAAGTTGATCCAGTGTTATACTATAGAGGCTGAGCAAAAAAGAATTTGAGATAGTAAGTAGGCCTTTCAACTTTCTTGATTGTTTAGCTATAAATTAAAAAAACCCATTTCATACTTAGTGTCTAAGAGGATCTGTATTAACCTCAAACGTTCCTGGTTTTTATAAACTATAAAATCATTTATACTATTAAATGAAAAATTATTTTCTTCAAGATTCATTATGTCAAAATTCACAGTGGTGATGATTATGTAATAAGCCAGATTGATAAAATGTCCCTGTGATCCGAATAAGGCAAATAATTAGAGTAACTTGCTTTGCAATCTTCTTTTACATTGTGAACCTCCTGGTTAAATCATCATACATTTAGAATTGCAGACATTAATGTAAAAGGAGGGAATGCCTGTCCAGTTTAATCTATGCCACAGAGACCTAAGTGCCCATGTTACATAGCCACCAAACACAAATAATAACTTTCAGTAATTTAATATTTGTAATATACAAACCATCAGATGGAAAATGAGAACTTGAATATTGAAAATTATAATTTGCCTGAAGAAATGGAGGCTTAGAAGAAAGGATGACTCATGTGTTCAATAAACTTTTGCAATTATCAAGACATCTAATGAAAATGGATGAGAATAGAAAGTCAATGTGAACTAAATTTCATTGAATCAGAGTGTATTCTTCACAAAAAGAAGCTTCAACAAAATCATTAATATATTCTGTTCTAACTAGATATATTCACATACTGGGTTTGTTTTAAATGTGATTTCTGTTAGGTTCCAACCTGTACAACAGTATAGGTTACTGTAAATGCTCCCAAACTATACATCTAATTGGTTTTAATTTATTTTATTTAGCCATTTGGTCATAAGGAACAATCTTCTTTAATCTCATTAGTGATCAGTTATAATTTATTTCCCATTTTCTGTTTTTTCTTCTCTCAATCTCATCTAAATAACATTTTGAATATTTGAATATTTAAATGTATCTAAATCACATGTTACTTAGATGAGATTTAGATGTATATCTAACATAACCAAAATAGCACATAATGCATGGAGCACTGGATGTGGTACATGAACAGTGAATCTTGGAACACTGAAAAAATAAAATAAAATTAATTGAAAAAAATAAAATAAAATAACCAAAATACTGAGTTTCTAACATGCAAGTCAACATACAACATTTTGGTTGTATTGGTTTAAGTATGATACTAAGAAAATAATGTTGGGGAGAACATTCAAGAAATTCATGCTCTTTCAGTGTTTCTTTATTAGGCATGCAAAACACAAACACGTGTGAAAATACAAGTTATTTCAGACAGTCTCATGATATTATCAATAGCTTTTACTTATAATGTGTAACTTTTAGTTATACACACATTCTGTGTGTACAGTATTTACAAAGTATAGCATACATCACTGTTGATCTGCTTTTCTTCTGATGCTTGATGTTCCTGTATGGCCATTGTACCTGCCTATAGATGTTTAAAAAAGAAAGAAAGAGGGGAGGGTATGTGCTATGGCAAATGCTGTGAAATGTGTAACCCTGATGATTCACAGACATGTACCCTGGGGTAAATAATACATTATATGTTAAAGAAAGAAAGAAAGAAAGAAAGAAAGAAAGAAAGAAAGAAAGAAAGAAAGAAAGAAAGAAAGAAAGAAAGAAAGAAAGAAAGAAAGAAAGAAAGAGAGAGAAAGAAAGAGAGAGAGAAAGAAAGAAAGTAAGTTCTAGAAAGAAAGAACGAACCCTCTCTGATATGAGCCTGTTAGGACACATTATTTGGTCAAGGTCTCCTCTGGGATAGTAGCCAGGTATGAGGGATGAAGCTCAGCTTGGCAGGATAGAAAACTGCGGCTAAGTCAGGGAACTAAAGGAAGATAAAGAACAAGCGATGCAGCAACTCAGTCCAGCTGAAGGGGACTGAGCTACAACAGGATCACTGTCTAGGTCACACATGTTTCTACTTTCAGCTTAGTGATTTCAGAGGCAGGATACATTTTCCAACTTAGTTAAAGCTGGGTTAATAAAAAAGAAGATCTATTTTGGGGTTATGCATAGAGAATTGGTAATTTTAAAAGGTGTGGTAAAGATAAGAGGATGTGGACAATGGAGACCTCAGAGGTTTTTAAGCAAATGTCCCATGTTCAGAACTCTAATTTAGGAAAACTAGATGACCCATTAATTGAGGCAGAATTGGGATGGATTGCTAAACTTGTCGGATGTGGCCGGTCACAGAGAAGATGTGATCGCCTGTTGACTGGTACGCTGGACCAGGTACTCGGAGACTCCTCACCTCCACCCCTGTCCTTGGAATGTGGGTCCTGCTTTCCTTTCCTGCTCCCAGGGGCTGCTCCAAGGGCACAGCCTTGAGAAATTAATATTCTCAGAACACCTGCTTCCCAGTGTACCTGACTGTACCCAATTAAGGCATGCTTCTAAATCTTAAAGTTTAAAGATTTGGCAGGTGGGTGCAAGGATCCATTTGCCTTGTGACTGCCCAAGACAAGCCTTTCATGTAAGTTCCCTTTGCTTGTTAAAACTGCCACCTGCCAACTGGGAATGGAATGCCTCTTTCTTCCTCTCCCTGCCCTCTGTGTATGAGGCCATTTTCAGATTACACCTGGGAAGCTCCTGAGAGGGTTGTGAACTGACATTGTCTCAAACCTGTATGATGAGCATTACCTGTGTCTGCATGTAGGCTGTTGCTTGAAAAATAGTAAAGATTTCTGAGAGTAGACTATTTTTCCATGCTTCTGAACATAAATAGCATGATTGTTGTGTTATAGAACTATAGACAGCTATATTTTGATTATGTATTATTTATAATATATATAAGTAGTATGTTGATCTATTTTATAGTAGTTCTGTATAAATATGTATGGGTAAATGAACTCTAATACACATCTCAGGTATGGTTATTAGCTTTTGAAGTTCATTTCATCAGGAATCAACACTTTCAAAATGGTTACTTAACACTTAAAATATATTTATTGAAATATACCCCAGTTTATTCATTATCACTGGCAAAATGAGGGTTGTCTAGGATAGACGCATGGCTAAAATATTGTAGAACCCTCACTGCCTTGAATACATTTCCAATAATTCCAGCACTTTAATGCCATTTGTGGAATAGTAAAAGTCTATAGTCTCGTTAGTCCTATGTTTCTCTTCTTCCTGGAAAAATCAGAAACTGAATTCTACTCCAAGGTTGACTTCACAAGCCATCAGAATTCTATTGTATTCACCTTGGATGATCCTCTCATGCAGTGTGGTAGTCAGTGTATTTAGGCAGAGTTTGGATTTTTCCCCAAGCTATGTAACAGGTTGCATTGTAAATTTGGTAGAATTTTGTTCTGAGACCTTTTCTTTTCATGGTAAGATAGCGTCTATTAGTAAGGTGGTGAGAAAAGGATGTAGAGTTCCCACATTACTACTCACAGAGTCTACTAATATTACCTAAAAGAACCCAATATTTGTTAAGTGATCTAATTGATTTAGATCATTTTATAACCCATCTAAATATATCTAAGTAAATCCAAAGCTAAATATAATGAATCTTCATATCTGTATATAACTATATGCATACCCATATTTATATTCATACCCATAACTCTATTTTTCTTTAAGAAGAAGCTGTCAGCCTTGTCAAAGATTAGTTGACCATAGAGTTGGGGTTCCATTTCTGGGCTCTCTATTCTGTTCCATTGATCTATATGTCTGTTTTTGTGCGAGTACCACACTGTCTTGATGATTACAGCTTTGTAATAGAGCTTGAAGTCTGGAATTGTGATGCCGCCGACTTTGGTTTTCTTTTTCAACATTCCTCTGGCTATTCGTGGTTTTTCCTGGTTCCATATAAATTTTAGGATTATTTGTTCCATTTCTTTGAAATAAATTGATTTTCACAGGGATTGCATTAAATGTGTAGATTGCTTTAGGTAGCATAGACATTTTCACAATATTTGTTCTTCCAACCCATGAGCATGGAACATTTTTCCATTTCTTTGTGTCTTCCTCAATTTCTTTCATGAACACTTTGTAGTTTTCTGAGTGCAGATTTTTTGCCTCTTTGGTTAGGTTTATTCCTAGGTATCTTGTGGTTTTGGGTGCAATTGTAAATGGAATCGACTCCTTAATTTCTCTTTCTTCTGTTTTGCTGTTGGTGTATAGGAATGCAACTGATTTCTGTGCATTAATTTTATA
>CM052798.1:128173486-128193899 GCA_028533885.1 Nasua narica | reverse complement strand
CTCGTGATTTCTCCAGGGTTTATCTGTCATAGAGCAGAGGGATCAGGAGAGCTGGGGGCAGACAGCATGATTGCAATGGTAATTGGGGTCATCCAGAAGAAAGCGACTCGAAAGGAGAGGTACACACGTATCTACGGAAGAACATTCTAGGCAGATGGAACACCAGGTGCAAAGGCCCGAAAATGGAAACTTATCTGCAATGTTTCAGGGAAAGCAGGACCCACTGCACCTTGTGGGAAAAGGAAGAGAGCCCAGAGTGCTTCTTCTCTCTCTGCCACATAAGGACACAGCAAGAAGGCGCCCAACTGCCAGCCAAGACGACAGCTCAGACCGACAACCAAATCTGCCAGAATCTTGACCTCAGGCTTCCCAGCCTCCAGAACTTCACCCACAGGGGCCAGCCGAGAGCTGAGGTCCAAAGAGAAGCTGAAACCACATCCACGAGGTGGGGCCTCCACACTTCCTGCTGAGAATTTCCACGCTTTGTGTCAATGTAGCTCTCACACAATGGAGGAGAAACAGATTACACTCCCAACTTCGCAGGGGAAGAACATGCTAATTAATTAGAAATGAAATAAAACTATTAAATACTGATATAAATTTCTTGATAAATATTTGAATTGAAGAAAAAGGAAAGAGATAATCTAAAACTAATTTAATTTTGTGTTAATTTGGCAAATCAGTGAATACTTGTACTAAAAAGCAGCCCATAGTATGAAATAGACTGAATAAATTCTTATCTAGTAACATGACAAAGCAAGTATGTCTGTAAAAATTGATGGAGAAATAAAATGCAAATAAAATTTGAATGAATTCCTACACAGGTATCTATTATATATACAAATATTTCCTTAAACACTTAAAGGACTGTTAAAGACATTTTTGTACCTTCATTGATAATGAATATTTCCCTGAATATTAGCCTAACACAGCAAGCAACAGAAAAAAAATAGAATGAATTTTAATAGAAATTATTTTAAACCAAAAAAGAAAGAAAAATGCCTATAGCTTTTGAGCCATGGATTATCGTAGGATACTAATATATTTCAGTCTAAAATGTTAAGGTACTAGTCCAGTCTGTATGGCTGCTGGATTGCAATTTTAGTTAAAGAAATGATTCAGGCTAAGAAACTTCATTTTAGTTGAACTTCCATGTTCTATCATTTGGAAATTACATCATGTTTACTGTCATATTCTGCACTACTTTCTCCTTTGGGCATGTGTCAGGTGAAGGAGTATTTTTCAGTATTTGTGGGAGGATTTTGTCATAAATGTCCACAAAAAGTGAATCCTTTCAAGACTCATAGAAGTTAATGAATCTGTAAATGCTTTAGAAATTGTAAAGTGCCATGCATAATTGTATAAGTACACCCAATTAATTATCTTACTTTGATAAGAGTAATCAAATGATAACTCTTGAAAAATACATCAGAAGACATGATTTTGAATACACAACTATGGAACAGTTGCATAACAAAGTGATAACAGCTAATGTTTAGTGTTTTCAGTGGCGGCACAGTATTTTCAAAGGCTGCATAATAGAAAAAGAGCATTAATGGAATGTTCAGTCACAAGCTCTGGTTTGGGGATATGTTGCCAGTAACTTGGGGAAAGGATTGAGTATTCCAAATGACCTAGGTAGGTTCATGTTATCCAGAAGGAGCTGAAGAGGCTCAATACGCAGAACTTCAAAAAATTGCGCTGTACAAGGAATATCCAGTAATGGGGAAAGAACACAAACCTCACTGAAGTTGCATCTCCTCCAAGAAGCTTTACCCAGCTATGCCTTCCAGTTTGACCATTCAGTATAAATACTACACTACTAAGTCAAAATTAAATCCAGTTAAACCTTATCAGCTTCCTATATGATCCAACTACTTTTATACACAGCAATTCTCATATTTAGAAAATGATTAACATCATATTAAGAATATGATTATTCTCAGAATAATCTTATTCTCAGGGCACCTGGGTGGCTTAATCAGTTGAGTGACCGGCTCTTAATTTCAGCTCAAGTCGTCAGGTCGGGGTCATGAGATCGAGCCCCACGCTGGGTCTCACACTCAGCATGGAGTCTGCTTGTCCCTCTCCCTCTGCTCCTCCCTGCCCTGCCTCTCTCACTCTCTCAAATAAATAAATAAATAAATAAAATTAAAAAAAAAAAAGAATATCTTCTTCTCCCTATGTAGTATTCCACATTCACCAAATAGGCTATGAATCCACTGAGGGAAGGGACTATGTTTTATTTTTTTTTTCTTTTCCAGATAAACATATAGAATATACTGAATGCTTTATCTTGGTTTGTGTAATAGTTAAAAGGTTGTGTAAAAATAGTTAAAATAGTTAAAAGAGGAAGGGACTATGTTTTATTATTTTTTTTCCTTTTCCAGATAAACATATAGAATATACTGAATGCTTTATCTTGGTTTGTGTAATAGTTAAAAGGGTAACCTTAGAAATTTGTCAGATGAAATTTCAGTCTGGCTCTGCTACTTATTTCCATGTAAACTTAGACAAGCCATTTAAATTTTCTGGGTATCACTTTTCTTACTACAGATCACTGGAAATAATTTATGTAAAGCTCCTGGCAGAAGAAAGTGTTGAAAAAAAGTGTTGAAAAAAGAGAGATTCTTATTTTTCTGTGTTATGATCAGTAAGAATAATAGAGGATGCAGGCAAACAGTTCAAGAAATAAATCCCAGTTTGGGCACCTGGGTGACTCAGGGGGTTAAAGCTTCCGCCTTCGGCTCAGGTCATGATCTCAAGATCCTGGGATTGAACCTCTCTCTCTGCCTGCCTCTCTGCCTACTTGTGATTTCTCTCTCTCTCTATCAAATAAATAAATAAAATCTTTAAAAAAAAAAGAAAAAGAAATAGACCCCAGTTACTAAAAGGCTAGAAAAGACAGTCTCTGTGGAACAAGTACAAGATGTGAACTCACAGAAAAGGATATGCAAGACACATGACAAAATGACCGTGACTACTTTGAAGATCATAACCTTATGGTCTACCTAATATCCCAGAGAAGGAAAGACAATTATAGGACAACATGAAAGACTGTGGCTACATATAAAGGACTTTCAAAAGGATGTTATAATATAATAACAGATTATAAAAGTCGTACATTTCCTTCAGAAAACTAAAAGATAGTTTGTGGAAAAGAGTAAGGCCAAAAAAAAAAAAAATCGTGTGGCAAAAAAAAGTCTAATATAGAGTAATTAAAAAATGTAAATATAAGAAAATTGAGAGTCATTAAATATGATGCTATAGTTATAGATAATATTGCAGCTGAGAAAAGGAAGCAAGATAAAGTTAAGGTAATTTATAGTGTCAACTGAGATGAAGAAAATGTAACTATGGCATATATAAGGAAGAGGGATTGTTTAAATGCAGAGGTCATTAAAACAGCTCAGCTCTTATACGGTACTCAAAATACTGTTATTTTAACACCTCTCAGTGATGTGCCTTCTACTACCCCTTATCTGCAGGTTTGATTTATAGCTTCTCCGGAGTGGTTTGAATACCATTCATTCCATGTTTGTCCTTTGAAAACTGTCCTTCACTTTCTTTTGCAACCCTTTCATTGTGCTATCTTCTACTCCTCACCTAACTCTAGCTTCCCCTTGTCAATTCATTCACTCTTTCAAACTCATCTCAAGGTCTATTTCCTTCAGGAATTTTTCTTCACCCAAGAAAAATAGATAATATTTACTGTTTCGAGTATATGACTTCTAAACAGACCTCATATCTATTCACAATCCAACATGTGAAAGTCAATAATTTAAGGATGAATCATAAAAAAATAACCTTGGTTATAGCATGGAACTTAGTATAGGAGTCAGTCTTGGAGGTGCCTGAGTGGCTCAGTCGTTAAGCATCTGACTTCAGCTTAGGTCATGATCCCAGTAGCCTGGGATTGAGCACCACATTGGGCTCCCTGGTCAGCAGGAAGCCTGCTTCTCCCTCTCCCACTCTGCCTGCTTGTGTTTCCTCTCTAGCTGTGTCTCTCTCTGTCAAATAAATAAACAAATAAAATCTTAAAAAAAAAAGGAGTCAGTCTTGGATTCCATTTGCCATTGAGCAGGTTGATAGCTTATTATTATTACTCAAATTTGATTATAAAATATCTCCTAATATGGGCTCATGATCTTATAGTAGTCTGATTGGCACTGGATAGAACCACTGAGAAATTCTTTTCATAAAATCCTTTGTTCATCAGCAATCTTTAAAACTTTGGTACACTCAAGTCATTGCTGGAAGTGACATCAAGTCTCTACCTTGTCAAAAAAATTCAGGGAATGCCTAGGCAGCAGTTACTACTTGAAAAAAATCTGTCAGGGAAAAGCTTGTTCTATGCTTTAATAGGAAATGAGCAGTTTCCCTTTTTCTGATTGCAAAAAATTAGTCACACTCTCATCAGCATAATGATGCAACATTAATGTTTCTTATACTTACTTTCTCTGATTCATAAAAGAAATAAGGCTCTAGTGATGTTGGAACCTTTGGAGAAGGAGCTTAAAAGGCAGTTTCAAGTAGAAAGTCATCAGAAAATGATTTCTTGAGAAGAAGAAATACTTAAAGGAAAAGCTATGGGAACTCACAGCGACTTTTGATGGCCCAAAACCATAAAAAAAGGATGCAAAAGCAAATTAAGAATACAGATGTTCCACAAAGAAGCATTCTAATTATGGGCTTACACAATTTGGTTAGATTAACTCTTAGTTATAACATCTAAGGATTAGTAAGAAGCAAGTGCTTTTGTCTTTAGATGTGCTTTCCTTCTACTTTTCCCCTTGTGGGACTTCTATTGTTCAATATTTTAGGTTGTTACTAATATAAATTTCTGGCTTAGTATAAATTCATTTTAAAGAATAAAATATTTTTCCTCCTCTCCCTAGACTTTCTATGAAGATCACATAATATGACTGATGAATAGTCCAACTCCAGACAAAATTCTGATTGATAAACTACACTAAAATTAAGTACTATAAAAAAGAGAAGCCAAGAAATCAGAGAGAAGATATCTGTACTCTTGCCCCAGGTTCTAAAAATATTAAAAATATACTGTTCCTATAAATCAATATGGAAAAGACAGATAACTCAGTGGAGAAAAAAGCAAAAGAAAAGACATTTCACGAAGAGCACATCTATGTGACTCATAAATATGTGAAAAGCTTCCAAACCTCATTAGCCATGATGAAAATACAAATTAAAAGCACACTGCAATAGGGCTAAATATCTAGCAGAGTGGCCAGATTTAAAAAACTCGACTGACAATGTCCGGTGATGGTGAGGATGTGCAGCAACTAGAATTCTCATTTCCTTCTGAGAGTGTGAATTTAGACAGTCACTTTGGAAAACTCTTTGACACTCTCCTGTGTAGCTTTAATTTTAAGTACTTCACTACAGATACCTACATGTATATGTAACAAATTACATCCTATATACAGTTAACCAACATTTGAAGGACTGTAACTAGGAACTCACACTCAAATAGTATTTAAATAGCATTTTAAAGATCCTAACCAGAAGTCTCCTCTCCAAAGGGTAACAAGTACTTCAGAAAATGAAATCCTTTCTAGTGGCCTTCAAACTAACAAAAAAGGTATCAGAAATAATTTTTCAGTAGTAAAATGAGTGGTGTTCGAGATGTGGTTGACTTGATAACGCTGTACAGGACTTGCATCATTGCAAATACACCTTGCTCGACTGGAAGGTTAGCTCTTCCTGCCAACAGAATATTGTCATTTGCTTCAGCATGCATTTTTACTCAAGGTGCTTGTGGAGTCCCCACCAAGACAAAGAAGAGGGACTTCAGGAGGCAGCATTTCAAGTTAGATAACCATTTCACTTGCCTGCAAGTATTGGTATGGCAGAGTTCCACTGGAGACCTGCCTTCACTGTAATATATCACCTCCCATATGACAAGCTTGTGGGAGACAGTAATTATTGCCCACTCCCACCTCCAGTCCTCTGAGGCTGTTGAATTCTACTTAAGATAACTTCACAATAATAACAGTCAATTGGCTTAGGTCAGTTCATAGCAAGTGGAGAATAGAACTCCTGAAAGCAGAACTGTAAGCACTGTCAGTAGACAATGGCAAATAAATCTATTAAGGAACTTACAAAACATCAAGGTTTTCATTTCAATCTATTAATTAAAATCATAGGTGCAGTCCATCATACACACTAAAAGGTTTCCAATAAAAGAGTACAATCAGAAGTTAGGGTGCCTTCAACAAATATTTATTAACTACTTTCCATGTTTCAGGCATAGTGGTTGATGCTTTAGGATAAATAATATTAAGTCTTTCCTGGACCCCAAATTGCTAACAGTTCAATGAGGGGGAGAGATGCCTCAGTTAAAATCAATGTAGGGGCTATGATAAGGAATATACACAGTGCAACCGGCACCCAGAGAAGGAGAGACTTAACCTGTGTCATAGTGAAGGTGAAATTTTATTTAGGTCCAGAGCAGAGGAAGATTAATCCTACTTACTAGAAGGGAGAGTATCATCTGCGGAGTCTTAGAAGACAAAAACCCTCCGGAATCATCGTCAAAACATGGATGTGGAAAGCCAAGCATGTCTAGAGCCCAGAATGTACCAGGGGCAGGGGCAGCATCACAGAGTACATTAAAACTTCTCGAGGTTAAAATCCCAATTCCTCTGCTCTTCTAGCTGTTTAATCCTGCACTTCCTCCTTCATATAAAGGAGATAAAGTCATATTACCTCACAGTTGTGAGGACCAAATAAGTTAAAAATACGTAAGTCATATAGCGCACAACATGGCATATGGTAAGCATTCAAACACTGTACCAGCTATTATTGTTTTTACGAGAGTATTGTGTTCATTTGCTAGGGGTTTCATAGCAAAGCAGAGTGGTTTAAACAACAGAAATTTATTTCCTCACAGTTCGGAGGCCAAAAGTCTCAGATCAATTGACAGAACTGGTTTCTTCTGAGGACTCTCTCCTTGATTTGTAGATAGCCATTTTCTTTGTCTTTATATGATGTTCCCTCTGTAAATGTCTTTGTCCTAATCTCCTCTTCTAACAGGTTAGAGCTACCCTAATGACCCCATTTTATGTTAATTACCTCTTTAAGGACTATCTCCAAACACACCACTTTCTGGAGGATGGAGGGTTAGGGCATCAACATAAGAATTTGGGGGGAAACACAATTTAGCCCATAACACGCAGAGCAGAGATACTAGCAGAGTATGTATCTTGGCGGTATGAAAGATTTAAAATTTTTTTTTTTTGGTTCTGGTTTGATTTGTTTTCTTTTCTTTTTAATAATCCACCCTAAATTCAGGTCTTGTTGACTCTTTCTTCCAATCAACCTCTCTTCCATTATCTGTGGCTTGCTTGTCCTCAAGGCTGAATACAAAAGAAGTGAGTGGATGGGGAGTGGGAAGGTAGAGAATAGTTTAGAAATTGGATAAACCAAGGTACCCTGGAGAGGGTAAGAGAGAGATC
This sequence comes from Nasua narica, assembly GCA_028533885.1. NCBI lineage: Eukaryota > Metazoa > Chordata > Mammalia > Carnivora > Procyonidae > Nasua > Nasua narica. The sequence continues at coordinate 128,186,418 of CM052798.1, read as the reverse complement.
CCAAATGGAAGCAGTCTCTTTCTTTTCCAGCTCAGTTTGCACTTCCAAAGCTTCATCTCAACTCTAAACTGGGCCCTTGGATTGCTGGGGCATAAGGAATAGGTAGCAGGTAGCCACAATCATTTTATCTTTATGTTGTTGTTGTTTTGTATTTGTATTGCTATAAATAGGAACACTGTTTTTTCCCCACTTTTTAAAAAATTAGTTTCAGGTGTACAATTTAGAGATTTGACACTTCCATACAACATGTGGTGCTCATCATAAGTGCACTCCTTAATCTCCATCACTTATTGTACCTATTCCCCCAGCCACCTCCCTTCTAGTAACCATCAAAAACTGTATGGAGGTTCAAAAACCAGTTCAAAAACTGTATGGAGGTTCAAGTTAAAAATAGAACTACCCTATGATCCAACAATTGCAGTACTAGATATTTATCCAAAGAATACAAAAATATTCATTCAAAGGGATCCATGAATCCCAATGTTTTGTTTATAGCAGCATTATCTACAATAATCTACAATAGCCAAACTATGGAAATAACCCAAGTGTCCCTCAACTGATGAATGGATAAAGAAGATATGTATACATGTGTGTGTGCATATGCGTATATGTATATACATAAACACAATGGAATATTACTCAGCCATAAAAAGAATGAAATCTTGCATTTACATAATGTGGATGGAGCTAGAGAGTATTATGCTAAGCAAATTAAGCCATAGAAAGACAAATACCACATGATTTCACTCACATGTAGAATTTAAGAAACAAAACAAATGAGCATAGGGAAAAAGAGAGAGAGACACACCAAGAAACAGACGCTTAACTATAGAGGGCAGGAACTGTGTTTGAGAGAGCTTGCCAACCAACTTGAGTTTAGATTTTTTCTTGTGAATGGTAGAATACTTACAGATGTCTCGAGGTAAAAAAATTAATTTTATTAAATTCATTGTTAAGAATTGTAATTCTAGAAAAAATGGAGGAGGTTCTAACTGGAGGAGAGGAAAAACTGATGTCAGAGAGGCTGAACATGGCATGATTCACACCTTCAATAAAGTAAAGGCCATGGAGGAAAGAGGAACAGCCGGAGTCAAGAGATGATCTCTTTAATAATTAATAATATTGTATTATATATCTGAAAGTTACTATGAGAGTAGATCTTAAAAGTTCTCAGTACAGACTTATATATCTGAAGTTAACATTATGTCAACTATACTTCAATTTTAAAAAGTTCTCATCACAAGAAAAAAAATTGTAATCATGTGTAGTGTTAGATGTAACTAGACTTATTATGATCATTTCACAATATATATAAATATCCAATCACTATGTTGTACACTTGAAGCTGATATAATGTTATATGTCAATTATATCTCAATTTTCAAAAAAAGAGGAAGAGATGATCTCTGACTTCACTTGGGGACGATTTGAGTCAGTGACAAGTAACAATTACAAATCATAGCTAGAAAATTAGGAAAAAGTGTCAATAACTAGGACAGAGTATACAGGAAGAGAAGTAAATCTGAGGACAGCCCTATCCAAAAGGCCATGGAGTTATTTTTAGACATGTAGAGTTTCAGGAGCTTTGAAACAACCAGGTTCTTGGACATGTGTTTGGAACCCAAGACTGAGACGTATATTTGGAAATCCATTACCTAGTGATTACTAATCTTGGAATTAATGATATCAACCAGGAATAAGACATACAGAGAAAAGAAAAGACAACTATGGGTACTGACATCTAGAATGAAACAAAGGCAGTGAACAAGACAAAAAAAAATAGGAAAGAGAAGTGGTAGCAAGAAAAAGTCAGGAAGGCAGGAGACACAACAGTTTACACTAGTCAGTAGAAGAATTCTCGCCGTACTTGGTTGCACTTCATTGTCCTTCATTCTCTATCCCATTTATGTGCAAGTCCTGATTCTTTCAGGAGCTTGATGCAGTTAAGGTAGTGGTGAACCCTGTGGGCTGTGCAGTCGGGATATCAAAGTTCAATATCCAGCTCTACCACTTACTGGGTATGTGACCGTGGACTAATTACATAACGTCTTTTTGCTTCAGTCTCCTCACTTACAAAATGAAAGTAACAGTAGTACTATGGCATGGGGTCGTTCATAGGAGATGGGAGGCTAGGGGTACCTGGGTGGCTCATTTGGTTAAGCATCTGCCTTCAGCTCAGGTCCTGATCCTGGGGTGGAGCCCCACATCAGGATCCCTGCCCAGCCAGGAGTCTGTGTCTCCCTCTCCTTCTGCCCCTCCCCCATGCTTATGCTTGCTCTCCCTCTCTCTCTGTCAAATAAATAAATAAAATCTTTTTAAAAAAAAGGAAACGAGAGGCTATATGTACAAGATTTAACAGTAAGTGTTGGCTGTTATTAATATGGGCCAAAGTTCCATATTATAAGATGGTTTCAACATAAAATATGCCTTAAAATGATACCCCAGAGAGAGTCCACTGAATTAGTATACAAGGGAAAACATGCATCTTTTTCCTTCTGATTTTGTCTTTTCTGGAAAGAAATTTACCCCAAGAGTTTTACTCAGCATCATCTACCACATTGCTTCCACTAAATTAAGCCAGGGTAAGAAAATAATGAAATAAAAAATTTGAGGCAAGATATTCAAATACAAAAATCCCTACTTGCAAACATTCTAATAATTAGGAACAAAGGGATTCTTCCTGGTATCTGTTTAGACAACTTGAATGGCTTCATTTCTGAAGGAATTCTTATGTTAAGCAAACTTGATTCTATATTATCATGAGATGTTCTCATCATTCACCACTTAATGATGCCACAGTATAGATATTCTATGCCCAGGCATAGAATATTTATTTTTGCAAGGATTTTCTTCTCATACACAATAAGCAGGTAAGAATCAAAATCCACAAAGAAACAGATGATTCAAGGTAGCACCTCTGGGATAAATCCACACTTCTACATTAACTGCACCCTCCTTCACAGTTTATGAAAGGTTCAGTTTTCTACTTATTTTTTAGCATTCTCCCAAAACATTTCAGAGAGAACAAAAGAGCTTATGTGTTTCCTCTCCTTCATATATAAGACAGGAGCCCTAAGAGCTGGAAATAATCGAAGCTAGGAAACAGCAGGCTAAGACTGGGGCCAAGTTTGGCCTTGGTTCTCATGCGTCCCTCCTAAGCATTTCGGCCCATGGTGTAATTGTGGAACACAAGAATCCGGTTTTCTTTTGGCAGTTTTATTTCTTCATATTCTCAGTAGTGGGAACTTACTGTTCTAGCCCTCTGACAATGTCTGCTACTTCCTTCCCTCCTCTGTTTCCTTGGTCTCCTCTTGATAGCTCCCTACTCAGCAACTAGTGTTTTAGGTAAGACTATTCCATTTCCTTTATTTTTACCTCATCAAACTCTGATAGCTAGAGTCCAGGCTTCAAACAGCAGCGGACTTTCTTAGGACATTCAACTTTCCCTAGAGTCATAGACCATGGAATGAGGCAAACAAGGCTGAATATGGATCAGTAAGCCTGCAACCTGCTGGCCCCTGACTGTATGTCTGAGTCAGTCTTCAAATGTGGATAATGATGTTCCCTGATCAGGGAAGGGTTAAAGTAGTGAGGAGAGAGAATCAGATATATGAGTTTGTGGTAAATACTAGAAGGGGAGTGAGTCATAATGTTGTCTCAGAAACCATTGTGTTAATTTAGCAGGTCAGGTAGAAAGAGTCTTTCTGGTAAACAGCTGCTCCTGTTTATTTACATCCAGCTCCATTCTTCCAATCATTCTGAACATCTTTTGGAGAGGATTAAAATTCATGGACTGAATCTAAGGGATCAAACTACTAATAACATATGCATTAAATCCAGAGGTCATGATTTGCTCTAGATTGAGATCATCACTTGAAGTTGCATGTAGAGCTATTACAAGTATTCCATGGTCCACGGTTTAATGATGATCTTTAATTCATGAGCTGGTCTAATTAAAAAGTAATTTTCTCAATTAAAATTCTTACACATTAATTTCACTTAGATCATATTTTCATCTTAGCTAGTAGCTTTTTGAGCATCTGATTTAAAAAAAAAAACAACTTGTATTACCCAGTCTAATAGTTTACCATTTATATCCAGTGGATGAGAAAAGACAAATCCAACAAAGGATATTAATTGTCAACTATTGTTATTTTGTTACAACTAAATACGCTGAAAAATCCTCAGTATAAGGGGCTGTGTTTCCACAATCCTCACTCCCCGTCCCACAAACTGCCACACCCTAACACTAGACCTACTAGATATTTTCATATAACATTTGCCAGGATGGACCAACAACAGAAATATTTATGAGATATAGAAATAGTAAAGAAAATGGAGTCAATGATTTGGACTGATAATGTGGAGCTAGGGAAGGCTCACAGGAAAGGAAGGAGTAGAAAAAAGTGTTATCAAACCCTTTCCCTGCTGAACAAGAATCCAACTCTGGGTTACCCCCTAATTCTGTTATTTGAAAGCCAGACAAGATAGTATATAATAGCTATATCATTAGGCAACATTTACCTTCTGGTAAAAATAACCCTGATCGGTAAATTGCATTTAGACTGGGAAAACAATAAATGAACTATAAATACGAAATAAGGGAACCATAGCTTTGAGCTTTCCTGACTACAAGTGACCCCTGGAAGCAATGCCTATGGAATTTTTATAAGAAAAATTGACCCTGTGAAGCATGTGGCTTCTATGGCAGAGTAGCACCTGTACTTGTATCTCCTTTCCTTAGCCCTGAGCCATCCGCTCAGGGAGATGATAGCTCACGGAGGGCTGCATGGATTGCTTCATCAGCTGCTGTATGGACTCTTTCAGTGTTGCTCTGTTGGCAAGCTGTGGTTCCTGTGCAGGGTCTTCTGAGAAGATTGATGCCAGCTGTGGCCTGGGCTAACCTTGGGAGTCTGCATGTGTGTAGAACCTTAGAAGACCTCCTCTGCTGGGCAAATCAGAGAAGGCAAGGAATGGGTATTCTAGGATATAGCGCAAAGTGCCTGATAATCAGCTTTTTTGTTTGTAATGTAAGTGTCTGACATTAACCTTTTTATTGCTTAAGGCATCCACTTCAAACACACTGCCAGCTATATAACTAGATAAGGGTCAGTCTGCCCCATCCATGAAGTTTCCCTTTTAGAAAGTCCTGGTTGACCTAGATAACTGACCATTTGAATAACCCTATCTTCCCCTTACCATGTTTTCGTTCCCACTCTTGTGTTTCAAATTCACCTGCGCATCCCTAGGTACTCTACCCATGACCCCAATAAAGGCGCATGTTCAGTCTCTCTCAGTCTCTCTCATCCTCTCCCTCTCTTCCCCACAACCTCACTGTGTGGCCCCGGCTTGCCTTGTACCCTCCACAACTTGTGATACATTTTTTTTTTCAAAATTTCCCAATGATTGTTTCTGAGGTGGTCTTATAATCATAATTAGAGAACCATAAGGCCTGGTCCAGGCACAACATTGGTTCCAGATGATGAACTGTGTTTGGGCACTCATCACAAGTAATGCTGGTCCAGAGGAGTGCCCCGGTAAGAAATGAACTGTAAGATTAGATCAGGAAAAAAAAAATCACTCGTTTGAAAGCTGCTTTTAAGAGACTGATTGAACAGAAAATGGACAGCCAGAAGTCTAGGTGATTCCTGGATAAGGTGTAGGTGACATTTTGAGTAATGGTAATAAGCCTGTGCTTTGGTAGAGAATTCTTTTACAATATTAAATAATATTTTCAGAGTTTCTATTTATCATGGCATTTTATTTTGGAGAACTGTGCAAATCCCATTGCCTTGCCATTTCCCAATTTTAAAAGGGATATTTTTAGCTCATTCCACTGTATAAGTAACAGTTTATTGAATCGATCAACTCAGTTATGCCAATTGGAAAAATCTTTTTCTCCTCATGAAACATACCTCATTTAAACATACCCTAGCTAATGACCACTCTGGCCATCAGAAAGCAAACCATATCCTTGTCCTTCCCAACTCTAACTCTTTCCTGCCTTCCTTCTTGACCCTCACATTCCCTTATAGTTGTTTTACCCTGTCCCTTGCCTTCTGGCCTTTCCAGGTCAGAGGCAAACCTCACAGTCTTTGGGACACACCACCACACTCCCAAGTGGACACAGCGATGGTTTTCTCAAGAACGCTAAGGGAGGGGCACCTGGGTGGCTCAGTGGGTTAAAGCCTCTGCCTTTGGCTCAGGTCATGGTCTCGGGGTCCTGGAATCGAGCCCCGCATCGGGCTCCCTGCTCAGCGGGGAGCCTGCTTCCCCCTCTCTCGCTGCCTGCCTCTCTGCCTACTTGTGATCTCTCTCTGTTAAATAAATAAATAAAATCTTAAAAAAAAAAAAAAGAACGCTAAGGGAGCACCAATTCCCTTTCATTCATCCTAGCAGTTATTTTCAAGCTTTCTTTTCTTATGTAGGATGAAGGAAGTATAATAGAAGCAGTTTATATCATACTAAGTCTAAATGCTGATAGATCTATCATCTCTCTTTAAAACTTGTTGGCATTTAACACCTATTCTCCGTAACTTTGGGGCCCTTGGCTAAACACTGAGAGAACAGGAAAGGTACCATTTATCATCAATTACATGTATTAATTGTATGTCAATGGCAAATAAGCCAAATAATTTTATGTTTGTGACCAGAAGCTCAAGGAGTAATTATTGGTACAATAGGTCCTGAATGAATAGGCAAATAGAAATGAAGGTCCACCCCAGGGAGGAGAGTTCAGTATGTTCTTGCTTTTGTTTTTTGCATTTACCTGGCTGTAAGGGTATTATTTACATGCTTGTAAATGGCACTTCGATGGCCTGTCAAGGAGGTCTGCTAGAATTTCCTGCTGATGAATGTTTTTAGGGTTGAGTTTTGTTTTCTTTTAAGACCAACAAAAAACTAGCAAAACAACAACAAAAAGAAGCTATGCAGTTCATGTGGAGTAGAGAGATCACCCTCAGTAATAGGATTTTATGTTTGCTTTTTGCTTTGGAAAAGCATCAATTTTTACTGACAGGCAATCAATAAGTAGAATAATACTCTCTGTTGCAAAACACTTAATTCTGTATCTGGGCTGTATATTTACTATTATGAAAATTTCTTACAATGCTTATTCGTTCAGAGACCAATTAAAAAAGCTAAACAAACACGTGGTTGTTGAGAAAATTGGGTTGGGGGTCATGAAAAGTTGGTTTGTTTTTAGACAAGCAAATAGTTCCACATTTGTTAGAACTCATTGGATTGAGTCCTGTAACAGCTTCTATGAAATAGATTTGTTCCTGTAAAGTTGCATGTAAATCAATTTTTCATAAATTGATTCATACTTTGAAGGCATCAAAAGCTTGCTTTTTAAAGCAACACTACTCTAAATTCTCTTGTAACATAAAGAATTCATTTTGTGATATAGATAACTGAGAGAGAGAAAGAGAGAGAGATTTAAAGAAAGACATGCTCACATAACCAGTCTGTAAGCTGCCATCTGAAAAAAAAAAAAAAAAGTAGACGTAAGACTTATTTTTAAAGCAGCCTAGCATTGGGGTCACAGAAACTCTAATGGCTAAGGGCTTTGTGACAAAATTGTCTTCTTCAAACCATGTAAAGTTTTTACACTACAGCGCATGTCCAGAGGGCTCTTGTTCTCATTTCTGCTTTTATCTGAGGATCTCACACTGGTGGGTGGAAAGGGAAGCAAGGAGATCACTTTTTTGTTCCCTAGCAGCAGACGTGAAAATGCCCCAAAAGTTAAACACTACTGAAGATGCAGGCAAAAACTAATCTCAGTCTTCAGAACAACACTATGCTTGAGGGACTGTTATTATTCACATGTTACAGATGAGAAAACTAAGGCACTGGAAGCTAAGTGAATCCCCAAGGGTACTTCACTAATAGCTGGTAGACTCAATATGTGGACCTCGTCGGTTGACTTCAGAGCTCAGACTTGAACAGCTACACCTCATAGGTGTATGTGTGTTGATAAATAAACGGATGGAGGGAGGGAGGGAGGAGTGGGTGGGTAGGTGGCTGGCTGGATATAGAACTGGAGATGGGATATAAGGTGTTTAAGTACTGATAAATGATGTGAAATTACATGAATCATTTGTAACTAACATTTTTAGCGTTACGTAAAACAGTTGTTGTCAACATGGATCTCGGACATAGTTCATTGGTTTTCATTCTTCAGGAGGCCAAACATCTGCCACATTTATTACATGTTACTAAGCTTTTAATGGCAGCCCTGAAGCCTAGATTTTAGTCATGCTTTGAAGTATATGACCCATTTTTAATTGGGAAATTTTATATCAAATGTCAGTATTTAATTTCTTTTATGAAACTGCATATTTGGCAGTAGTAGACCACATTTTTATATGGGAAACAATCAATTTGGGACTAGCTATACTCTTTAGTTTGCCAAAGTTACTATAATGGCTTAGAATATTCCTCACGGTCTTTCTCACACGTTTACTTTATCTCTCAGCCTCTCAGGGTAGAGGAGCTTTTGAACAATGGACAAAACAAACAAGCAAACAGAACAACAACAATGTCAAAGAGTTCAAGGAAAACTTCCACAGCAGATGCCTAATTGTGTGAGGGGAAAAAAAATTCTGCTGGTCAGAAAGGACTTTTGGAACAAAATAAAATGAACACACATAACGTTTTTAATATAATTAATTAGATATTTGGTTAGTATTAAATTTTCCCACTGCAAGGCAGCATTTGATGTCTTGGTCATAACAGATTTGTTTTAAGGATTCCTGGCTCTGCAGATAATATTGAGGAAGGAATGCAGAGGTTGTGGAAGAAATACCTGGTCCTCTAGGAGTTTTTGTGCTCAGGAAGGAAGGTTGGGGAGTTTAAATAGTTTCTGTGTGTTATCCAAGTATGAGCAAAAATGATGTCAATACACCCATGAGTAATCCAGAAATCAATAGAAAAGTATGAAATAGAAGAAAAAACATATTTCTGATACATTCCTAAATTCCAAAATAATTGGCAATTATCACTTGAAAATAACTAGGTTCCTAATAAATACATATTTAAAAATCTTATCATAGGCTAAAAGCGTTAGCTGGTTTAAGCCTTTCGTTTTCTTTTACTTCCATTTTATTCTATCTGAAATTAGGTTCTGATTGTCTCAGTAGGAGACTAAGGCAATATTTGTAGTAATTATACTACTTTGAAGAAAGTCTATGAAAATAACTGTGTGCTGTTATATTTCTTTTCACAACTCTCCAAACACCATTAATGAGGAATCAAAAGTGCCCCGCAATCAGAACAGTAATATAAATACCCACTCACCCTCCTGTGCAGCCAGCACAAACAATGAATGCAAGTTTCCTGACTAAACAAATATGCTTTCTGTTTCCTGTTCTGTTGGGAGGAACACGTCAAATGTGGGAGGCAGCCATGAATTTGGTCCACTGAAACAGCCTCTTTCAATGTGCTGCTAGTCATGTTTTAAAGGACATTTTGTAATCATTCCTTGACAACTGCCTTTCCAGAAGGGAAATACTGAAACACTCAAAAACACAGTGTTTGGAAGCAAACTCAAACAGCATAACACTTGTGAAGAGGTTGATGATCTTTGGCTATCTACCACCAAGTGAACAGAGGAGAAAAATTTGTTGAGGATCAAATATTTTATAAACGCCTTTAGAAAAACCTGGATTTGTTTCTGTGAACACGGGCAGAACCATATGTTTACCATGTCCCTCAGACAGCTTACAAATTGCTTGATAAGTTTTTCTTCTACACCCGAGATGAATGCTTTCATCTTTTCTTTCTCTAAATGCCTTGGCTAAATTGAATGTTCAATGTTTATTAAACTTCACTTTACATTTGCTCAAGTTGTTCACCCACCTGAAATTCCTTCCCTTCTCTGCTTAGCTACGTATTACCAGGTCCAGAATTATCTATGGTTTATAGAAACCACCGCTACTAGCCCAATATTTTAATAGCTAACATTTATTCATATGTTTCTTTGTATTGTATTTTAAGTACATATGTGTCTTCCTTACCCAGCCTGGTTTTGGTCTTTGGAGGAATAAATTATATATTTTACCCCATGGTATTCTCCATAGCATTCAGTAATATATTCCTAAACTTTGAGTGAGATAGAGAATGATCACTTTTCTAGCTAATGCACAACCTACACAGAATTAATTTCCTGTGACATCATTATGAAGTTCCAACATTATCAAATGGCTAAGTAACTGAAAATTCTAAAATCCCAATATTTTTTCTTTCATTCTTCTAAAGTTATTTCACTTTAAACAAATCATAAAACACAACATATTGGTACATATATGCGTAAATCTAAATATCATAACCTGGAAATTTACTAGCTTGACAAAATATTATGTTGATAAGAAAAGAATTTCTTGCGTTGAGGTCATATCTTTTACATAAGCATCTTGAAATGTGTTATTTCCCCCCCACACTATATTATAGATGTCTCTTGACGTATCCATACATTTTGGTAGAATTTCTAATTTTGGAAGCTTAAATATATAAACACACTGAGGAAGAGCTGATAATATTCTTGTTTTAACTCCTTACCCATAACTTTCTCTACCAGGTTGTCTTTTGTACCTGATATCAAAGGTCCATAAATCTGGGAGAGAGCAAAAGACTTAACATTTGAGAACCTGGAGATTGGGCAACCATTATCTTCCTTTGATACATTTTATTCTATGAGGTCCCACACTGGAGTCATAACATCAGTGATCTAACCTTTTCAGTTTCTTCCTTCCTCTTCCTAAACCCATAAACTCTCTGAAATCTCCATGGTTTTCCCGAATTAGCTCTTGTGACAGGTATAACAGTCAGTAGGTGAAGCTAGCAAAGTTATTTTGCATTTGACAGTTTATAAAGTTCAGAGTATTATGAAACAGTGTTGATCATGACATTTATGCATGTGTTTCTGAGTATCATAATTCCACTACTGGCTAGATGTGTATCCTCAAACAGGTAACTCAAACTCTTGATGCTTCAGTTTCTTATATATGAAAAGAGGATAACTAATGGCTACCTCAGAATAGTGTTGGAAGGATTAAATGGAAAATTCATATAAGGCACTTAATGAATACACAGTAAGGACTTGTATCATGTTAATTATGATAAGAATGTTGTTTATCATTGACTCTCCAGAATTAACTGCCCCATCTTGCCCCCTGTTCACTGTACTGATTATGCCCACTCTAGAAATATGCAATGACCTTCATGCCTGAGAACCAAGATAGTGAACAATCAGTTTGGAGTCTTTAATCTCTTGTTCTGTATTATCCATCAGTTCTACTTCTTCCTTCTACTTCCTTTAGACATCTATATTTTCCAAGAAAATCCCAAGACCCTTCCTAAATTGCCACATAGAACTAAATCGAAAGACTAGTCAAAGCTATAGCTTGGCATTATGTGAAAAAAAAATCCTTAATCTGATATGATTTTTGCAAGAATATGTTTTTCTTTTCCTATTATAACAGACTAACATTAGGAAATAGGAAGGGGAAGGATGCCATTTGTGAACTCGATGTATTAGTCACAATTCTGGCAGGAAAATTGAACCCAGCAGGAAAGCAGGATTCACTCTAGGCATTTTTAAAGCAGAAAGGTACATAATATTGAGAACTTGATTCCCACAAAATCATTTGAAGAGCTAGTGATGTAAACAAAAACAACAGCAACAACAACAACAAAAAACCCTACTGTTTGTTCTCTGGTTTGATGCCAGGTTTCAGGAAGCTGCAAGAATCCAAGAAACCACTGCTAATAATCCCAGCTGCCTGAAGCATGAGTCATGTGGTTCATGGGCAAACACTCTGAGGAGCTACAAAATCTCATAGCTACCATCTGCCAAACTTCTATGTGTGTTTACTTTTGCTGAAGATGCAATAGTTTCATATATGTGTCTCTCATTGGTGGACTCTAAAGCCAAGTTTACAAGAGATTTTTTTTAAGACAGTTTGAAAGCCTCTAGGCCCTGAGATATAAGAAAGAACATAGGAAGGTAAATGAGTAAATGTTGTTTGATTAAAAAGAGAAGTCTATTCAGCACAAGCTACTCCTTTGGCCACTTATCATCCATCCATACCAAATAAATAAGTATTGAAATTATAAACAATAGTATGCTAACATGTACCATGACTCAACTATCCTTCACTTTAACAAAGACTAACTCATCCTCTCTCCAAAGAATGAAGACCGAAGTCCCATTGGTCACCTTTACTCATCTGGAGTTAATGATCATTACTCTTTTAGTATAGTCACAATCCTCTCATATCCTGGCATCTGAAGACAAAATTAAAAAGATAACCACCATTAACATACTTTATGTAAAATAGTTGGAAAAGGGACAGTTTAAAGAAAAAAAATGACATTCCTATAATAGCTTTGGTCTGTTATTGCTTACAAGACCACAGCTTATATTTATGATGCCCCTCTTACACTATCCATCCACACTTCCACTGTCATCAGTCAGCATCCAGATATCATGCTTGTTTACCTTAATTTTTGAAGAATATTAACCCTTACTGGTCCTGCCTGCACTTGTTTGCTGCAGTCTTCCATTAACTTTTATCACTAGACCTAGGAGTAGTAAGGAATACCCAGATGATCTCCTGGGTTCTAGATAAAATGCCCTCTGCCCCCATTGTTATAGACTATTTCCCCTTAATCATCAAAATCAATCACAAGTTAGGTACTCTCTTTTTACCTATTGACTTAGTGGTACAAAGAGACCAATATGGCTAGGTGGACACTCTCAATATCTAGTTCACTGAGATTCATAAGATGCTTATTGTGACCCATGTTAAAAGCATTTCTCCATTAAAAACCAAGGTCTCCAATTAGCACAGATCTAAGCTTCCATATATTCTTCCTACATGGATATCACTATAAATGCTGTAGGAGTATGGTCATTATCTGAACTGAGTAAC
>CM052798.1:128146526-128172986 GCA_028533885.1 Nasua narica | reverse complement strand
CATAGGGCTGGATCCCAGGACCCTGGGATCATGACCTGAGCTCAAGGCAGGTGATTAATCAACCGATTAAGCACCAGGTACCCCTAGAAAGTATGGTAAAAAAATAAAAGAAGAATGGAAGTCACAGGAATAAAAAGGCACAGCACAGGAAATACAGTAAATGATATTACAGTGGTGTTACATGGTGACAGACAGTAGCTACACTTGTGGTGAGAACATAACATATAGAGAAGTTGAGTCACTATCTTGTACATCTATCCAATGTAACACTGTGTGTAAACTATAGTCAAATTTTAAGTAGTTCAAAATAAATTCTAAAAAAATAGAAGAACGGAGTAATGGGACTGAGAAGTGCTGGGTGGTAGGGAAGCATAATTTAAGTAGAGTCGTGAGGACAGTTTTCATTCAGTAGTTCAAATTTGAACAAAAAATTGAAACATGGAGATATTATCCATATGGTATCAAGAGAAAAAATACTCTAGGGGCAGCTGGGTGGCTCAGTGGGTTAAAGCCTCTGCATTCGGCCCAGGTCATCTCAGGGTCCTGGGATCGAGCCGCACATCGGGCTCTCTGCTCAGCAGGAAGCCTGCATCCCCTGCTCTCTCTGCCTGCCTCTCTGCCTACTTGTGATCTCTTTCTCTCTCTCCCTAAAAAAAAAAAAAGAGAGAGAGAGAGAAAGAATACTCTAAACAGAGGGAAGATCAGGTGCAAAGGCCTGAAGGCAGGAACATGTTTTATGTGTTCAAGGAACAGTTAGAAAAACAGTATGACTGGAGTGAGGGGTATGAGGGGGAGAATGGATATGAGTATCAAAGATAGTGAGGGTCTAGATCATGTGAGCCATACAGGCCATTGTAAGCACTTTAGTTTTTCCTCTGATTGAAAGAGGGGTAATGCTAAGTTTTGAAGATGGGCTTGATATGATCTGACTTAAGATTCATTAGGATCACTCTTGTTGCTGTATTAAAACCAGGTTGTAGTCTGTAGGGAGACAGTTATTTGGTAGTAGTGGCTAAGCCAAGAATGTGGGTAATAAGTTAGTACAAAATGTTCAGATTCTGGATGTATTTGGAAAATAAATGCTTTAGGATTTCCTGATGAAATGCATCTGTGATATGAGAAAAAGAGTCATTAAGGATGATTCCAAGTTTTTTTGTTTGGTTGGTTTTTGGTCTAAACAGTTGGAAGAATGGAGTTATTACCTGAGCTGGAGAAGGCTGTACACTGAGACACTAAGTTTAAGATGTTTGTTAAACATCCATGTGAAGTTGCTGAGTGGGCAGCTCACTGTATGAGTCTGGAGGTAGAGATAGATATTTAAGATGACATTACAAGTTTGAGAGTTAGGTTTTTCCAGAAGTAATAATTTAAGGTCATGAGACTAGATGAGATCACCAAGGGAGAATACTGTACACAGAAAAGAGGATCTTGGACTGAGTTGTGGGATATTCCAACATGACAAGGTTGGAGAGGAAAGGATTTTCCCTCAAGAGAGATTAAGAAGTCTCAACCAGGGAGGTAAGGTGAAAAGCAGCTGAGTGTGGCATCTTAGAGGCTAAAAAGACAGTATAAGAAGGAGAGAGTCAACAGTGCCAAATAAAGTAGTAAGATGGAGACTGAAAATTGACTAGTAGGTTTAGCAAAGTCATTGGTGACCTTAACTGGAGAAATTTCTGTAGAGTGGTGAAGGTTAAAAGCTGGTGAGAAAGAGTTTAAGAGGCAGTTAGAGGACAGGAGTCAGAGACAATGTGAATTGGAGGAGTTTTGCTGCAAAGTAGGGCAATGAAAGGGGACTGTAGTAATGAGGGAATGAAATAGAATGAAAAGAAGCCCTTTTTTAGATGGGAAAATGGCATGTTTGTATGCTCAGATGAATCACTGGTCCACTAGATAGTGAAACACCACTAATGTAAGAAAGAAAAAATAGGATTCCTGAAACAATGCCCTTAATTTAATTAGGCAAGAGGGGATAGGATCTGGTACACAAGTGGGAAGGTTTGCTTTAGATCGGAGTATTGAGAGTCCATTTCATGTAACTGGCAATAAAGAAAAGGATGTTGGGACAAATGCTGATAGGTGGACAGGATGGTGGTGGGAGTCTATGAAAGTTCTTTTTAAATTGTTTCCATTTTTTTAGTGAAGCAAGGTCACCAGTCGAGAGTGAGGCTAGGGGAAGAAATATTGGGAATTTGAGAAGCAAGGAATGAGGTTGAAAAGAGTCATCTAAGTTATGTGAGAGCATATGATTAACTCCTAGCATTTATGTTCCACTTAGGGTTCACTCTTGAATTTACGGTGAGTCAGCATGATTGTATGGTAGATGCTTAGATTTAATCAAGGCCAAAGTTTTAAATATGTGCAGAAAGCAGGAGGGGGCAAAAAAGGATACAGGCAGGAAATTGTTTGTAATAATTGAAAGTGAAATTTAAGCCAGAGAAAGAATGGAAGACTATACCAAAGGGAGGAAGAACAGTAAAAAGTGATTAATAAATTGTGGACTGAAGAACTGTTAGAATTGGGGCACCACATATGGAGTGAGTTCTTGAGGCTGGAGGACTGGTCAGAGTAGAGTGCATGAAATGGGGATTGTGGAGGAATTGCAGTTATTGGCAATGATTAGGCTTCAGTTATGATTTTGAGAGTGAGTGGATATGGTTGTTATCACCCAAGATGTGAGGAAGACTATAGAAGGGCCAGATGTGGGAAAGATGATGAGCAGTTTTATCTTGGACACATTAATTTTGATATATCTATTAGAAACACCAGGGATGACATAAGCCTGGGCTTCTGGAAGAAGTTATGAATTCGGGACTAAACAACCTACAGATGGTATTTGAAGCTATGACATTGGATGAGCTCACATAAACCTACCACTATAAAATAAATTGAAATCTACCATTACCTGTATAATATGGTGCTTGGAGTTCCTCAAAGTCAGAGCACCCAAGATCAAATCCAGACTACGTCCCTTCTTACCTGTAAAACCTTGGGCAAATTTTGAACCATCTCCTGACACAATCAGATAATACCTGTCTTATTGGAGGGGGTTGTGAGAATTGAATAAGGGAATCCATGTAAACCACTTACTATAGTATATTGCACAGAGTGAGCTCTTAATAAATATTAGATAATATGATCACAGCCAGGACATGGACAAGATTCAGGGGAATGTAGAATAAGACCACTGCTTCTCCTAGGTAAGGTGGAAAGGTTCCGATGAATGAGATACCATTTGAGGTAAGTCTTGGAGAGCAAGCAATTTTCAAGAATGGCATGACTGAAGGAGAGGGAAGGGATAGACTCAGCTGTAATAGAGAAAATAAAAAATGTCAACATTTAGAGCAGGGTGAGCAAAGTTCTAGAATTCACAGAGAAGACATAAATTAATCTGCGTTTTGCATGCAAAACACACTTCTTTTTGAGGAACCTAAAGGTAGCTAATGAGAAATATTCTCTAAATGATCCTCCCCTGGTCAAACAGTTTACTTCCTTGAAACGGGATGCTTTGGGAAGATAGGCTATAGTTGTCTGATAAGAAACTTAAACTTAGATTTCTCATTAGTACTACGAATTATGTATTTTCTTCAGATTACGATGCAGCTTCTGTCACATTTTTAAACCTCTATCTATTCAGACATATAGATGTATTTTAGTCTGTAACATTTAATAGTATAACCTTCATGGTATGGAACAGATTTTAATAGCAGAAAGTGGAATTCTGGGCCACCTGTGCATCAAAAATCGGAATTACTAAAATGACCTATTTTTCACATCTGAGCTCATTAATAGAAGATGTTTTGCATGAATATTACACACGCATGTCTCTCCAGTACTTATTGACATTTAACGAATAAAGGAAATTGAACTTTTTAATTGTGAGGCTCTCCTGAGACTACTGAGCATGGAAGTGTATCTAAAGTGTTCATTTACTTATATTTCTCCATGAGCCAGGGACTTGAGCTAATAATAACCCCTCTGCAATGGGGGAAAAAGTTGCTATTGCCAAAGTCCTCTTGTAGTTACTTTGAAAACCTCAGTCATAAAATGCTTAGAGGAGGCTCTCAGCAATTCCCTGGTTGATAGTGAATGTAGCACATATTTAGAGTGTTCTGTTTTGTGTTTGTTTTTACACCTGTCAATAAAATGAATATGTAATAAACACAGAATCTGCAAAGTTTGGAACACGAGTTAAGGTATCAGTTAGATCTGGACATACACAAAGTTTCCATGAGGCAGGAGTTCTTAAAGATCCCTCTTTTGCCTTAGATACCACCTTTTCTCACTGCTGTGAGGTTATTAAAGGCAAATGTGAGCCTGTCAGAAGGTGGAGTCAAACACAAAATTATTAACAATTCTTGGCTCCATAGATTGAACTAGGGCTTAGAAGGACCCCGAAAGCCCAGACAATGGATAGACTTATAATGTAGGATTCTAGAATGAAGGAATAGTTGGGGAGAAGGGAAAGTTCCACAGAGGGCACGCCTGGGTAAAGAGCCCCAGAGAATGGTCTTGGCCACTGGGGAGATGTATCCCAAGATGCCTGTGGGGCGGGGGCAACCCTAATTGACCAACCAACTCTGGGCATCTTATCTGATCTCGTGGACTGTTTTGCAATCCATAAAATGGAAGTGGTAAAATCTCCCTAACCTATGTTCTGAGGGATATTGTGGGAATAAATATCTGAATATAAACTTGTAAAATTGGAGACTTTTTCAGGAAATATGCTACATGAGTATGCCTGGGTGGCTCCATTGGTTAAGTGTCTGCTTCTGGCTCAGGTCATGATCCCAGGGTCTTGGGATCGAGTTCCTCATCAGGCTCCTTGCTCAGCAGGAAGTCTGCTTCTCCCTCTCCATTTATGCTATCTCTCTCTCTCTTTCTCAAATAAATATATAAAATATTAAAAACGTATGCTACATGAATTAAAGGAATGAATAGAGTTGTTATAAATTGAGTTACAGTTACTAAAAAGATTATGATCATTTAGCAGTTACTATTTATCTTGTGTAAAGCACCAAGCAACTCTCCTATTTCAATGGGCAATCTTGGCCTTTGGTCAAGGCCAAAGATAACATTTTTTTATTTAATTTTGGGTATTAATAGAAGCTTCAGACCAATATTTAAGTGAGTTAAATAATCAAATAAACAAGTTACACAGAAAAGTTTTATAAGCTAAAAAGTCCTATGTACAAAATAGTATTGTTTAGTACTGTTTAAATTATTTTCCTGCCTCTGAAATTATTTAAGTATACAAAGAAAAAGTTTCAAAATCTAAGAACTGAACTACACCACATATCTGTTTAAGAAATGATACAAAATTAGATAAAAGTATGTGTTTTTAAAAATTCTGTTGTCTATGAATCTATTTTAAAAGCACACATTTAAACAAATATGATTTTAGCCTATTCTTCATATTTCATTCTATTCATGTTTAAAGATGTTCCACATTTTGGTTCCAAATATATTTCATTTACCAGAAAAGTTCATTTATATCCCTAGGTCACAGGCAAGAAACACACGGGTGAGAGCTGCCATCTCTGATCACCGTGAGTTAAAGTAAAGCTCCATCTCCTTCAGCCCATTTAACCTGGGCAAGGTTGAAAACTCAAAAACAAGCCTGGAAGATAGCAATGAATAAACTTTCAGCCATCTCAGAAACTGCTTGCCTTTAATAGGCCATGAAAATCATTCCATGTCCTTGAAAAAGTTACCTGGACTCAGTTCCAGAAGCATGCTCATGAGCCAATAATCTAGAGATTGTGTGCCCTTGTTGCCAAGCCACTCTACCCTAAAGGAGGCCAAAGTCATCTCCCCGCAGACACTGAGGTAAACTTCCCTCCAGCCTGAAAGCCTTCCTTAAGTGCAAAGATCTTGGCAGTGCAGCAAGGTGAACTTCCCAAAGTCAGAGAAGCAGAAAATGATCAAAAGGATGAGCCTCTTTTGGGGAAAACATGTGACTTGGGCACATTGTGTAGCACTGCATGATTTCCATAATGTGACTGGGACAAAATCCCAGGACTGAGGAAGCCTCAAGGTGAAGACTCTATGGCAGCAGTCACTCACGTGGGAAAACCAGCCAGGGCACTTGGCTGGGGGAGCCCTCAGTCACCGAGGAAATGCTCAGATGTTTTGGTCTAGCCTAACCAGGTGACCTCTTAGAAGAATCAAGGTCTCAAACAGGAATGGGGAATTTCCACTCCAAAGCCCCAGTCAGGTCCTGGTGAGATTGCTGCAGGCCACACTGATTCAGATGGGTGCTGGGGCTCCTCCAGTAGCACTCCCTGAAGGATCAGGGTCAACTGCAGAAGTTTGAGCAGGGATGAGCTAGTTCTGATCCAATCTGGCATAGGACTCTACCTTTGCTTTTACGGATGTTCCCAGACGTCTTTTCATCTTCATCCAACTTCCCCATTTTATTGGGCTCTAATGGTAGAACAGCTCAGGAGAATCCAGTATATGGGGGCAAACCCCCACACTGGTTTAGTAGTTTGAAAATACTGGCCAAGTTTCATGTGTGAATTCATTCATTCAAGGTGAATTTCCAAACCTACTAAAGACCTGGAAGATCTCTAGGGACTCAAATTCCACGGGTCTTCCTTAGAGATCCATCCATTGCCATGTTTGCCCCTGTCTGGTGGTCAGAAATAACTAGTTTATTTCTAAGGGAAAATCACCTGCTTGTTGAAATCTAAATGTCTTTATTTTATTTGCCACTGACAAAGTGTATAAGGTTGTTCTTAAATTAGAAGTCTTCATTATTAGAAAGTAACCTCTCACCCCTTTCTTCCCTTTGAAAAACAAAACAGAATAAGACAAAATGAATAAATGAAAAAATATTTACTTGACCTTTCTTTTTGAGACCTTGTTTCCATCCCTCTAAATTCTTGGAAAAAAAATAATAGAGAGATAGAAAGAAAAAGAAAGAAAGAAAGGAAGGAAAAGGATTATTGGGGCACTTGGGTGCCTTAGTTAAGCAGTCAACTCTTGGTTTCCGCTCAGGTCATGAACTCAGGGTCGTGGGATGGAGCCCCACATGGGGCTCTGTGCTCAGTGGGTAGTGTGCTTGAGGATTCTCTCTCTCCCTCTCTCTCTGCCCCTCCTACCCCTCATGTTCTCTTAGATAAATAAATAAATCTTTAAAAAAGAAAAGGAAAAGGAAAGGATTATATAGTTAGCCAAGTTTTCAAAACACTGCTTGACACTATAGCCCTTTCTTGGAAACTTTTGGTGCACATTAGCAAATTAAAGCCTCTAAAGAAACCAGGGAGATATATGTTAATTGTTGTGCAAATGTAAAACGACTAATAGAAAACCAACAAACCCTCAAAACATACGTTTTAATAATGTTTACCAGCGTCGTTTAGTATACAAAGAATAGTGAAATGTGCATGGAGGTTATTAGATTGGTAAAGCAATATGCCAGGACATAGTGTCTGCTGGAACCCTGCAGACTGAAAGGCAAAATTGATGGGAAGTTTCAGAATCAATCTGCCCAGAATCTTGACAGTATTTTTTAAATATTGGATATTTTTCTCCAAGGCAGCAAGCAAACTTGATAATATTGTACAGAAATTCTTCTGGGAGCAAGAACCTTCATTTATTTTTTCCCAAATTTATTTTTATTAAGGTTTAGCTCTGTTTCAGCATGGTAGCTATCATTTCTTATATAAAACTTTGGGCACACATGAAACTTGGCCAGTATTTTCAAACTACTAAACCAGTGTGGGGGTTTCCTCCGATATATTGGATTCTCCTGAGCTGTTCTACCATTAGAGCCCAATAAAATGGGGAAGTTGGATGAAGATGAAAGGATGTCTGGGAACATCCATAAAAGCAAAGCAAGAGGTAGAAATTCACTTCTACCACTCACTCTTAACCCTAATTCTTACAGAAGGAAAAGAGAGGTAGATTAAGTCTTAGACTGATGGCTCCACTGCTCCAGCCTTGAGAGAGAAGATCTGTAGGTGGGATGACTCAAGTCAGAGAAGCTCTGGGGGGGCCTCTGGAAGGAGCCGCATAGGGCATGCCTGCAATGTGGGTGAGCCCCTGGGGTGGACGCAAGCTGCAGACAATGACGACACACTGGGTTAAGGCAGAGAGAGCACTGCCAGCAGCTCTCAGGACACCACTTCCTTCTCTGTAGATAAGAAGGATTCCTGGATTTCCATAGTGGTCTCAGAAGCACACAGAAATCACTGGGGTCTAAGTGGGGAGCTTGACGGCGGTGGGGGCGGAGCGGATTGCCATGATGAGTGTGAAGTGAGCACATAGCCAAGTGTTCCACCTCTAGCCAGGTCCGGATAAAAACCACAGCCAATCTGAGCCATTCTGGGAAGGAATGGGCCAAAGTAAACGGAGTGTGCAAGGGAGTCCTGACAGAGCCATGAGAACTAATTGGATGGTCACCAGGCCTATAGCCAGGATCAGATACCAGAGGTACCTAAGAACAGGCAGACAAGGGACCCAGAGAGGAAACCAGATGAGAAAGAGAAACGTGGAATGGATGCAAATGTTCTTCTAAGCATGCCCTGTCTTCCATCCTAACTTTTCCAAGACCATGAGATTCTATATTGAATTCCTGACCAAAAGCAATCCTGTGGAGAGACAGAGGACAGGAGCAAATCTAAAAACTGAGCTTTGAAACAAATGACTGGGTCACTTAAAGGGAAGGTTTACTTTATTTAGATAGCTGAGCTTACCAAGTTGGATTAATTTAGTGTGTCCCTCCATGTCTGTCACTGCCCTGCAATCTAGTGGAGTATAGTTTATTAAGAGGTTCAGTGATCTGTGGGAATCAAGAAGCTCCATTTTCTTTGCCCGCTTGTATGTAGAGTGTGTAGATTTATCAGTCCACTACACACAAAGAGGCTAAAATGGAAAGTGCAACCACTGGCCTAAAAATCTCTTCCACTTGATGAGGCTGAAAGACACATCTAGCTCTGAGTTTTTTCCACTTAAAATTTGCAGGTGATGCTGAGAGTGTGAAGAAAACAGGGCTTTAGAACCAGACAGACTTGGGTCCATGCCCAAGGCCATCATGTCTGACCTGTCCAGCCTCTATGAGACTCAGCTTATTCTTCTCAGCTCACTATCTTGAGATTCAGCTTATATAAAGTAGGAATAATATTTTTTTTTCAGAATTAAAGACATTACATGAACTGCTTGGCACTTTGAAAAACCTTGAAAATATAGAGCTCACAGGTTGGATTTCCAATGCTGGGAATTTTAGGATGTCCTCTGAGCCCCCTGATGTGGGTTGAATTACCTCACATTTTGGTGGACAGGAATTACTGTGTTAGAAGGGCAACAATGTTCTTATTTCTTTTTCCATGTATAAGGGCTCTTTTAAAATCACTTCTAATTTTCTAGACGGATATAGGTGATTTAGATTCTTTTTAATCCATAGTGAATGGGATAGTATCTAAACCCCCAGAGGGCCATGGGGGAATAAATGTCATAGTATCTGTGAACTACAGCTACACAGATCTATGTTTAACATATTGCCTATCCCAGCCTGAACTTCAAACAAGTTTTTGTTTTGTTTTGCTTGGTTTTTTAACTGACAAATAAATGTTCAGCAGATCTGGAACTTCAAAAATGTTCAGATGCATTTAGGATTTACTTCACATTTGTCTTTCATGGGAAGCAACACATTTATGTTCTCCAGGAGCCCTGATGCTGATGGGAAATTGAGGTCAGAGTAAGACCGCAAAGATAAAGAAAAGAGAACTTAATCTTCAGGGTTTCCAAGAAAAACACAGAATGTGGACAGTCCAGCCTTTGGACTGAAAAAAATGTTCTCAAAGTTCAGGCCATCTAGAAGGATCTGCATCCTCCCTTTTTCCTGAGACCACTCTTCCCACCTTCCTTGGAGACATCTTTCTTAATCTTGCTTTTTTCTTCCCCTTTACTATTTTCTTCCCCTTTACTATTACTTTTTTTCTTCCTACTTTACTAAGTGCTATTTCTTTTAATCAACCAACAATATGGAGTTAACTTCTTCCATCCATGGTTGTCAAGAAAAAGATTCTCATGTCTATTTAAAAGATTCTGAGGTCTATTCTCCTGCCTATTAAAAGACATCTATGAATTCATATATTTTTATAGAAGATATTTTCAATCACTTTATGAGTTTTGAAAAAAGTTCAGATTCTTATAAACATCAATTAAAAAGAAATTTTTTACCTCATCATTGGTTAGCACAAAAGACATGATTTCTAATGGAGACTGTGTAGAAAATTTTGTGTTGCCAATTATGAGTAGGGAAATACAACACAACTCAGAGTGTTTTCCTTATGAAGATTGCATCTCTGATGCCCTGGGCCTCTTCAAGTCAATATAGCCACTATTTAGTAAGTAATGACATTTGTTCTGCATCTTGATATAACCTATCTTGTTGTCATAAAATGGGTACTATTTTAATGTTGATTATTCTACTTTTGTAACTCTAAACCATGATTATTATTTGTCTTACACAAGTTGACATTTCACTGAATATGTTTTATTTGAACTTACTCCTTATAGATAATTATCAATTATCCCTTTAAAAAAAAAAAGCATAAGCCAGAAAGAAAAAAAGTTAATTGCTTTACATTTACCACAATAATTTTCTTATTGTATCCATAAAACTGTTGGATAAAATCAAGCTACCAGGATTGGTAGTGGTTTATTAATTTGGAATTTAATAGCAAGGCCCCCAGAATCCTATACAATTTTCTGGAATCTTGGGTGAGAGAACTCTAAGGGATAATCAAATATAGCTCCAAGTACTATACTAATTTTCATCTACTTCTTAATAGAGTACAAACTCACTGTTGTTTGAAATAGCTTAACAGCAGGGTATTTCTCTAATAACAATCAAGTAATTGTCTTCAGCTCAGGGAGTTAACTAACAAATATTCAGAACAGACTGCAGATTGCAGGACTCTTCTAGACCTTTTCTTCTGCTATTTCTGCTTTCTTGGGTTCATCACCACAGAGGACAATGTCTACAGCCCCCCACCCCATCCAACAATCCCATAGTGGAAACTGTCCATCCTTTCTTCCTTTAAAACACATATTTTTCTTAATTATAAATGGCCAAAAACTCAAGCAGCCAGAAAACCTAGTGCTTTAAAACCACATCAGAACGCCTAGAAAACCACAACCACTATTACTTCAAAACAGCTTTACGTGGATATTCTTGCATTTTATTATAGATGTTTCTTATGTGCCACTTTGAACCTGGCCATTTATATTTTTAAATCTAAGTCATAAAAAATGAAAAGCAACCAAGAATCTTAAAATAATTTTGAAGCAAATAGGTTTATTTGTGGAACGCTTTTTCTAACCCAAATTACTCAATTTGCTTTTTGTTTGTTTTGTTTTGATTTTTCTTTCTGTCACTCAATGTATTTATGCTGGGCAAATCTAGTTTTTCAGTGTCTTACATGAAATTTAATTTCATCATCATTTTTGAATTGATGAAAATGTGTATGATAATTCCTAGTGCTGACTAATGAGACTGAGCTATTGAGGTTAACCATTCCCTATATAGAGTTTAATAATTTGATTTTCTGCCTAAGCTTCCAAATTAAGCCCTATGTATTTTTAAATTTAGACCATAACAGGCAGAAATCACATGAAGTCAAACATACAAACATACTGAATAATTAAACTACTTACTGTCCACTTTTAAAAAGAGATCACTATTACCCACTGATTACGAGAATGAAAATCTATTACTTTGTCAGATCCTTAGCATTCAGCAAGAGGCCAGAAAATGTAGACTTTAAGAGCTGAGATTTAGAAACAGTGGCTGGTTTAGATCTAGGTTCTACTGCTTGCTAGCTAGCTGGCCTTGGGGGAATTACTTATCATCAAAGGGTCAATTTAATTTTCCCACTCAAAAAATGGGAATACTACTAAAGTCTACCCTCAAAGAGTTGTGATAAGAATTAAATACTTCAGTCAACATCTAGCAAATAGCAAGTCCTCAATAAATACACAACTTCTCATGGTATTATTCAATTTCCTTTAGTGCTAAAATAGGCTACATCTGTGAATTTAGGGTGCTTCACTTTGGACTCCAACACTAGAAAATTCTTCCTGTACCACATTCACTTAGCCAAACAGCAACATGAAAGACCCCTATTTGCTAATGTCATGGGAGAAAGGCACAAAAACTGATAGCCTCAGATCTTGTTTTCAAGCAGTTTACTCTCTAATAAGAGGTATGACATGGGCACAAACCACTGAAATGTAAGTAAATAGTAGTAAATGCTGTGAGCTAACATGTTCTAGGACAGTGGGGCTGAAAGTGGGACTCCTGAATTCATCACATCAGCCCTACCTGGGAACTTCTTAGAAACGCAAATCCTCAATCCTTACCTTATTCCTACAGAATAAGAAACTCTGGAGCTGGGTGCAGTAATGTGTGTTGTAATAAGCCCTCCAGGTAATTCTGATACATAGGAATATTATGCAGCCATAAAAAGAATAGGACCTTGCCATTTGTGACAATGTGAATGGAGTTAGAAGATACTATACTAACTGAAATAAGTCAGATTGAAAAAGTCAAATACTGTGTGATTTCACTCATATGTGGAATCTAAAAAACGAATGAATAAACAAACAAAAAGCAGAACAGACTTATTAATAAGAGAACTGAGGGTTACCAGAGGGAAAGTGGATAGAGGGATGGGCAAAACTGGTGAAGGAAAGTGAGAGATACAGGCTTCTAATTATAGCCTCAATAAGTCATGGGAATAAAAGGCACAGCACACGGCATATAGTCAATGGTACTGTAATAGCATTATATGGCGGCATTATACAATGCTACACTTGCGGCGAGCATAGGATATTGTATAGAGATGTTGAATTATTATGTCATATGCTTAAAACTAATATAACATTGTCAAGTATACTCAAATTTAAAAAGACTTTTTTTTTTAAAGACCGAGAATTGACATTACAGGAGAAAACACTCACAGCTGAGGAGAACAGGAAGGATGTGGACCCGAAGGCATTTGTCCCAAGCCCAGGAGTAGGTGTGATTTGGACATGCAGATATGCAAGAGGGAATAAAAAGTAAAGAAACAATTTATGTTAGAATATCAAGGTGTTCCCTTTGGCTTAAACATTGGTTATATGAAGTGAAGTGAGAAAAACAGGTTGAGGTTAAATTAGAAAAGGTTTGGTTGTCACGCTGTGGTGGTTTGTCTTGGATCTCTTTTGCCTTGGTCTTCTGCGAGGACAGGGAAGGTTTATATCAAGGTTTACTCATGATCAGATTAACTGAGCAACAATATGTAGATGAGAGACGGTTTGAAGATAAAGATTGTTGTGGTAGTATTTTGAACTTTACAAACACATATTTCAAGAGTGTTTGTGCTCAGACTGCCAGGATACCTTAAGTCTTGTGCCCTAATTATTTCAAGAGTTCCCCTCTACAATATTATTGAAACATTACTAAGAGTCAGGCAAATGCTAAATGCTCTCCATGCTTCATCTCCTTCACCTCACAACTACCCAGCGTCACAATCATCCTTATATTATAACTGAGGAAATTAAAGCTTTGACAAGGTCAGGCAAACTGGACAAGTTCTCACAAGCCTACACAAGCTAGGCTATGGTGGAGTCTGAAGCTGAATCTGGATGGTCTGACTCTAGAAGCCATATTTAAAATTAATATACCACGCCAACATAGCCACACTGAGCAGGAAGTAAAAATTAATCTTCTAAAATGTAAATGGATTCGCCTGAAGAGAGAAATTATTAACAGAAGCAAAAGATGCCTACAGGTTAGAGTCTAGGAAAAAAATCTCAGAAATCCATGGTAAAGGGGTTATGAGCATGATTTTTAGGAACAGAAAGCAGACCCAAGTTTAATTTCTAACCAGTTCTTAATAACTGTAATTATGTGCTAAGACTTAATACCCCTCAGAATGTCAGTTTCTTTGTAAAAAGTTCATTGCAGCCTGATGATTCACAGACCTGTACCCTGGGGTAAATAATACATTATATGTTAATAAAAAAATTAAAAAAAAAAGTTCATTGCAATGAGCTATTTTATGTAAACTGCATAGCCCAGACTATGATACAAAATAGGTGCTTAAGAAATTAAAAAAACAGAAGAGATGGGGCAAAGACAGGTGCTGTCTGAATATCGGTGCTTAAGAGTAAATTCATCTAAATAAAGTCAAATGAGTAAACTAGAAGCAGTGTTTCATAATGAGGAAAAGACAAGAGGTTCAAGTCTTAGCTTGCCTGATGATAACTAACCCTAGAACCTTCCTTCCTATGTTACTTAATAGTTATAATGCCTTTAGAAACCTCTTACTGATATCTGTGTTCCAGACTCCTTCTGTGTCTAGGAATTAGATATGACCCTTGCACCAACTTCATAAGACCAAATTTTTTTTCACTGATAAAATAGGTAGGTGGAAGGTGAGAAAGGTTTTAATAAGCTGATCTCAATTATTTTGATTCTAAATTAAAAAATTATTAGCTTTAATTATCTTGCCAAAGTGAGTCAAAATAATAAGAACTTTGCTCAGTTAGCTTTTATTTTTCTTAGGTCTATTCAGTTATAGATCAGAAGGAATGTGGTGGGGGTGGGATTTCTATTGGTGGTTCCTAGCTCGGGCTGTATCATTTTGCACCATCATCTCATTGACTATAAACAAATGTCAACCTTTGTTCTAATGTTGACATTTTAGGAGACAGGGCTGTCTGAGAACCAGCCTAAACAAATAGTTTTATCTTCTCATCATTACATCTTTTAAATGTGGTTTTTTCTTATTTTCCATTTTTAACAAAATGATTATTCTTCTGGGCTCCTATATCTTTGTGGATGCTATAGGGTTCTCTTTTCTTCCTCTTTTAGATTTTACTACTAAAACAAATTGTTACGCAAATAGAAAGTCAAAGGGCTACATATAGAGGCAACAAGCAGTAAGGTCAAGATTGCAGCCAGCAGGGTCAACAATGTGGTGACCAATAGACTGAGTTTTAGAATTAGAGTTAGACACATCTTGATTTCTTCTCTGCTCCTATTGATTGCGACTTTGGGAAAGTTGTTCATCTGTTCTGTGCCTTCGTTTCCTTATTTATCAAATGGAGACAATGGAGATGTTGTTAAGAATAAATGAGATGGTCCATGCACAGCATTCAGTACTTAGCACAGAGTCAGCATGCAATAGTTATTGTTATAAAGTCCAGATAAGTTTAAAGTTGTCATTTATTTTTTCATTTCCTTCCCTAAAGTACACAATAAAATGTTCTCACACGAAATGTGCTCTGTAATGACCTACTCATATGTCAAAATCCAATGCAAATTCTAATATTGGGCTGCGATGGCAATAGGGAGACTTGGTAACTTCTCTGTCTCATTTAAGACTTTGAAACAAAAACTCTACATTCTTCTCATCCCTAATCAATAGTGTGATAGATAGGATAGAAGCAGGATGCTACCGACTCACGGGGATGGCACTGATTCTCTGTTGATAAAATACAAGCTTTGAGTTCTTTCCGTGGTGGTGACGCATTCACATATCCACACATCTGGCACACCACCTCCTATCCAGTGTCACATCGGGCTCAGGGGCCCTATTGTACTCCAAATAGGCCTCTCAGTAAGCAGAGAGTAAGCATATGTATAACTTTTGCAAAAAAAACCTTCCAGACTGTTTTCCAAAGCAGCAGCAAAATCGTGCATTCCTATAAGCCACACACACGAGTTCCACTCGTTCCACATTATTGAAGCATTTAGGATTATCAGATTTTTAATTTTAGTCATTCTAATAGGTGTGCGATGATCCCTCACTGTTTTTATGATTTCTGTTTCCCTAATGATTAATGTTACAAGTCCTTTCGGGCGCCTGGGTGGCTCAGTTGGTTAAGCAACTGCCTTCGGCTCAGGTCATGATCCTGGAGTCCCGGGATCGAGTCCCACATCGGGCTCCCAGCTCCATGGGGAGTCTGCTTCTCACTCTGACCTTCTCCCCTCTCATGCTCTCTCTCACTCTCTCTCTTTCCTAATAAATAAATAAAAAAAAATCTAAAAAAAAAAATGTTACAAGTCCTTTCGTGTTTTTTGTTTGTTGTATTTTAGAGTTTTTTTTTTTAATCCTTACATATTCTGGATATTAGTCCTTTACTTGGTAGGTATTTAATGATTATTTTCTTTTGGTTCATGGCTTGCTTTTTATTAAAGATTTTTTCAGAAAGCAAAATATACTTATTGTGATACAGTCTAATTCGCTATTTTTTATTTATACTTTTATATACTATCTCATAATTTTTATTCTTAAAAATCAAGGTTTAGAAAAAAGAGGGACTCAGCGCTACTACTCTCACCAGGAACTAAGGTGTCATATAATTTTTCACATAGGTTTTTAGCATAAAGAACAGTAAAATCCTTTATGTACTTTTCTTCCCCCAAAAGGAGAGCAGTGCTAGAGCATTCTACTACCAGATGAAATTTGGCTGCTCATGTTACCACTTGCTTCAGAAGCTGAAATTCTAAATCGCTGCTTCATTAAGATAAGGAAGGGATGAAGTTTGAGCCATGTGGGCTTATCTCTGGGATCTCTCAGTCATTTTACAGAAGACTGGATTCCTCAGGAAGAAATGCTCATCCTATTAACTGACATGAAAGTTTTCTTTCCCAGCATTATAAGTTCAGATGGGATGAGAAAGGATTGGCAGTACTTTTTAACTAGAAACTTCCTTGCTTTTCATCAGCTCAGTCACATCTGCAAAGAGTCTTTATTTCTGTTCTCAGGAGAGCTCCAAGTAGTAGGCTGTGGATATATGCTGCTTCAATGAGTTAAATTACTGAATACGTCAAGCCGGATGCATAACCAGATGGATGGCACCTGGCCAGATTGAATTAGGGCCAAAATACCCTTTCTGGGGGTGTCAGTGGATAAAGGCCTATCTTTCTCTTTGGAGGTAATACATACTTCTTGAGAAACTAAACCTTTCCATAATGTGCATGACCTAGAAATTCTTCTGAAGGTACCCCTTTAAAGAACTAAAAGCATAGCCAATATTAAGATTGATGAAATTACATAATCACACCACCAAGATTACATAGTGGGAGAGCATAGCGTGGTGGTTGAACAAGAAGCCCCCTGCAGTCAGAAGGCCCAAGCTATGTGACCTGATGGTAGGCCTTCCTCCGCTGGTCAGGAAAGTGAGGATCAGAAGGACATCTACCTCACAGATGGTTGGCAGGATTAAATAAGATACTGGACTTAGCACTATGCCCAGGGCACAATTACCTAGTAGTCACTAGCAATTTTTGGTTACTCCTGTTATTATCACCATAGATATGTGTTCTACTAATGGAGCCCTCATTTCCTCAGGTTTCAGTGACTATCCTCTACTTCCCAAAGGCGGTTCTAACCACCACTTTTATGTAAACAGGTCCAAGAATCCTGCCATGCTTCCTTTCTGCATGCAGACTTCCCTGGGATGCTGCTGCTTTTCCTGTGCCAGCCTTGACACCGTCCCCTCCATCATCCTAATTGAGCCTTTCTAAACATGAGCCTCTCACATTTCTGCTGCCTTCATGTTTCACTCCTGGGCACCACTTTCAACCAAAACGCAGCACAGCTCCATTCTGTGGCTGCTGTCCCTGCTCCGATAGTCATCCCTGCCCCCTCCTCTCCTGCTGCACCTTCTGGGCACTGACCTCCAACTGCTCTGGAAAGAGCCACATACCTTGTTGCCCAAGTAGAAGAACTGCCCTTTATTTCCCACCCTTTGAAACAACCAGGAATCTTGTGGCTCCTATCTCTTGGTAATCAAGAAGTTAACCTTTGGTCTTTCAACGATGTTCCCCTTGTGGATAAACTTTACACAGTATCCAAAGTCTAGCCTGGGAACTCTTTGGGTAATACTTCCCACAGCCATGACGAGTGGGTCATTTCTTGGTTTATGCTCCGTTCCCTTGCCTGCCCTTCCTCTGATTCCTGCAAATTATATTTTCCAGGTTTCCTTGCCTTGCTAATGGGTTTTCTGGGAGGTCTGGGGAGTAGGAGGTACAGAGACAGAGTGGAAGGAGATTAGAGGCCAGAATGATTTTTCCCCTCTCTTTGCTTTAGGCAGCATCTCTGCAGAAGCTAGTTTCGTTGGTGGGTCCAGGCGGGCCTTCCCTCTGGGAGCCAGCTCCTTCCAGGGCTCCATGTGACATCGGCTCTAGCCAGCTACCTGCCCCCTCCCCAAAACGCGAGGCTCAGATAACCCCATTTTCTCCCTTGACCCTCCAGCCCAGAGAAAGTGACATCCCGCAGTTTGTAATAACTGGGTTACCTCACCTTACTCTGTCTTTTAGCTCTTTTAATGCCTTTGTAATTAATTCCTCATATTGAATTGCTTTTTGAGCCATCTGTTCCTGACTGGATGTTGACTGGCCGACAGCCCCTAACCCTTCCTTACAGATACTAATCCCGAATGCTGTTAGATGACACAGAGCCTTTGTTCTGGGTCTGACCAAGTCCCTGCTCTCCTTCAATGCTCATTCCAGGTAGAAGAGACTTCGGATCCCTCCATATTCAAAAAGAATGCTGATCCCAGCATCTAAGGAACCATCAATCCCCAAGTTATCCCCGATTCTCCAGCAAGTGTAGATTATCCTTTGTGTAAGTAGAACTCAGGTCAGACAACTTTGTCGTCTTTGGCCACAAAGACAGACTCAAACTGATACTGGCATTAATAGTAGTAAGTTACTGCATAATATAATTTAAAAAAATTAAACTGAAAGCTGAACTCACAACAAAACCTCAAGATCATTTCTTAAAAATAGATCCCCGGTGTTATATCTGAGAAAGGTTATTGTATCGCTGGAAGGTCTGAATTTTAAAGTAAAATGTGGTATTTAAAAAATCTGTTTTAATATACCAGTTCTCCATCTATATTGGTTCTGGAAACATTCACTAACAATTCAGAGAAGCAAGAGATGACTTTGATGGTCTTTTCTGGTGTTTAACCCTGACTGAAACACAGTCGCTAAACTAGGGAGGTTCTGATTCTGTGGCTCCCATGTGACAGCTGCTCCTACGAACACCAAAATTTCAGTTTCAAATGAGAGATATATTTGTTGTCAAATTTAATATTCTTTCATATATTTTAATTTCTGTTCTAGGTTGTTCTTGATACTGTCGATTCTATGTCTATTTTGTCTCTGTAACTTTTTTTAAACATTCCTTAATAAAAATGTTTATTTTATTGTGGTTGCTGACCTTCAAGGTAATATGTAAGGCTGTCTCTCTGGTCTCCCATTTTATTACAAGGTGACATAGTTGACTTTTTCTTTTTGAAGGTCGTGAAAAGAATCACTGTATAGATGAGGTCTCTGTCCGCAAAGGCAAAGGTAAATGTTGCTTTGATTTAGCAGTAAAATGGAATTCTTTCAACACTGTGGAGTGATTTCCATTCTAGAGCATCTTTACTCATAAGAGGTAAGTTAGAAATTCCATGTTAATAATGAAAACTTTAGAGTTTACAGAAAAAGGAAAAGGTTTGGATCTCTTTGTGCCTATGTCCAGACATATTAAATCTAGAAATCCTACCTTTTTTTGTGGAGTTAATATTTTTGGAGAGTAAATAATGGAGTATTTAATCATTCTATACAGTAGTTCTGAAGCTTTAAAGCAACTTCCATTGATACGGAATAGGCAAGAGAATCAGGAGAGTCCAAGAAATAGACGGGCAAAAGGGCAAAATATGGAGAGGGTGCTCTTTTAAAAAAAAAGATAAAATTATAAAGGAATGGATTATGCTAAGTGAAATAAGTCAAGCCGAGAAAGATATTTATCATATGGTTTCACTCATATGTGGAACATAAGGAATAGCACAGAGGATATTAGGGGAAGGAATGGAAAACTGAAGGGGGCGGAAATCAGAGGGGGAGATGAACCATGAGATACTGTGGACCCTGGGAAACAATCTGAGGGTTTCAGAGGGCAGGGAAATGGGGGGATTGGTTCACCCCATGATGGGATTAAGGAGAGCATGTATTATAATGAGCACTGGGTGTTATATGCCAATAATGAATCACGGAACACGACATCAAAAACTAATGATGTACTGTATGCTAACCAACATAACATAATTAAAAAAAAAAAAGAAAGGGGCATCTGGGTGGCTCAGTGGGTTAAGGCCTCTGCCTTTGGCTCAGGTCGTGATCCCCGGGTACTGGGATAGAGCCCCGCATAGGGCTCTCTGCTCAGCCGGGAGCCTGCTTCCCCCTTTCTCTCTGCCTGCCTCTCTGCCTACTTGTGATCTCTCTCTCTCTCTAATAAATAAATAAAATCTTAAAAAAAAAAAAGAAAGGAATGGAAACACTATATCCCAAGAATTCTGATTTAAATAGAAAACATTTCATTTATGGATGAGATTAGTCACATTATTAGAGGAAGATTGTTAACATTAATGCCCTCTTATTTCCAATCCTAAATATGACAGATTAAAGGGGAGGGAAATTGAAAAGGAGCTCAGTAAATGTAGGACAATTAGCAAACTTATGGGAAAACAAAAGAAATAAAGGAAAGGGTATGTGGTCTTACCAAACTGTGTTTTCTAATTCATGGAACAATTTCTAGCAGGAAAAGCATGTGATAAGAAGAGATGTTTAACTTCCAAAACCCCTGAGTAGCAGGGTAACAATGGGATGTTGCTACATTTTTATTTTACCAATGTAAGTACTCAAGAGGCAAGCAAATATGGGATAATTTTAAATACATATGTTAGTAATTATGCGGAGAACAAAATACCTAAAAGAAAATACTCCTAAGTGTTAAGAGCAGCTTGTTCCTGAGTAATAAGAATTTCAGAGATAAATGGATAAATGAGAGAGAGACAGAGAGAGATGTGAATTTTCCAATTTTTTTTACATTCCTATTGTGATACATTCAGAGCAGAAGAGATAGCCTTGAAATATTCTGTGCATTTGTTTTTCATTATTAGCATCACTTTAAAAGTATTGTTACCATCTCTGTGGATTCTATGTATGTATGTGTAGGATGGATAAAAATAGCTTGGACTATGAATGGCCCACACATATTACCCAAAATGCAGCCTAGATCTTGTGGGATTTTTTATTTGTGGTTAAGTATGTGTATATATTTGAACAAAAAAAATGACCATTTTTCACACAGGTTGTGTACATTACAGGTAAAGACATATTCTGTGCAGGTCACACAGAGGTACCACTTTCAACACAGCCTGTTTGAAGTAACTGCTATCTGTTACAAAGCTGCTCAGTGACCAACATCTGCTAGTCCCTTAGGAAGCAGCCTAAATTAGATGAGTGGTTGCAAGCTCGTGTCTGTAGCTCTAGAAAGCCAGGTGTCTTCAAATAGTGATGCTAAGGTAATTTGGAGTACTGTTACATTTTAATGAGTTTTTCTGATTAGAAAAATAATACATAATAATTATTAAGTTGGAAAATATAAAAATATATGAAGAATAAACTATTTTGGCCCTATAATCCCACCTCCAGAGAGAACCACAGCAAACATTTTCAAGATTTCCTTCCAGTGAAGTGATTTCCCTAAGGCTACTGATGCTGAGCACATTTTCATGCTTTTTTTTTTCTGTGTATCTTTTTTGGTGAGGTTTAGGTTCAATTTTTTTGCCCATTAGATTTGTTTATTTTAGAAAGAGAGAGAGAGAGAGCACATGAGCACAAGTGGCAGGGGAGAGGCAAAGGGAAGGAGAGAATCTCAAGCACACTCCACACTGAGTGCAGAGCCTGAGGTGGGGCTCGATCCACAACACTGAGATCATGACATGAGCTGAAATCAAAGAGTCGGGCACCCAATCAACTGAGCAGCTCAGGGGCCCCTGACCATTTTTAAAATTGGGTTATTTCTTTTCTTATTGAGTTGTGGGAGTTAATTATATACTCTAGATACCAGTCTTTTATCAGGTTAGGTGTTTAACAAATATTTTCTTCTGGTATGTGACTTTTCATTTTATTAAGTTTTTCAAAGAGAAAAGGTTATGATTGTGATGAGGTCTGATTTATCAATTTTTTTCTTCTAAGATCCATGCTTTTTGTATCCTAGCTAATAAATAAGTTCTTGCCTAATCCTAGGTCTCAAAGATTTTCTTTTTTATTTTTTATAGAAGTTTTATAGTTTTAAATTTTAAATTTTGATCTATGGTTCATTTTTATATGTAAGAAGACAGAGACCTAAATTCATTTTTCTTTTTTTTCCATATGAATATTTCAGCATCATTTATTAGAAAGATTATTTTTCTATATTGAATTACCTTAGCTATGTTTAGGCAGGTAATGAGAATTACATCAGTCTAATCAGGAATTTAGAGGAGTTTGGGTTTTGTTATTGTCAGTGCTCCAAGGCATCAAATTTCTCTAGGATACCCTGAACGTAGACTAGGAGATAGGATTGCTCTAGAGTTTTTCCTCAATGTTTGTGATCTACCTTCCTCTTCCAAACATCCCTTTATACCTTTACCACAGGGTTGGGGGTGGGAGGCATCTCTGCCATCACTTGCCCTTCCTTCCATGAAGTAGGTTGCAGTAGCTGGGGACTGTGTGCTAGATTGACAGAGAGAGAGAGAGAGAGAGCGCTAGAGAGAGAGCTTTGTTGTCCTGGTTGAGCTCCAATCTTAGGGAAGCCCTCTGTACCTGAGCTTCAAGGTGGGGTTTTTCAATATTCTTGTCCCTCCTCCTGATGGCAGTTAAACTCTGCTTTGTATTTGTGGTGAATCTCTGTGTGGTTCTTGAAGTATGTTTTTTGCCCCTCCCACAGAGGCAGGACACCTCTAATGGTATCACTTTAGGCTCAGTCCTCTTTCCTGCCCTTCAGGCAAGAATCAAGGGATTTTTCCCCCTATCTTTTCCCAGCTACACTAGTTCTTTACCTATGCCATAAATGTAACAAGGTTCTCTGAAACCAGTCTTTTCATGAACGTCTGGTAGTGGTCCATGGCAAAGAGCCAGTGAGACAGCTGTAACCCCTTTATATCTGAGGTTCCCAGAGATTTTATACTATCTCACTGCCAAACTTCAGCCTTTAACAGTTCATTGAACTGTGAGCTGACATTTTCTTCCTACCATTCCCTGCCACGAGGAAGATAGTTCCAGTGTCCCATCTAAACTTGGAGGGGGTGGCTATACATCTTTCCTCTTTGGACTTAAGGCTATTTGGTTCACTTGACATCTCAGTTTTCTGAAGGTTAAAAAAATGAAATTGGTAGTTTTTCTGAATTTCTCTTGTTGTTAGTAAAGAAATAATACTCTACAGTTACATCCTATGCAAAAACTTACCTTATATTTTTATTATAGTCTACTATAGTAAACATATCTTTTAAACGTGTGATAACTAAAAATCTTAGTTTTTAAAAATTTAGATCCCTGGAGTGCTTGGGTAGCTCAGCTAGATAAGCATCCAGCTCTTAATTTCAGCTCAGGTCATGCTCTTAGGCTCCTTAGAAGGAGTCCTGCATTGGTGTCGACACTCCGTGTGGGGTCTGCTTAAGATACTCTTTCTCCCTCTCCCTCTGCCCCTCTCCACCCTAGCTCACACTCTCTTTCTCTCAAATTTAAAAAATGAAAAATAAATAAAAATAAGAATTTAGATCCTTTGCATAGAGATTAGAAGCAAGACTTTTAGAGATGATCATATTCATTTTGTGTTTCCCTAGGTGATAAAGTGAGACAGTGATCACACTCTAGCAAGATTTCCACACTTCTAGCAAGATTTACACTGAAGTGTAACCTTACTGGTTCCCAATTCTGCTCTTCTTTCCTTCCTGAATAATTGTTTGCAATTCAAAGGGATCCTTTCCCTTAAAAAAAAATGTCATAACATGATTAACATAGAAATAAAACTCCCTAGCACATAAATAATGTAACTCCATTTACTAAAATTCAAGATACAATCCATCAGGAACAGTATTATCAGGTAAAGCAAAGGACCCCAGTTCAGAAAACAAATAGAACTGACCATATTGACAGGGAGCTTCTGCCCCCATAGACATTCTCAGCACCACAGCCAGCCACTGAAAATATAATAAAGAGCAAAGGAAACAGAACAGCAAGGAACTGTCACTTGTCAATTAAATGTGTGGTTTCATTACTGACACAATAAAGCAGGATTGTCACAGAGGAGACTGGCTGATTTTTTTTTATCATATAAAATGGGAACAATTAATTTGAAATATGTTCCCCTTTGGCTTACCAAGCTGCTGAAGACTCACGGGAATTTGTAAAACACATTCCTGATAGAAGCTGGTTCATCAGCATGCAGTTGCTACAGTTACCAAATCACAGCAACAGCAATCCAAATGGTGATGCCTTGACATTCTTTCATTTAGAAAAACTGGAGGAAGATTATTTTTAACTGTCCAGTAACCTTTAAATTTATAAACATGGGGGAAGAAGATTATTAAAACAGTCTAAAATTTTTTCAAGAGGCAGTGTAATGCTATCAATATCTCACAGTAATTAAGATAAATTACTCTCTCTTTAATAGATAGGTTATAACTGAAAGTTTTCTTTAAAAATTAGCTTCAATTTTACTAGGTAATCATGCAAGGGATATTTCTGTTGACTTTTAAAATATTTCTGATTTGAAATTATAAAGACAATGTTTTGTTTTTCTAATAGATTAATATGTTTAATCTCAATTCAATACTAGAAATTATATTAGCTTTTCTTGTTAGTAAACATTTTCTTTTTTTCATGGCTTTCTAATTAACAGCACAAAGTCACCATTTGAAGAATACTGATTAATGTGAAGGAGGCCTGTTTGGTTTTGGGGCTTTATACTTTAGTTTTGTTTTTTAATTAGTTCCTACCTTTGGGAACTATTTTCAAATTAGTATCCGTTTCTAATCAAACTTCTCAAGTATCAAAGTGAGCATCTGACAAAGAAGGATTTTGGACACACATGAACACTTTTCAAATTAGAATAAATCAAAACAAGTCTTTTCTACATTTCCAGAGTGTTTCACCAAACTCAGAGGTGTAACTATGAGAAATAAAGCAGAGGAACATGCTCACCAACTGGGCTGACCTTTGGGAAGGGACTTTCTACCACTGCCAAAGGAGAAAATGGAAAGATGAGATACAGAGAGGAAATGTTATTGTTGTGTTTTACCAATAAAGAGCAATATTTTTTGAAGACTGCATCTTTTGGTTGAGATGATATATAAATATGTCTGCGGAAAACTTCCTAGCCAAACTATAAGACATCGTCTCTAATTCTTTCAGAGATGTAGTTCTTGAAAAATTATAATCAGCAGATATAAACAACATGTTTTCCCTGCTAAGCAATGTGGGAAAACCAGAATAAGAAGATCGCATGTTCTCAGACATTCAAGAATTTCTGATCTGATTAAGGCAGAGAAGATTAAGATCTAAAACTTAAAAATAAGTTAAATAACTGAAAACTAAATTCTGTAGTAAAATCTATGATTGTTGATGCAAGAGACATCAGCAAGCACTGAAGATCATCTAAGAAGGCTTCAATAGGAAGGTTAGACTTAACCTGTCTTAAAAGATAGACATTCCTTCATTCATTTATTCAACATTCATTTACTAAGCACCAATTCTCTACCAAGCACTGTTCTTTATTTTTGCCTTGAGTTCATGGCACACACAGTTATTTTGGGAAAGATAAATACATAAACAAATGATATTAATACATTTTTAGGGTGATAATAAAAATAAGAGGGGACTGAAGTACAGAGATCAGGGAAAGCTTTCTAAATCTGATGATGCCTGAACTAAGTTTTAAAGACTGAGTGGTCATTTACCAGATATATGTTTGTGGGATCATGTAGCCTTATCAGGCCAAAGATATAGAATTAACAGCTAAGATTTGTGGAAGGTAGAAAAAAATGATGGGACAGCACTACAAATGAAAGCAACATTATTAGTTAAGGCATGAAATAAGGAAATAAACATTGGCGTTTCTAGGACACGCCAGCCTAAGTGGAAAGTATATAATGGTAAAAGGGAGAAATTAGATTGGATATGTGAATCAGAATCTATGTTTTCTAAGTAATAAAAGCCAGGAAAAGGAGCTTTGATTTTTGTAACCTTTAGAGGGACACTTTCAGAGGGTTATATTTTTAATAGGCATCTACTATGCTTACTTATGAATCTTTTTTGTGTGTGTGTGTGGGTCTATTTCCGGGTTCTCTGTTCTTTTTTTTTTTTAATTTTTTTATTAACATATAATGTATTATTTACCCCAGGGTACAGGTCTGTGAATCATCAGGCTTACACATTTCACAGCATTTGCCATAGCACATACCCTCCCCAATGTCCATATCCCTACCCCCCCACCTCCCAGCAACCCTTAGTTTGTTTCGTGAGTCTCTTATGGTTTGTCTCCTTCCCCATCCCATCTTGTTTCATTTCTCTTCCCCACCCCCCCCATAACCCCCTGCCCTGCCTCTCAAATTCTTCATATCAGAGCGATCATGTGATAA